>ML780346.1:490364-509421 GCA_009831015.1 Picea engelmannii
GCTCACTCAACTAACAAACTACAACCTCTCATTCCCCACATGCCTGTCCCACCCAAGCAAGTGTGCCTCTTCTCTGCTCAATAGTCCCTCGGCTGCCCCACTTTCCTTCCAGGGCTTCAGCAACAAGCCAGACCAAAAGTCTCAGAGCATTGTATCTACAGTTTAGCACCTTTGGGAATCAATCCCCAACAATTCTCTCGCTCAGAGAATTTCTCACGAGCCTGACAACCCACTTCTTCAATCCCGCTCCAAGCTAACTAGGTACACCAACCATAAAATGTTATGTAAATAGGCTCATATATGGTGAAATGGATGTCTCAAGGATAACTAATTGCATGAGTGAAAATGGTCATGGAATCATTGATTGGATAACTGAGTGAAGGAAGGAATCACCATGAAAATTGATCATGAAAGTGATTGTGAGAATGATGGTCAAGCTGCTGGTAATAAATCCCCATGAAAAAGTGACCAAATGAGCTAAGTCCCCATGATATGACTACATGTCCCCAACTTAACACTTGTCATATCGAGAGTTACTTTGGTCCACTTGTTCCCAACTTGAGAACTTAGGATAAAATAATTATCCATACTTTATGTTTATATTCCTTTTTCGCTTAATCTCTCTAGCTTAGCCCTTTCCCTTAACTTTTGGCCCTCCCTTTCCCTAACTGGTGAAGTTCATTCACCCATCTCTTTTATCATGGTCAGTCTATGCACAATGATGTATTTTATATTAATCATGAGACATGTACAAAATAGACGCATTGGCCTTTAACATCTAGGTGTTTCAGCCTAATACCAAAACATAAGCATCCCAACTTATAATAACTGGCTCACCAGCCTATAACACATATCATATACATGAGGCTCATTGTCCTCCATACTGTGTGCACTTTAGTTACTGCACGTGGTATTCGAGAATGTGCACCCTAAATTATTTTATTGTGCAGTTCATGCACACACTATGCCATGGGAAGTTCATTACAAAATGATTTCAAAACATCTCACCAGCTTAAGTACACTTATATTACATTTACAATTGGGTTCGAGCGAGGGATATTACACCCTTCCTCTGGAGGGAAGTGATTGGACAACCAATATTGGTGTTGTAACCTAGGTCCACATTCCCTACCTTTCCTCTCTTTTCCATATGCCTTCATCAATTTTTTCCTTTTTCTGGTCGGTTAAGTCATTTTCCCATTAATGAGTGACTTGGTTCTTGTTTTCTTCTTCCATGTTTGAGTATTCGTGAGTTTATTTTCTATTTTTCTTGAAAGGATGAAATATTTGTTGGATTTATTTCGAAATACTTCTCATCATGTGCACCATTGATTGAGCTCACCACAGGTCTATTAAGTCTTTTCTATGTACAAGAAATTCTCGTGCACATGACGCGACAATCCAGAATGGAAAATTTCAGGCTCATATGGTGGGAACAAATAGGTGAATTTTCAACGGTAAGGATCCACCAAGTAAATCATATCAACAACTTTCATCCATTCGAGAATGCATAATTCCATGGATTTTAACACCAAGAGTTGTCAGAAGACCCAAAGCCTGCACTGTTGAAGACCTAAAGAGAATCTGGGTCATTCATTTGTCATGACATCTAGCAATAGATCATCTACTTCGGCAATTGTCACTTCGGGAGTTTTCCAAGAACAAACATTTGAAACTCCCGAAGAGCCAAGGACCCGAATTCTTGAAGAGAATCAGGACCATACATCAATGGAGACATGTGGAAGAAAAATGTAACTTCGGGGATTTTCCTCCGGGAGATCTTCATGCTTGACATTTGAAACTCCCGAAGAGCCAAGGACCTAAAGTCCCAAAGTAAATATAGACCATCCATCATATGGAAACATGCAAATAGATCAGTTACTTTGGCAATTCTCCTCAGAGAAGTTTCAAAGAACTAACAGTTAAAACTCCCAAAGCCCAAAGTGATGAAGCACATGGAAACCAGTAGTTGAGACACATTGAACACTCATAAGGCAGGACACATGGAATTCATCTGAGGTCATTTGGTTTTTTCATTCAACCATTCCCATGAGACACATGCCACCTCATTTTTCTAGACACCTCAGCAGTCATGACATCATATTACATCAGGCTACCACATCACTTCAACGATTTTCCTCCGGGAGATTTTCATGTTTCACATTCAAAACACCTGAAGCCTAGATCCCTAAAGAGAATCTTGACCATTCATCCATCATGACACACGTTAGCATATCATTCACTTTGGGGATTTTCCTACGGGAGATTTTCATGTTTCACATTCAGAATGCCCGAAGCCTAGACTCCCAAAGTAAGCACAGACTGTTGATCTAAAATCAACCTAATCCATTGATCCTTGTCGTGGGTAGAGGTCACCTAGATCTCAGATCATAATTAGATAGATGGCTATAGTTCATTGCGACTATGTGAACTTCCTGGACATTAATTTTCTAGAGCAGTCCTGCAATTTAAACCAAGGTTTTGTTGGAAGGGTATGTGGCATCTTCTGTTGAATTGCAGGCCCAAAGGCGGTATGAATCCAAACCACCCTCAATAGCTCCCACAATCATGTGCTTGAATGATGTCAGCTCACCGCGTCACCTCACACGTCATCTCCCCTCATCCCACTCACTACTCTCGCTCCTCTCACCACCCAACACTTGTCCTTTGATTAAACCCCACGTTGATCTCCATCGGTGGTGGCCCACCTCTCCAGATCAACATTCCTCAAGAACTCGAACCCCCCCTCTCTAATATGCTTACCACCTACACCCCCCTCCAAGTTCCTCTTAGGTTGTTTTTCAATACCACCCCCTCTCGCCTTTCGCCACCTTTTTCCACTCACTCCCCAATATATCTAGTCCTCCTCTCCCTACACTCCACATGTATCCCTCACTACATGTCATCTACCCTTGTGTCTTTTCATTCTGTATCCCAATTGGATGCTCGACTCCACGTCTCCCCTCATGTCCGATGGGCTGACAACTATTCCAGTGAATCTATTTTATAGGTATAAATGGAATCTGATAGTATTAACACAGGGTGCGCTTGGCTTCTAAAATCTCAAGCATAGATAGAGAGTTAAGTCTTAGTCATAGGTCGACGCAGATTAGTTTCATAAATACCTCAATGGACTCTGCTCATACAGTTGGTTATCTCCAGTGACCTCCAAAAGCTCACACGAATGCCAATTCTCAATGCAGAGCTCTTTTTTTTCACCCTATGGCCTATCTTCATCCAACTCAATTCCTTTAGCACATGCATCAGTTCTGTCACAGAGACAGTAGTAGTTTTATTTGATCAAGTCCGACATTTTCCTAGATTAGATGTAAGAGTGGTCTTCTGTGTGTGATAAGAACCACTCCTGTTGTTTAATTTTGGTATCTTAGTAAAGTTAATATTTTGTTTTACAAACAATTCCCTAGATCGAGATCTCAGTCCCCTAAGGATGAGATCCTCTACAACTCTTTTAAGTAATTATTTTTGGATATTGTAAAGGTCAAATTTTTTTAGGAAAGAATAGCAATACAATGGACTGGTTGGACCCGTTTTATGCATGGATTAAATCTCTCTACCTGGTGAACATACTCTTGATGACAGTGTTTCGTTCAACTCTTCGTGTGTTTTCATTCTTATCTTGAATACATTTTCTGATTTGTGCAACGTACATTTAATTTACTTTTAGCTATTGTATGACTTCTTTTTACTGATATGCAACCTATCAAACAACTAATGCTTTGGTAAATATTATTTTTATGCAACCTGTGGGAGTTATTGTGTTTTGATCCATATTTGATGTCTTGAAATGATATTTTATGTATTAAACTCATTGCAGCAAATTATTCATTGAGTAGTTTGTTGTTTCCCTCTATTTTCTATAATTTCATCGATCTATCATTAGTGTTCCATCAGCCAAGGAGGGCCCTCATCCATATCATTCTGCCAACCCAACCTTTCCTTTGTCTTGATAGAATAACCCTCTAACCAACCAACAAAATTTTAAAGAAACAATCATTCTAAACTGATAGGTGGCCTAGATTTTCCCTTTAGCAGTCAGGTGAAGACATTATGACCAACACTTGGAAAACCCTTTTATAAACCTCCTATAGTATCATGATAAATCCATAAATGATCTGATATCTAAAACATGCTTTGGGGTAGTCCATTCCATGATGGATCTGATCTTGTCAGGGTCTACTGCTATCCCTTCTTCAGATATGACATGGCCCAAGTAATGTATTTTCTTTCGGAAAAAGTCACACTTTCTAAGTAGAGTTGATGCTCTCTTAGTATTTTAAGTACAATTATAAGATGTTCCTCATGTTCCTCTCTATTCTTGAAGTATATTAAGATATCGTCAATAAAAACCAATATAAATTTGTCTACTAATTTGTTTAGTACATTGTTCATCAAGCACATAAAGGGGGCAAGGGCATTGGTTAATCCAAATGGTACTACCACAAATTCGTAGTGACCATATCTCATACTGAAGGCAGTTTTGTGGATGTTTTCATCCTTGATTTGGACTTGATGGTATCCATATCTCAAGTCAATCTTTGAGAAAATGGAAGCACCCCCCAATTGATCGAACAAGTCATTGATTCTGGGTAAGGGGTACTTGTTCTTAATGGTTACCTTATTGAGTTGTCTATAATCTGTGCACAGTCGAAGTGTACCATCTTTCTTCTTCACAAACAAGACTGGTGGTCCCCATGGAGACATATTGGGTTGGAGGTAGCATTTTTCCATCATTTCCTTTATCTGTATTTTGAGCTCAACTAGCTCGGGTGTACTCATCCTATATGGGGTCCTAAATATTGGCATTGCTCCTGGTGTAAGTTCTATGGAGAATTCAATGTCTCTCCTTGGAGGTAGACTTGGTACCTCTTCTAGAAATATGTCTCTATACTCTCTTAGTAGGGGATGGTCTTCTAGGTTTGTTTTGTCATCCTCAACATATTCTAATACCTGTATTGCATATAGAGGACACCCCTTTCTACAATACTTCTTCATTTGAAGGGATGATATTTGTCTCACTTGGACAGGTTTCTGAATCCTTTGGAGGGTTATCTTTCTCCCTTCTTCATTTACACATTCTAAGGTTTTATGGTAGGAGTCCAACTTAGTTTTATATACAACTAGCTAGTCCATACCAATCAACAAGTCATACAATCCTAGGGGAAGTATGTTAAGGGTATCTTGTATGGGCAATCCATCCACTGTGAATTGGCAAGCTGGTATGACCTCCGCTATTTTTCTTTTGGTTTCAGTAGATAATTGTACCAACCATGGCTTAGCATGTTTATGTGGCTGTAATTTAAACTTATCAATAGTGTGAGGGGCCACATAACTCAAATTAGAACTAGGGTCAATTAAAATAGATACTAGATGGTTGGCAATCATACCTTCCATCTCCACCACTAAAGTTTGGTGGTCGGCTTGTTTATTATCCACAACTGCATAAATTTGTGGCATACTCCTGGCCACGTCAATGACAGTGGTAGCTTCATGGACATTGTAAATTCTCCTATTGTTATGTTGTCTGTGCGGAAAGTCTCTCAATAGATGTTCTTCTCCACAACCCCAACATTTCAAGGGTTCTTTATTTGGGTTATTAGTCTTTCCTAGGTTTGATCCAAAAGATTTATTCCCTCTCTCAGAGGGGAAATTCTGTTGGTGTACGCTTCAGGTAGGAAATCTCATCCTTGAATTCTTCTTATAGTTTTTAAATCTTGGGGATTTAAACTCCTTTTTCTTGAACCCAAAATTGTTCATAACAATATCTCACCTTATGGATAGTGTCTTCTAGGGTCTTTGGCTTGTCAAACTCAATTCTGTTCTGGTAGGTCTTAGGTAACCCACTGATGAATCATTGCACCTTTTCCTTTTTTTATTTTATGTAGGGCACATACCTTAGCAAATTAAGGAATCTACTGACATATTCCTCTATGGTGAGTTGTCCCAACTTGATTTCATAGAACTCTTTAGTTTTCTCGTCGAAATATTTTTCCGACAGATAATTCTTCCTGAAGTATTTCTCAAACCGTTCCCAAGATAGGTCCTCTTCACGAATACCTTTCACATTCTTAAGGTCTTCCCACCAAATGGAAGACTTTCCATTCAAGTTGAAAATGGCTACTCGGGTCTTCAAGTTTTCAGAGAAATCATGGACTCTGGAATACTTCTTTATTCCAAGCAGCCAGGCCTCCACCTCCTCTCCTTTCTTAATCTCATCATTGAAAGAGGGTGGTTTGGCCTTCCTGAATTCTTCGAGATTATGAATTTTGAAATGTTTTCATTTCTTCTATTTTCTTTGAGAATGTGAACTAGTTCTCCTACTATAAGATCCTTATGAGTCGCCAGTTTCTTTTCCAGAGGATTTTTCTGATGCTTGTCCCCTGTCTCCAGGTTGGACCTTTCTCGAGGTACTCCTATCAGTGTGGCCACTTGAAGGACCACATTTTCGTATCTTAGGTAGACTTTGAATCCTCTTTTTCTATCGTCAGTCCACATGATTGGTGCCAGGTCCCTGTTGTAGTTGTCTTTGTATGTCAGATAAACTCTGCAGCAAGACTGCATTAATTTATGTTTGCTTCTCTTGCTCTTTTGTCAATCTCTCGTTGTCAACCGTGCAACTTTGTAATTCATCCATGAGACTCCTCATAGTCTCAACTAGATCTGGAGGGGTCTCTACCTCCCTCCTCTTGTCAAACTCTTCGTCTCTATTGTGGGAGCCATTCCCCACTTCGTGATGCGTCACCATTCTATACGATTGCAATTTCGCATGGTTGATTGACCGCTTGAGTGCAGAGAAAACACTTGTTGTTAGATAACATTATATCAGTTCATAAACATCACATAATTCATATTTATTAAATGCATACACACACATAAGTAAGTTTTCATTATTTTCTAAAATAAGGGGTGAACCAGGATTTTTAGGAAGGGAATAAGGTAGGATGTCTCCCTTTAATGTGGTTTCTATGCAACTTGCCCATGAGCCCAAGAAAGCCAAGTGTTGTAACCATGCTCTGATACCAATTTGTAACATACCCTAACCCATTAAATTACTCTTCATAGGGGTGGGGCATCATAATTTCATTTTTCCTTAACTATCTCATCTCGAATCATTTCTCTGAGATGATTTATTCTCTCCCACTTATCCATAACTTTCTAACAACTCCTACCAGGCAGAAATCCAACCCTTTGTTTATATCTTATGGCTTCCCAAATTTCTTCGGGGTTGATTAGTGAGGACCATGTGACATCCACATGGCTTCATCTTGATCGTACCATCTCTAGGTTCCTACTTCCCACAGGGAAGGTCCATCCATCGATCTATCTAACAACTAACTTCACCCTCATCTAACACACCGGCTAGCGGGGAAGTCAATGTTCAGACATTTTTATCTGCTCTAACCCACAATTATCCCAAAGCATGAAATCTAACTCACAGATTGGGTCATTGAGAAGGGTCCCGAAGGATCTAGAGATCTATGGTCCAAATCACTTCTCTACTTCAGGCGTCAGAGGTTTTGGCCACTCCAACTCACAATTCTCCCAAGGAATGAACTCTGAACACATAGATCAAATAATTGAGAAGGATCCTGAAGGTTCTAGAGATCCATGGTCTAGATCACTTCATGACTTTGGGCTTTGGAAGACTTGGCCTTGCTAACACGCAATTCTCCCAATGTGCGAAATTCAAACTCACAGATCAGACGGTCGAGGTGGGTTCCAATAGATCCTTGGGTCTATGGTCCAAATAACATCATGACTTCAAGTTTTGGATGGGTTTAGGGGTTAACTCCCATGTTCTTTCCCATGTCCAATGACCATGATATCCCTTGGATTCCTCCGAACGGATCTCATCCATTCGTCTTTCAAACAAGGAAATATCTATCTTCCCTTTTGAGACCTTCACATTACCATTTTCCTAAGCTTTATCCTGAACGGTTTAGGGACTTGGGTCTAGAAACTCACATGGTAAGGGGGTATGGGAGAGGTATCCTCCTCATACAAATTCTTATAGGTTGAAACAATGTCTCCTCTCTCAATTGTTTAATGTATTACACCCCAAAAAGCCTTCAGAGTTAAGTTGGGCATACAGTCTATCGGTGGAAAGTGTGAATTCACAAGGAGATTGAATCATATGCATAATGTATCCATTCCACACATAAAATGTTTATAAATGAAGATATATGTGTGTGTGTGTGTGTGTGTGTGTAAAACCAAGTAATCATTCATCATTCTAATTGAACCATTAAAGCAGGGAAAAGACTTATCAGAACCAGACAATGTGAAGCAACTATTGGAAGGGGTGTCTATTTCCACCCAATTGTAGGCTCAGCCACTACAAACGGATTTACCACTAGCCACCCCCGAGATGGACCATGATGCTCTGCAACACTGCCTTTTCTTCTCTCTCAGCCATAGTAGGGACAGAGGTTACTCTCATCTTTCCACGGGATCCTAGCAATGGTTTACACGATACCAAACAAGGAGGAATAGCCTTGTTTATCATCTTCTATCCAAACCTTCTTTTCCATTTCTTGTATCCAGAATGCTTAGTTTTCGAATCTTCCTTGAATCCTCAAGATTCACTTCCCATCTCTGTGATCTTTGCAAGCATGTTTTTCCTCTGCATGCCACACCTTCCTTTCTCACCTCTTTCAGCAAGGTCACATGTGTCTTGAATTCCCAGTCCATGGTCAGGTATGGAAGCCTTACAGATGAGTTTGATGCCCCATCTCCTTATTAACTCTTGAGGAGGTCTTCCCACCCACCAGCCTGACTGTAATTCATTTCTGGCTTATAGGATGGTTCTGGTCCTGAGAAATTAAATCCAGTAAGGATTAGTTTGGTGAAGGTTAACACAACCATTCCTGGTCCCCTTCACCCTCTCTTTGTGTAGCATCTGTGGTATTTCCAATTACATCCCCCCCCACCCTCTAGTAGTCATGGAACACTTGTCCATTGTCTTAGTAGTTAATTAGGTTCACATTAGTTTACCTTTCCAAACAAAGGTCCATCAAATCAATATTCACACATTTAAAGTTTTCCATAGTCTCTTGGCCATTTATAGTTATATTTACAAGTTGGGGGAAAGAGGGTGTTACATAGTGCGTAAGCCACTTTATCTGCAACAGACTCTTTATCTTCATTCAGTATAAGCCTTCTCTTAGAATGACCAAGTATAACCCTCAGAATGCCCAAATTGACCAACATCTCTACACTGATCTCTTTAGGGTGTTGTAAAGCACTGCCTTTGATCTCTCCAGTGAAATAACCTCCTTTCTTTACCCTTCAATTTTGTGCAGCAACTGAAAAATTGGAGTGTAGCAAGGCCTTCACTGTTGAAATAAACACAAGCTAGGGGCTAACAACAACCTCCAAACCATATTCAAATGGAACTTATATTGCATTGAGAGTACCAACACATTTTTTTTAACCTCCTCCAAAGTTTTGTTGCATTTCCAGTTGCCTCCAACGAAAAACTTACGACCCGTGGTGTTCTCATGAATATTATTAGAAATCTTGCTCACAATCAGGTCGCGTGCACTCCTCTCCCTTGCTCACAATCATTTCATGTGCACTCCTCCCTTATCCTTTCCTTATTTTTTGGACTACCACATCAGGGCACATGTAGAGACTATTGCATATTTGAGATCTTTCGGTGTCACAGAGATAGTTTGTGGGACTGTAAAGGCAAGAGGAAAGAGAAAAGTTGAGGAGGACGAAAATGTTGTTCTTGAATTTTAAGGGCATTGTGGTGTGAAGGTCGAAGCTGCCACTACTAGTCATGGCAGCTTAGATCAACATTTGTGGATCGGTTGAGTAAATGGTGGTTTCACTGTAGTCGATGGATGAGATGGGGTACAAGCCTAAGTGGGTAGTGAACATCAGCTTCTGGTTCACGCAAATTACTGAGTTCTAGAATTGTGGATCCCCACAGCCAAGGCATGTTTCGAATGGGTATTTCACTTATAGGTTTCCACAAGTGTCCTTGCAAGCCCATCCTACAACAGAGGGTACCAAAACAGGCAGTAGAGGGACAATAAGAAGACTTCTAGGGATCTGAAAGAGAGATCCATTGTTTGGATTGCAATGGTTGGAGAGGAACGAGATAGTAATATTGGGATGGAGACCCTCGAGTATAGCCTTGGATGGAAACGAGACTACTAGACGAGGAGGAAAACTTTGTTAAGTTTGACAATATAATTATGTTAATTCAAGTACAATTACCCATTAACTACAACAAGTATGTGTGTTAACTACAACAGGTACATGTGAACACTTGGATAATCAAAGAAAACTCAAGGACAGTGGTATAGGGCCACGAGTTTATCTGGATAATCAATTCAACCTTAAAGTTGTTATTTTGATTCAATGCCAATCAATACTATGAGCCTTCCCACAAACCTAGATTATTTGAAAGTCTCGGAAGCTTCTCTAAATAATAAATGTCGATTTAATATTGTTGATTTGGGTACAATCCACAATCAAGCCTGCATGCCTTACCATTGCTCTATAGTCCCATAGCACCCACTCAATAGATCAACTTAATGAACCATTGTCAGCGCATTAACACCAAAACCGAAACCCAATGCCCTAGGAAATAAGATTAATATTAGTATGTCTTTTTAATAAATGTGTTGATATATATAGAAATATGTTATACATTTATTTATATATATAAATTAATTAATTTACATTTTTTTTAATATGTTTGTATTTTAATAAATTATGACTTGATAAAGGAGAACATACATTATAGATAACTTTTAAAAACATTAAAATCTTGTTTATTTTATTTTAAAATAATTTATGATTATTATTATATAAACCATAGAATTTGAAGTTTTAAAAGATGGTTTTAAATGTTACAGTCAAAATACCTAAGCTAGAACGAATAGACAAGAGATGTGATAATAGTTGAAATTTTATTTTTTTATAATAATAATAACAAGTGTTGCATGGCAGCATAGTCCCTATCCAAAAGTTAATTTGTTGAGTTAATTAAAAGTAAATTAAAAGTTAATTTACCGAGAACAACTTAATTGTTGGTTCAAATATTTGGTGATACCATCTTGGATACAATTTGTAGAAATCAATGTGAAGACAATTGAACCAATAAGATGGAAGATTGTAGAATTAATGATATCTATCTAACGCAACCGCACTCCTCGAAGCACGACCGCTCTCACGGGATCTTCTTCTTCTCAGCCCGAAGAACTCTAAGGTCCTTCTATTTCCCTATCGGGAAATCTGCATCCACAAATTCTCTTCTGCGTGACTTCCCCTTTTGTTTTGTTATCGGGAAATTGGAACTCTCTATTTCCCAAGTTCTCTAATTGATCACTGGGCTCTCGAATCCCCGAGACCTGATGGCTTGAGTCAACGCTGAATTTCTCTCACCTTATCGGGACTTCCACTCTATCACGACTTCGCAACTCACGATATCGACCACCTGGTTCTCCGACTGCCGAGTCCCGATGCGCCGAAATTCCGATACTCGTGTGAGTTGACTTTTCAACGATCCCTTATCTCGTCGAGACTTCGGACTTCAAGGGATCGCGAATCCTGATGTCTAATGCTCGAAACTTTCACTGTGAAACCCCGATAACTCGCGTCACCTGTACACGTCACCAGCTCCTGTGGCCCACACTATTTATGTAACCGTCGGGATATCGCGTGTCGCAATCTCGCGATTCCCATTACCAAGTCTTGGACACTTTTCTCACGAGATCTCGATAGGCGATCTCGCGAATAATCCAATGGCCCTGACTGACTTGGATCAACGGATCTGTCCCTCCTGATCTTAGAACCTTTCCACCCTTGCATCGTAACTACTTCACACCTCCGTGATATCCAATGGTTCTCGGAACTTCACAAAATCTCCTCAGATGATTTCGTCCGCCCATTCTTCCTTTGCTAAATCTACAAGTTGAAGAAGTGTCTCTCCATGGGACTCTTTCACTTGCTCGCCGACCTACGACGCTTCCCTCAGAATTTCCTCGGAATCTTCCCTGCACTTATCCTTCAATAAATTTGAAGGCCTATTCCTCCTGAGCTTGTTCTTGACTTCCCAAGTCCTTCAGAGAAATTCTTGCACGTACTCCTTGCTGCAAATCTTCAACAATGACTAAGTATTGAAGTTTCTCAACCCTGTGCACACCTGCAGCAGCAGTCTTCTGATACTTTTCTCAGAATATCAACTCTGAGACTTTCACTTGGCCTGCGCACTCCTTGCACGACACTATGCCTAATTTCACCTTCGAAGAAATGAGAACAAAAGCTATCTCTAATTGAACCCTTCTGTCAACGCACTCCTTGCGGACAATTCAACTGCACACCTTGCAGGAATCCTCTGGCTCAGTTAGAGAAACAATTGAAACTCATTCAATCACCCTCTCAGACTTCAACTCAACCATGAAATCACATACACAACATATAAAAGAAAGCATATGATAGGAAATAAACATTCATAAGCATATCAACATCAACACACAGAGAAACAACACATAACCATGAAATTGAATCAAATCTTTCTTCTATTAATTCAATATCTGTACATGGGTGTTCTTCATACAATTCTTTGCCTACTCTCCTCTTCCTGCTCCTGTTGATGCTTCTTAATGTTACAATCATACAAATGAGAGTGTCTATATCCGTTTTCCCTCTTGGAATCTAAAGCTATCAAATCTACAATTAAATTCCTATCTACCATCATTAACTAAATTAAATGTCGTCTATATACTAAAGGACGAGAGCTATCCTCTCAAGGTCCATTACAATATACAAGTGCACCGTATCTTAAATGACTCATTTAAGATCATGCAACAAAGATAAAATCATTTTCAAAAATTTGTGTCGGCTTGTCCAGCTGTCCTCCGCTTCGCGCTGGCTCGCTTGATGAGTTGGCGATGCTCCTGCATCATACTCCTCGCCTTGAAAAATTTCATGGGCTTCTGTCCATGAGCTCCTGCATGGTATGTCCATGCTTTTGTATCTCTTCTTCAGTTTCCCAGCTGGAATCTTCCACTGGGTGGCCCTTCCATTTGATCAGATACTCGAAGTATTCCTTTCTTCGGGTCTTCTTACCCACTCTCTTGTCTAGTATGCACTCCATCTGCGAATTTTCTATGATCGACATCTTCTTCATCCATTGGATCACTGGTTGCTCAGTTGCAGTGTCTGCTTCTCCTGCCCTATATGGGTATAAATCTACAATATTGAATATCAGAGATATTCCGATGTTCTCCGGCAACTCAATCTCATAAGCATTTTCTCTGAATTTCTTCAGGACTCTGCATGGCCCGATTTTCTTCATCTTCAACTTATTGTATGTTCCCCTCGGGAACCTTTCCTTCCTCAAATGTGCCAGAATTAGATCGCCAACTTCAAACTGAAGTTGTCTCCGATGTTGATCTGCTCTATGCTTGTATTCCTGGCTTGAATCTTGCAGTCGCTCCTTCACCCTGCTATGAAGTTCCTTCATCGCCTCAACGAATTCTTCTGCACTAGCGCTGCTAGTAGCAGTCTGTTCTGAATCCCTTAACTCAGAAACTCCTCTCGGTTGGGTGCCATAAACAACCTGAAATGGACTTTGGCCTATACTCCTGTTCACTGAATCGTTGTATGCAAACTTTGCCTGTGGTAATATGTGGTCCCAACTGCTATGGTGCTCTGTCACCAAGATTCTCAGCAAGTCTCCCAGACTCCTGTTGACCACCTATGTCTATCCATCCATTCGAGGATGATAAGAAAAACTAAACACCATATTAGTTCCCATCTTTTTCCATAGCGTCCTCCAAAAATGCCCTATGAATTTGGTGTCCTTGTCCGAAACTATGCTTTTCGGCAATCCATGAAGTTGAATGACCTCCTTGAAAAACAAATTTGCAATGTGCATCGCATCGCTGGTCTTCTAGCATGGGATAAAATGTGTCATTTTAGAAAACCTATCCACTACTACAAAGACGGAATCAAATCCTCTCTGCGTCCTCGGTAACCCCAATACGAAATCCATGCTTATCGCCTCCCATGGCCTCTCTGGTATGGGTAATGGCTGATAAAAACCTGCATTCTTCTTTCTCCCCTTCGAATGTTGGAAAATTCTGCACCTGTCAACAAATCGCTTGACATCTTCTCACATGCATGGCCAAAAATATGATTCACTCATCTTCACGAATGTTTTATCATGGCCAAAATGTCCTGCTAATCCACCACTATGCTTCTCCTTTAACAGGTTCTCCCTCATGGAGCATTTTGGAATACATAGTTGATTGTTTCTGAACAACAATCCCTCTTGGATCAGGTAGTCTATCCAAGGAATTCTATCCCTGAGAACTGGATTCTCAGCTGCTTCATATGCTTCTCCAAAGTCTGCATCTCCTACGTACATGTCCCTGAGATTTTCAAAACCCAATGTCTTGACTTGGAACTCCTGCAGCAACAAACACTTCCTGCTCAAAGAATCGGCCACTTTGTTAGCAGTACCCAAAATATGCTTAATCACAAATGTGAAACTCTACATATACTCTACCCATTTGGCATGTTTCTGATTCAACTTCTCCTATTGAGTCACAAACTGCAATGCATGATTATCACTGTACAAAACAAATTCTGTCGGGATCAAGTAATTCCTCCACTTTTTCAACGCCTGTATGATAGCATAAAATTCTTTATCATACATGGAGTATTTCAATTTTGCCTCATCGAGCTTCTCGCTGAAATATGCAACTGGTATTTCTTCCTGACTCAAGACTGCTCCAATGGCAAACCCACTTGCATCACATTTCACTTGAAATGTCTTCAAGAAATCCGACAACACCAAAACTGGTTGTTCTTTGATCTTCTGCTTCAACAGATTGAAGCTCTTCTCAGCCTCTGTTGTCCAATGAAAAGACTTATGTCATTTATTCACGGTATCCATAATCACTGTGCTAATTCCACTAAAATTTCTGATGAACTTCTAGTAGAAACTAGCTAAACCATGTAAGCTTCTCACCTTGAAAATATTTCTCGGTGCTGGCCAATTCTTGATTACTTCTACCTTCTCCAGATCCATTCTCAACTCATTTGCTGAAATAACAAAACGCAAGTAAATGAGCTCTGTCTTCATGAATGAGGACTTCCCCATATTAATCAAAAGCTTCTTCATCACTATAGCCAAATGCTTCAAGTGTTCTGCCTCTGTTTTACTGTAAATCAGTATGTCATCTAGATACACGATGACAAATTTGCCGATGAATTCCCTCAGGACTTCATTCATTAGCCTCATAAAGGTACTTTGTGCATTCTTCAAGACAAACGGCATGATTAGCCATTCATACAAACCTTCATTTTTCTTGAATGTTGTTTTCCACTCATCGCCTTCTCTCATGTGAATCTAATGATACCCTCTTTTCAAATCAATCTTTGAAAAATACTTTGCCCCACTCAGGCAATCCATTAAATCATCCATTCTCGGCAATGGGAACCTATACCTGATGGTTATCTTATTGATCACTCTTGAATCGGTACACATTCTCCAACCTCCATCTTTCTTTGGACTGAGCACTGTTGGAATAGCACATGGAATGGACTCAAACTTTCTCTGACCAATCCTTTGTCCAACAACTCCTGGACCTGCTTCTTAACTTCTTCATTTTCTTGCGACGTCAATCTATACGCAGCTTTGTTTGGTAAAATGGCTCCTGGTATGAGATCAATATTATGACTCACACTTCTCATCGGTGGCAACAAATGAGGTAATTCATCCACTATGATGTCAACGAACTCTTCCAGCAATTCCTGAATCTCATCTGGCAAGTCGTCCACTCTTGTGCTAGTCAGAACAATCATCGGCTTTCTAACCACAAAGAAGAGGTAAAGTGGCTCTGATACCAATCTGACACAACTGCACTCCTCAGAGCATGACCGCTCTCACAGGATCTTCTTCTTCTCCAACTCCGTAAGAAGCTCCTTCCCACTCATGAGAAGTATTGTGTTGCTCACTTCCGGCTTCACCTCCTTATCCTTTATCGGAAGAAACATATGGGTTCTCCCATTCTTCTCTAGGGTATATGTGTTCATTCTCCCATCATGAATCACATTTATGTCATATTGCCATGGTCTACCTAGCAATAAATGACATACATCCATAGGAATGACATCACATAAGACCTTATCATTATATCCTCCTATCTTGAATTCAACTAAACACTGTTTAGTGACACTTACCTGATGTCCCTTCTATAGCCATGAAACTTTATATGGACTCGGGTGATCAGTTGTCTCCAGCTCCAACTTTTCTACCATCTCGGTTGAAACGAGATTATCTGTGCTACCATTGTCAACAATGACTTTGCAAACCCTGTCCTTGGTCTTGCAAGTTGTTCTGAATAGTCTGGTCCTTTGGAATGAAATTTCCTGCACCTCCTTCTCAGGTGTCAAAGGGATTTTTCACATCATAAGCGATCTTCCACCTTCTGCGTCTTCTGCCTCAACATCCCGCCTCTGCGCTTCAGTGATGTGAGCTTCTCCAACGTCCTTCTTTTTCTCTGGACACTCAAATGACCTGTGCCCATTCTTTCCACATGTGAAACATGTGATTACTCCACCTTGGCCTCTTCCTCTACCTCTGGTACGAGGAAAAGTATTGTTGTCAGCATATCCTCCGCTCTGCTCTGTATGTTGCCCTCACTGTTCAACATGTTGGCCTTACTGCGAACTTGCACCTCTCTCAGATTTACCATGAGGTTTCTTCCATTCCTCCTTGGGCTTCTGGTACTTATCTTGGGAAACTTCCTTGCCTCTGTGTTATCCATAAATTTGGTCGTCATGATGATGTAATGATGATGGAGAAATCAGGCTCTTCACTAGAACACTTTCCCGAGAAAAGTTAACTTTGTCTCTTTCCAGAAATCATAGTTTTGAGGAAGGTTCGCGGGCTACCTATACATTTGCCTACGAGAATGTATGATTCTCGCATGCTACTTTAAGACAGGGTGCAAGGGGTTCACACTGTACCTAACTTCCAGGGTCCGAACATCTTCTAAAGAAGGGAAAAAGATAAATTCTCGAACCTTCTAGAAGGGAATCTTCTAGAAGGATGAGATGGCATTCGAATGGTTATCTAAGTACTGGCTTTACTGATATCTTGGGATCATTCCTATCCAAGTAACTAATCCATTACCTCTTATAAATTGAGGGGAATGCTCATGGAAAAGGTTAGAAGAAAACTAGCAAGAGATTGATTGTATACTTAGTGGAAGATTGTATGAAGGACTGATGCTACAATAGCTAGAGACACCAGCAAGGTTATCAAAAGTGGTTGATCTTCTTCATGCATGAGAAAGTGTGTGTGTCAGATCTAGGAGACATCGAAAGGAGACTTGCAACATCAAGGCTTAGGTTGTAATTCTTGCTTTCTATCAATTTATTACAGTAATATGTCCCTTTCCCATAAAGCTAATGTCACTTTATTGCATAACTCCTTGATCATATGCATAGATTAACTGTTGAATATATTAAGTTGTTTTCACTTCAATTGGTTTGAGTTGTCCTAGTCTTGACGACACAAGAGCATTGGAGTGAAGCTGGTACAATAGAGACCCAAGGAAGCGATCATAAGGTATGTTCATGATTCTAGCCTCCTAGTTTATTCAATAGTATAAATCTAGGGAAAGAGTATTATTCTGTCCTGTTTTGTTCTAGATCCAGGTGGATCTAGGGAGATCGGTTTGTGTCTGCACTTACGGATTAATCCTAAAACAAAATTGGCGACTCCGCTGGGGAACATTCCCTTTTTTCTTTATGGTTTTTGAGTTTTTCTGTGGCCATTTTCTCTAGTTTCATTTTTCTCCTGTCTTGTCAGTCTCTGAGTCTTCAGGATATCCTGATAGACTTACTGGGTTCAGAAGCCTGTTTGAATTTTACTCCATTCTTCAAAATTTTTTCATGCTCAGAATTTCTCGCACTGCGTTTAACTGCAGCCTGCAAGAACTGGTTAGGTTCTCACCTTGCACATAGGGTCCTGTGCGAACACCTCGCACCTTGCTGCAAGGTGCCTGCGAGAATCTTAGCTTCTCGCACTGTGTCAAACTGCTTGCCTGCGAGCAAGATTTTTCAAAATTTTGAAATTCACTTTTGGTTTTTCCAACTGCCCAGATCAGTTGATTTACCTCTTATGAGCTTACTGGACCATTGATTGATATAGATTTTGCTTTAGTTTGCATGCTTGAACAGTTTTAGGGTTTCAAGGTTTTTCTTGTCCTTTATAGCTTGTCTTTCATTTCTTGACTCTTATTGGCAAATTCATTCTCTCTGACTTCAAGATATGAGTGTGTTTGGTTGGTTGAGAACCAGTGATTGGTTGAGAGTTAAGTGTTTGGTTTTTCTCATTTTCTTGTTGGTTTGAAAGAACAATTTCGTTTGCATTGAGAAGACTCATTGGTTTGCTCTTTGTTTTTTATTTCATTGAAAGAGTGGATTGGGTTGTTATTGCTTGATTCTTTATGATTTGATTTTATGCCTTCTCATTGATATAGTGAGAATTCTTTTTGGAAGGTGAACAATAATCTTTTCTTTCAAAAACATTGTTTTTGTCTTTTAGAAAACATTGAAAAATCAAATTTTAGAGTTTGTTGAAGTATTTGAAAGAGACGCATAGAGAATAGTCCTTTTATGAATGATTGTTTGAATTGACATGTGAAAGGAAATTGTGCATTTCATTGTAGTACAGGGTTGATTTGGAAAACTTTTTCTCTCTCCCATACATAGGATTCATTGAACGGAAAGTGTTATTTTTAATTTTCATTCTTGCATTGTTTGGGTCAGAGTCATACAACATCAGTTTCACTTTCGTTACCTTTCAGTAAACAACATCTTTTAAAAAAATTGCGTAATCTTAAAATTTATCTAGTAAATCTTTTCTAGGGCTCTTTTACACCAACATTTAGCTAGGCTAGTGCTTTGGAGTAGGAAGAGAGACACACTCTCCAAAAGCTCAAAACACACAATAGCATCTTGAGTTAGGGAGTGTTAAATTCCATTTGCAACATATTGTTCT
>ML780346.1:509859-520265 GCA_009831015.1 Picea engelmannii
TCTAGGTTCTTACCCAAGGTGACTGTGGAGGGGAAAGTCTTCATGGTACCTGGAATTGATGTTGATCAAACTCACTCGGGCTCCTTGGAGGGTATACCCACGATTATGTGTGGGAGCTTGCACCAGGGTGTAAGTCCGTTAAGAAAGTCATCAGCGTAACTTTTCCACCCTAGCCCCGCCCCTTCTCATCTCGTTGTTACGATGTTGGATTTCATCACCAACTAGTGGCTTCGAAATTAGAAGGTATTGTTTTCTTGGTGATTGCTTCCTAGATTTTGTTTACTAGAGCGTGTTGTTTGTTTCTCGAAGTTGACCATAGGAATTTCTTCGCAGAGCTTGTTACTTGTTTACAATTGCTCCCCCATGACGTTCATGTAGGATGCAAGGTTTATCTCCGAAACATCCAGAAATTTCACAACCCTTGCATACAACGACCCCTGAGGGTACCCCTGAAGGTTCCCCTCATCAGAGCGAAGTCCAAGTCGTTTCTACACCACCTCCACATGTAGAACGCACTGATTCTGTAGAAGATTTTCGAATTACCAATACTAGAGAGGACTATCGCATTCGCTGTGGTGAACGACCTTTTATGCGATTAAATTCTTCTGACAAAGTCATTGTTACATCTTTTGAATCAACCATTGGGCCTTCTCCCGATGTAGTAGACCAAGATCCTTTTTGGTCGGATGATTTCTGATGAGTCCTTTTCGGTATTGAGTCACCCCCTATCTACGAAATCAACCCTCCAGTGTCTTCTGAGACAGAAACTACACCAGAGGCTACCAATTATCATTTTGTTCTTCCTCCCGAGATGGCCCATCTCGCTAATACTATGAGTGTCCAAACCAAAATTACTGCAGCTACTCTTGCTCCTATCAATACCCAGAGAATACCTGATGTCATCCCGACATTGCCACCCAGTTACCATGCTTTGAATGCTTTGTTGAATGCTCCTAATCCAACACCTCCGCAAACCCCAACTGGTTCTCCAGGTGTTCTTCCTTTTCCTGGGCATCCTATTCCCGGTTTTATCCCGACACTCCCTCAATTTCCTTCTGGTAATCCTAATCCTAGTGGCACTATCCTGAATGTTTCACCAAACTTGCAGATTCCTGTTGGTGGACAGGGTGGTACGGTTCCTTTTCCTTTTCCCAGAAAGAACACAGTTACTACACAAACTACGGTTGGTACACAACTTCCGGGTGGAACTATACCCACGATAGGGGGACCAACCTCACCTTTTGGACAAAATATACCTCCTGAATTGGCCCAGTATTGGAATCATCTTCTGCAAAAATTTCCTCAAAACGCTGGGGGGCAACAAACTGTCCCTACTGTAGGCCAACCATATCCAGGTGTAACTAATCCTATTTGGGGTCAAGGACAAACTACTCAACCCCAGGTCCCTACTCAAACTCAAGGTTACAACCCTTGGGGCTACTATCCTATCCGGCCACCACCGAATCAGCCAGGATCTTCCCTCTACGAACAGTCTGCTTATGGTCCTACTAGTTTGCCGACAGGGATTCCACCCCAAAGCCATCAGTATCCACAAGTAAACCGACAGTTACCTTTTCTTGCTACCTTGGATTTGCCAGATTTGTCTAGGATTCTAAATGATCCTATTCGTCACTCTCCCCAATGGCCTGCTATTCCTGCTAAGCTTCCATCAGATATTCCGAATTTTGATGGCAAGGCAGGAGAGGACCCAAATAATCATGTCATGAATTTTCATTTATGGTGTTCTTCCAACTCACTAATGGATGACTCCATTCGTCTACGTCTTTTTCAATGAACCCTTACCGGTTCGGCTGCGAAGTGGTATATTGAATTGCCACGAGGTTTATTTTCTGATTTCAACACCCTAGCTATGGCTTTTCTTACACATTACCAGTTACCGATCTGTTACGATACTGGGACTGAGATCTTGACTTATTTCAAACAAACTAAAGGCACTCATATATCGGATCATATTCATGAGTGGTGAAGGAGATGACGTCTCATTAAACTTGAACTCCCTGATCAGTTACTAGCAGAATGGTTTACGAAATCTTTCGTGAATGAAATTGGTAAAGACATTGCTATGGGTGGTGTTGTTACAGAGGAATAGGATATAAGTCGCGCTCAGTATCTTGATCTCGTTTATTCGCAAATAGGAACACTTTACGATTTACTCCCTGAACTACCTCGTCCTAGTACTTCGAGCACTTCAACTACTCTCGCTGCCTCACATGCAACTGATGGTGTGATTGGTACTACTCATACCCACTCACACTCTGTTTCAAGTACAACCCCTAAATCTACATATTCTAATGTTCAAAATTATCCATCTCCTGCTCCTCCCGCCGGTAAAACTTCTGAAGTGAACGTTGTTCAATCTACCCCGACCGGTAAAAATAAATCTAAAAAGGGGAGAGGCAAGAATAAGGAGAGTAAAAATAATAATCAAAATGAGCAAACTAAAACCCCTCCTGTTGAAGATCGGGATAAGCGCAAACCACGCTACCCTTGCCTTATCTGTGGTGATGATCACTACATGAGGGATTGTCCTCGATGTGCCGATGTTACTAAGTTCCTTCAAGGAACACCGAAACCCTCTATGCCGACAGTCTTGTCACAACCCTTCCCGTCTCAGCAACAAGCCTTGTTGGTCATCCATGACCAACCCTCTACTTCTATGAAATCATATGTTTTGATGTGTACCGGTGATTCCAAGAAAGACAACATTGCACTTACCACTAGAGCTAAAGACTATACTCCATCTAAGGAGAAGGTTGACGATTTACCTCCTGATTTGGTACAGCCCTCTCCACCGAATCCACCTACGAACGGTCCTCTTCATCTTGAACGACCAACTCTTGATATAGTTCTACGACCACCCACGAAAGGTGTTGTTAAGAAATCGACCTTCAATCCTCATGCTCATGCGGCCCAGAACTATAGAATTGTCGAAGATCTGGCCCAAGCACCTTCAATGATGTTTTCCCTTGAAGTCCTTCAGTCTTGTCCTGCACAACGAAGGACTCTGTTGAAAGATATAGGTGGAATTTATCCAACAAATACGAATTTGATAGTCTTTGACTTGGAAGACCATATTCCAAGGTTACCCCCACAACTTGCGTTTTAGATACAAGTTGTTGTCGCCAACAAAAACATTTGTCGAACTATTATTGATGAGGGTGCCTCTACGTGTGTAATGTCTTTTGCTTGTTGGAAAGCTATTGGCTCTCCTCCTTTAAACGAATCACAAAATAATTTGAAAGCCTTCAATGGCTCTGGTTTTAATCCTTACGGTGTTCTTCCATCATTTCCTGTTACTCTAGAAGGTAAGACCGTCCAAGTTGAAGTGGAAGTTTTTGATTCTCCCCTGGATTATAATCTTCTTCTTGGTCGTAGCTGGATAGATTCTATGCGCGCTATTGTGTCAACACTTTTCCATGACGTATGATTTCCTCATCAGGGAAAAGTTGTTACGGTTGATCAACTTGCCTTCTTTAATTCTGATACTCATACTGGCAACGTTTCGTTTATAGATAAAACCCCACCGGGTTATGAGAATGTTGGTGTAGGCCTTTTAAAAGACTCTTCGTTAATGGGTACTTTCCCCATACCACCACCACCCGATATTTCGCACCCGTCAGTTGCTTCTATTAATATGATCTCCGTTGTACCTCATGAACTTTCGGTGTCTTTTGACCCTTGGATAGTCCCTGATCTAGGAGATCATACTCGTTTCGGCGACGTCATGTCGTTAACTCCGGTTGAGTCTGCATATCAAGCCATTCAATCGAAAACCCCTTCTACACCCTCTTTTGATGAGTTGTCTCCTGATCCTTTCCGTTTTATCTTTCCCACTGACGAGATGATCATGTCCGTCATGGAGGACACCCTGTGGAACGATGGGCATCATCATTCCATACTATTTCTGGAACAACACACTCTCGAGAATTACTAGCGGATTTTGACTCCATCGACCGTTGTTGTTATTTCAACTGTTCCCGGATCTACACATGGTGTGTTTGTCGAAGGGAACCTCAGTAATATTTCTCCCACGATACCCATTGATATATCTGTTAAACCTGGAATAGTTTAAAATGTTCACATTGGAGCTTCATGTTCTCCTGATGAAATTGTCACTTATACATCTCTGTTTAAAGAATTTCGTGATATATTTGCCTGGAGTTACGAAGAGATGCCCGATATCTACCCTACCATTGTTGTGCATGAGATCAAGACGTACCCCAAAGCTAAACCAGTCCAGCAGTGCCTTCGTCCGGTTCATCCATGTAAAGCAACAACTATCAAACTCGAAGTTGAAAAACTTCTCGAAGTCAGTTTTATTTATCCCGTGGCTCTGACAGAATGGGTTTCCAACCCTGTACTGATTGATAAGAAAGGTGGTAGTATACATGTTTGTGTTTATTATCAGGATATTAACAAAGCCTGTCCAAAGGACAACTTTCCAACCCCTTTCGTCTACCAGATCGTCAATGACTGTGACAATAGTGAAATATTTTCTCTCATGGATGGTTTTTCCGGCTATAATCAAATTAACATCACTCTTGAGGACCAACATAAAACTTCTTTTATTTTTCCTTGGGGTACTTTCGCCTATAGAAAACTTCCCTTCGGTCTTAAGAACGCGGGTGCAACGTTTCAACATGCTATGTCTTATGCGTTTCACGATATAAAGCATATCGTTCAACCTTATTTAGATGATTTACCGGCTCATTCTTTACGCTGAGTCGATCACCCCACTCATCTCCGAGAAATTTTCGTTCGTTGTCGGTTCTATCGCATTCGTTTAAATCCTCATAAATGCGTATTTTGCATAGAGTCATGCCGTCTTCTAGGTTTCATTGTTTCACGTCAAGGGATCCGGGTAGATCCTATTAAGGTCGAGGCAATTCTTAATCTCCCTCCTACTTCTTCGCTGCGTCAGTTACAAAGTTTGCAGGGGAAAGCAAACTTTCTTCGTCATTTCATCCCTAATTATGTCAAGATTACTCGAGGTTTTACAAGGCTACTAAAGAAAGGTTCTGAGTTTGTTTGGGATACCGTGGCCAAAAACGCTTTTGAGGCTTTGAAGTTGTCCCTCACGAAAGCTCCACTTCTTTTCCCTCCTGATTATAGTCGTGATTACTTTCTTTATCTTCCTGCCTCTGAGTATACTATTGGCATGGTTCTCGTTCAGGAGGATGATGCACACGATGAACATGTTATTTATTACTTGAGTCGAAGTCTTACATCCACTGATATCAAGTACCAACATGTTGAAAAATTGGCTTTGGCTACTGTTCAAGCAGTTCAACGTTTTCGCCATTATATTCTCTCCAGGAAAACTACCGTGATTTCACATTGCAACCCTATACAACATATTTTGACTCGTCAGTTGCTTGGGGGAAAGTACTCCAAATGGATTGTCATACTCCAGGAGTTCGACTTAGAATTTGATCGTGCCACGTCTATGAAATCCTTAGTTTTTGCTGAGTTAATATGTGATTTTCCCCACTCTGCCATGGAAAATGTAGCAGTAGATTCATTACCTGATGAATCAGTTTTCCTTATCAGCACTGACGATATTTGGTATGGAGATATCATTATATATCTCTAAATGCAGAATTTCCAGCCTGCTTTGTCTAGTACTGAACGACGTTTTGTCCGTTATCAAGCTCGTCAGTACATTATCCTTGGATATACTCTTTACCGTCGAGGAATTGACTCTATTTTTCGATGTTGTTTGAATTTTGACGAAGCTGAGAAAGATTTGAATGACTGCCATTCTGGAGCATGTGGCGATCATATGTCTGGGTATGCTACTGCCCAGAAGATCTTATGTGCAGGATATTTTTGGCCTTCTTTGTTCAATGACTTCATTATTTTTGTTCAAAAGTGCCATGCCTACCAGACCTACATTCAAAAAATTCGGTCGCATCCTTCTCCCCTTCATCCTGTGGTCTCAGTTGGTCCTTTTGCAAAATGGGGCATTGATTTCATGACATGTCACCCTCACTCGGTCGGGGGGCATGGTTACATCATTGTAGCTGTTGATTATTTTACAAAATGGGCCGAGGCGATGCCAACATTCGATAATACTAGAAAGACTGCAGCGTTATTTATTTTCAACCATGTCATAGCTCGTTTTGGTGTTCCTCAAGCTATCGTTACCGATCACGGTAGTCATTTTAGGAATTTTATGATGTCTAAACTTACGGAAAAGTTGGATCTTCGTCATGATATMTCAACACCCTATTATCTGCAAGCTAATGGCCAGGTCAAAGCAATCAATAAGGTTCTTATAACTATGATTCAATGGATGATAGGAATTCATAAAACCAGTTGGCACACGATGTTGTTTTTGGCATTGTGGGCATATCAGACATCTATTAAATCCGCCACGGGGTTTACGCCCTTTTGATTAGTCTATGGCATGAAAGCCATTCTGCCAATAGAATGTGAGATACCTTCTTTGAAGCTAGCTATAGAAATCTTACCCAATACTTCTGCTGAAGAGGAACGTCTATTGTATCTGATGCGATTAGATGAGACCCGACGTGATGCCACTCTAGTAATAGAATCCCAAAAGAAATGCGTCAAGGCACAGTATGACAAGCATGTCAAACCTCATGTTTTCTCTGAAGGTGATCTTGTTCTTCTGTATGAACAAGATAAAGATGTCTTAGGAGCTGGGAAATTCGAACCAATGTGGCGTGGTCCTTACATTATTCACAAAGTTTTGGAAAAAGGAGCATATGAGCTGGTTGATTATGATGGTATACCTTTGAGTGAACCCAGGAATGGGTTGTACTTGAAGAAGTACTATGCATAAGTTATTTGTGCAAAAGTAATTTTATTTTATGTATCATACTATGTGTGTGTTACTTTAGTTTGCTTTTGACGTTATCTGGTCTCTGCCCTTACGTGACGTTGTGTTTGATTGCCAGATGTCGGAGTATCTGGTACCTTATATTGGCTTCGCTGATGGTGCTAGCTGTAGTACTCGGAACCTAGCTTTTGCTGCATGGGCAATCTATACCCCAACAAATGAGCTTATATCTTTACGAGGTGTATGTCTTGGTCGAGCAACCAACAATATCGCAGAGTATAGTGCCATTATTGAATTATTGGTTCATGTTATCTCTCTCGAAATTCATCATTTGGTTGTGCAACTTGACTCGCAGCTTGTAGTACTACAGCTAAGTAATGTCTACTCTATCCGAAGTCCTACTTTGTTAAGGGTATATTTGTGGATTCGCCTCTTGGAACGATATTTTGATCACATTGAATATCAGCATATTCCTAGATGTCTTAATACATTAACAGATGCTTTGGCTAATTATGTATTGGACAGACATTTAAATCATTTATAAATCAAACACATTACAATTCACACAATGTAAAGTAAACTGGTAGAAGTTGTTTGTATATATATAACGATCAAAAGAGTTTGTTTTTACAAAATGTTTGTCCGAAGACCAAAATATCAAAAATTGAAGCTTATAGCTTCTACATAGTGACGTTCACGGTAACACACAACTACCCTAGCTACCCTGCGGAGCAGTCAACCCATAGTTGTTGATACCCCTATAGTATGATTGCGTCGTGGAACCTCTTCCAGAGTCATATCTGGAATGTCTGTTGTCAGGCCTTCTAAGTTCTGTTCCACCACCTAGTAATCTTCAGCATACTGTGGTAATACTGCTGCTGCTTCTCCTCATCGCTGGATAGGAGAGGTACCAGGAGGTCTATATGGTCCAGCATCTGTGTTATCAAAAAATATTTTGTGTTAGTCTTAGGATAAATCTATAAAACAAAAACATTTAAATATGATGAAAATTCAAAAACATTTTGTGTACTTCTTACCGAGGTCTCCCCACTGAACGTCCTCAGGTAGTGCTAGATCCGGATCTCCTCGGAAATCCAACCCGACATATGCGTAGTCATCGACCATCAGCATCTAGTTTCGCAACCAGTCAAAGAAAATATCGTCATATTTGACGATTGGTCCTGCCATGTGTCGAGCCATGAGCCGACACCACCGCAACATCCTCGGATCCCTAGGACCTAGAAGATCCCACTCAACCTGTAGTCTGAATACGGGAACTCTCTCAAGGAAGAAATACACTAACAAAGATCCATATCCAAATTGTTTCAGTTCTCCCCACCTGCACTTAGTAGCTGTTTTTTGATACCGTGCAATACTGCATCAACCCAGTTAAATACTCGGGGCTCAGTACACTCGATGGCGTACTAGAAATAGCTCTACAATGCCATAGGGGGAGCGACACTTCTAGCCATCCGAGCAATCATGAAGAGAATAGTGCAGAGAGTCAAGTCAGTTACTCCCCATATTGCCACTTTCCCTTTCTTTCTTTCGGCCTCAGGTACGCAGTATTGGTTGCAATATTCACTCATTTTTAACTCGCCTTCTCTACTGCCAGTCAGACTGACATAGGATCCACGCCTGGATAATCCGGTCAAGAAATATATGTTCTCAATGTCAATAGCTAATGTGTGAGCTCCTACAATGAAAACTTCCTGGTCCAGATCCCACATTCAGACTAGATACTCCAATAATCGGACTTGGGCTCTCATGCCCGGGATACGGATGTATTTTAAGAGACCACAATCTCTTAAAGAAGCTATGGTGGGAGGGTGATTCTCGGCATTTGCGTTATCCTCCTCATGTTCTCGTTCTCACCACTCAAGCACCATGTTTGTGGCTATTTACCTGCATAAGAAACATACAAAGATGATTAATGATCTTATTCATGAAATGAATCTTTTCTATTGGCTAAACTTAAAAAAAAAAAAATTGAGTTCTGCGCTGCTCACAGGTGCCATATTGTGCACAATGCGAACTTCTCACAGGCGGCTTAAGGCCCACCTACGATAATGAGTCATTCTCGCAGGTCCCATATGGGCCACCTGCGAGAATGCCTCCACGCATATATGGCTCAAAAAACTAACTTAAAACAGAACTTTTAACCAATGAAATCAAATTTTTAAACCATGAAAAGATCAAGAATGAAGAACTTACCAAAATGTTGTTGATGGCTCGTCAAATGGTCTCCCGTAGCTCCCAAAAATCAACACTGAATTCAGAGGGTAAAATGAGGGTTTTTGGAACTCAATGGTGCAAATGTGAAATGATATGGTAAAATTGATTATTTACTCATTTAAATTACTTTTTACTATGTCAATTTTGGGTTTTTATGTTTCTCTAGTGTTTAAACCTAATGACTAATATGAAAATGAGTGTTATGACTTGCAGGTGTGGAATATTGATGATTACCAAAAGGTTATGGACATATTTTTCTCCGTTATGGTGTGATTTTGATAGTTTTTTATGGTTTTTACATAAAACCTCAAGCGCACTTCTTGTCCTTTCTTGCGCTCGTGAAAAACATAAGAATGTGATCGAGCATAATTTTATCTCTTTTTCGGGCTCACTATGGTTATACGAAAAAGGAACCCCCCTGGAGTTCTCTTTAAGATCTTTTCAGACTCTCTAAACATGAAAAGATCGCCGAGCGACCTTGCTATTTTCACGCTCGATAAAGTATTTGAAGTATGCATCTTTCGAGCGATAGTTTAACCCTTTTTCGGTCTCGTTGGATTATTGTATGAAAAATGAACTGAGAGAGTTCTCTTTTAAGTGTTTTTCCAAACTCTATAATCTTGAAAAACCTTCGAGTTTACTATCTCTGGACTCGTTAAACAAACATTGACAGACCCATGATGGGACCGAACCACTCCTTCCTAGGGTTCATTAAAAATACTCCGAGGGACTCATCTGAAGGATGAACTTATATCAACAAGAATATGTGATCCTCTTCAAGCTTGAATAAAAATAAAGAGGTACTTGCCAGAAATGGTGGGGGAAAATTTGGTAAAGGGATATGTTTCATCTTTGTGTTGATTGGCAGTAAGTGTCGCTTTTGAACATGACACCACCGATTCATCATTTGAAGCCGGTTTGGGAAATCCATTTGTCTCTCTTTCGATTGATTACAAGGTTATTCCATGTGTCATCTTTGAGTCAATGCTACCAAATCATTGGTCGTGTCATTCATATGTTCAAGAGAAGTCCATCTGAAACCTATATTGAGTTGGCCATCTGCAGTTATCCATTCTCTCCGTGTCGACCTTCCCTGTGTCCAGTCAAATTGCTACATGCTCTGTTTCAACTTCAAACTCTATTACTCATTTCGTGTCATTGATGGGGGATATATCAAGGCCCTCCTGTGATGAGTTTTGTTCCATTGACTTCAACACATTATCCAGAATCAAGACTTAGAAATTATTTAGTACCTTGGAGCTTGCATGCCTCAATGGCAATTTTCCTCACTTTTGACAGCGGGTTTACATTATTGACCTCTGATTGAAAGATTCCATTGATTGTT
>ML780346.1:521002-548894 GCA_009831015.1 Picea engelmannii
TGATGCTACAACAACTAGAGACACCAGCAAGGTTATCAAAAGTGGTTGATCTTCTTCATGCATGAGCAAGTGTGTGTGTCAGAGCTAGGAGCCATAGAAAGGAGACTTGCAACATCAAGGCTCAGGTTGTAATTCTTTCTTTCTATCAATTTAATACAGTAATATGTCCCTTTCCCATAAAGCTAATGTCACTTTATTGCATAACTTCTTGATCATATGCATAGATTAACTGTTGAATATATTAAGTTGTTTTCAATTCAATTGGTTTGAGTTGTCCTGGTCTTGGTGGCACAAGATCATTGGAGAGAATCTGGTACAACAAAGACCCAAGGAAGCGATCATAAGGTATGTTCATGATTCTAGCCTCCTAGTTTATTCAATAGTCTAAATCTAGGGAAAGAGTATTATTCTGTCCTGTTTTGTTTTAGATCCAAGTGGATCTAGGGAGATCAGTTTGTGTCCGCACTTATGGATTAATCCTGAAACACTCTAGGCTGACTTCTGCCTCGCCCTCGCTGACCTTGCTTATGGCTCAACTTCTCTTCAGCTTTCAACACCATCTGATAAGCATCCTCCATCGTTCGGATGGTTACCATGCTCAATTCATCCTGAATGTCGTATCTCAGACCATTCAAATATCTAGCAACCTTCTCATCATCGCTCTCTTGATGACCTGCTCTGATGTTCGGTCGATAGAATTCCTCAGTGTATTCTTTCACTGTCATCAGCATCTATCTCAAGTTTTGCATCCTCCTGAATAGAGTAATTTGATAGTCTCTTGGGATGAATTTCGCCTTCATCTTTGCTATCATCCGATCCCAACTTTTGATCTTCTGCTTGCCTTTGCAGCATCTGTCATCTTGTAACTCATCCCACCATAGTACTACATGTCCTTTCAAGCGTGTAACAACATGCTTGACTTTCTTATCCTCCTCGATATATTCATAGTCGAAGTAGGTGTCAAGAGCTCTAATCCAATCTAGCAGCTCTTATGCATCCAGATTTCCCTCGTAAACTGGAATATCCATCTTTTCCTTCGCACCCATTCTTGCGATAGCTTTAATCAACTTCTCGTTGGGTGCATCTTTGGATACAACTTTCTCCTCACATTCAGCCTCAACTTCATCCTTTGAATCGCTAAAATCTTCCGCACTAACTGTGCGTCTTTGAGATGTCTCCATATCCTCAAGTCTTTCTCGGAGATCTATCATCTGTCTTTCCATTTCTGGATTTCCTACCGACCTGCCTCTTCTCTGCACATCCCTGTCCTCTGGATCAGGTGACTGTCTTTCTCTTCTGGGCGGCATAGTGAATTTCTTCTTCTTTCTCTACTACAGAAAGCAAAGAAAAACTCCCGCTCTGATACCACTCTGATGCAACTGCACTCCTCGGAGCACGACCTCTCTCACAGGATCTTCTTCTTCTCAGCCTGAAGAAATCTAAGATCCTTCTATTTCCCTATCAAGAAATCTACACCCACAGATTCTCTTCTGCGCGACTTCCCCTTTTATTCTCTTATCGGGAAATTGGAACTCGCTATTTTGCAATTTCTCTGATTGATCACTGGGCTCTCGAATCCCTGAGACCCGATGGCTTGAGTCAACGCTGACTTTCTCTCACCTTATCGGGACTTCCGCTCTATCGCGACTTCTCAACTCACGATATCGAGCACTTGGTTCTCCGACTCCTGAGTCCCGATGCACCGAAACTCCGATACTCACGTGAGTTGACTTTTCAACGATCCCTTATCTCGTCGGGACTTCGAACTTCGCGCGATCACGAATCCTAATGTCTAATGCTCGAAACTTTCACTGTGAAACCCCGATAACTCGCGTCACCTGTACACATCACCAGCTCCTGTGGCCCACACTATTTACGTAACCATCGGGATATCGCGTGTTGCAATCTCGCGATTCCCGTTACCAAGTCTTGGACACTTTTCTCACAAGACCCCGATAGGCGATCTCGCGAATAATCCAACGGCCCTGGATGACTAGGATCAACGGCTCTGTCCCTCCTGAGCTTAGAACCTTTCCACCCTTTTACTGTAACTACGTCACACCTCCGTGAGATCCAACGGTTCTCGAAACTTCACGAAATCTCCTCATATGATTTCGTCCGCCCGTTCTTCCTTTGCTAAATCTGCAAGTTGAAGAAGTGTCTCTCCGCAAGACTCTTTCACTTGCTCGCCGACCTGCAACACTTCCCTCAGACTTTCCTCGGTAGCTTCCCTGCACTTATCCTTCAGTAAATTTGAAGGCCTATTCCTCTGGAGCTTGTTATAAACTTCCCAAGTCCTTCAGAGAAATTCTTGCACGCACACCTTGCTGCAAATATTCAACAACGACTAAGTATTGAAGTTTCTCGACTCTGCGCACACCTACAGAAGAATTCTTCTGATACTTTTCTCAGAATATCAACTCTGAGACTTTCACTTGGCCTGCGCACTCCTTGCACGGAACTGTGCCTAACTGCACCTTCGAAGAAATGAGAACAAAATCTATCTCTAATTGAACCCTTCTGTCAATGCATTCCTTGCGGACAATTCAACTGCACTCCTTACAGGAATCCTCTGGCTCAGTTAGAGAAACAATTGAAACTCATTCACTCACCCTCTCAGACTTCAACTCAACCATGAAATCACATACACAGCATATAAAAGCAATTATATGACAGGAAATAAACATTCATAAGCATATCAACATCAACACACAGAGAAACAACACATAACCATGAAATTGAATCAAAGCTTTCTTCTATTAATTCAATATTTGTACATGGGTGTTCTTCATACAATTCTCTGCCTGCTCTCTTCTTCCTTCTCCTGTTGATGTTGCTTAATGTTACAATCATACAAATGAGGGTGTCTATATCCGTTTTCCCTCTTGGACTCCAAAGCTATCAAATCTACAATTAAATTCCTATCTACCAGCATTAACTAAATTAAATGTCGTCTATCTACTAAAGGACGAGAGCTATTTGCTCAAGGTCCATTACAATATACAAGTGCGTCGTATCTTAAATGACTCATTTAAGATCGCGCAACAAAGTTCAAAGAATTTTCAAAAATTTGTGTCGGCTTGTCCAGCTGTTCTCTGCTTCGCACTGGCTTGCTTGATGAGTTGGTGATGCTCCTGCATCACTATCCTATAATATTAATATTAAATATTGTATTCATTATTAATATGTGATAATGTTTTGTTAAATTATATTCAATTAATTATTCAAAATTATTTTTATTTTTCATTTTTCATGTCGAGCTTGTTCCGTGATATACATTTTGCACCCAACACTTTCGTCATATACATTTTGCACCGAACAATTACTGAGTTGTGGGTTCACATTTATAGTCATGCTTATGTATCAAAAGTCTGACCTCTAACGATAGCAACATAAGATTTAGTAATTTAAAAAATATTATAACATTGTACCAAGATTTATAGTAATTTATATAATGCTATAAGATTTATTGTTTATGATAATAAAGGTTTGTACCTAGAAATTGATCCTTCTTGACTCTACACTTAAAATGGATATATACTTGTATATATTATTTTATATTAATATTAATAAATAAAGTATAAATTAAATTTATGATATCTATCTTATAATATTAATATTAAATATCTTATTCATTATTAATATGTGATAATGTTTTGTTAAATTTTATTCAATTAATTATTGAAATTTATTTTTATTTTTCATTTTTCATGTCCAACTTATTCAGTGATATGAATTTTGCACCCAAAACTTCCGTCATATACACTTTGCACCCAACAATTATGGACTCACGGATTGGCGGAGTCGTGGGTTCACATTGTGATATACATTTTGCACCCAACACTTCCACCATATACATTTTTCACCCAACAATTACAGAGTCACGGGTTCACATTTATAGTCATGCTTATGTATCACCCACCACAACATGAGATTTAGTAATTTATAGAATATTATAACATTGTACCAAGATTTATAGTAATTCATGGAATGCTATAACACTTTTTACTTAAAGAATAGTATAAACAATTATTTAAATTTTATTCGATATTATTTTTAATGTTTTTAAATGTAAATTTGGAATTTGGATTTTGTTTATGATAATAAAGTTTTCTACCTAGAAATTGATCCTTCTTGACACTAAAGTTAAAATGGATATATACTTGTATATACTGTTTTATATTAATGTTAATAAATAAATTATAAATTAAATTTATGCTATCTATCCTATAATATTAATATTAAATATGATATTTATTATTAATATGTGATAATGTTTTGTTAATTTTTATTTTTCATTTTTTAAAAGTTGTCGAAGTCACGGGTTCACATTTATAGTATAACAATTTTTACTTAAAGAATATTATAAAAAAATATTTAAATTTTATTCAATATTATTTTTAATGTTTTTAAATGTAAATTTGAAATTTTGGAATTTTGATTTTGTTTATGATAATAAAGGTTTGTACCTAAAATTTGATTATTCTTTATTCTAGAATTAAAATGGATAAATACTTGTATTACTATTTATATTAATATTAATAAATAAACTATAAATTAAATTTATGATATCTATCATATAGTATTAATATTAAATATCTTATTCATTATTAATATGTGGTAATGTTTTGTTAAATTTTATTCAATTAATTATTGAAATTCATTTTTGTTTTTATTTTTCATGTCCAACTTGTTCAGTGATATACATTTTGCACCAGACACTTCCATCATATACATTTTTCACACAACAATTACGGAGTCACGGGTGGGGGTTAGAGGAGTCACGGGTTCACATTTTTCATTTTTCATCTTCATCTTGTTCCATGATATACATTTATAGTCATGCTTATGTATCACGAATATTATAATTGTACCAAGATTTATAGTAATTTATATAATGCTCTAACAATTTTCACTTAAATAATAGTATAAGCAATTATTTAAATTTTATTCAATATTGTTTTTAATGTTTTTAAATGTAAATTTGGAATTTTGAAATTTTTTATTTTATTTATGATAATAAAGGTTTGTACCTAGAATTTGATCCTTCTTGACTCTATAGTTAAAATGGATATATACTTGTATATACTATTTTATATTAATATTAATAAAAAAACTATAAATTAAATTTATAATAGCTATCCTATAATATTAATATTAAATATCGTATTGCCCGCATGGGTGTAGATTGATAGGCAAGTATCATGTAAAGAGAAGAAAATTTGTAAATGAGGTCCCATGTTCGATTCTTACCCCAATTTACTTGTGTGCCATTATTATTGTTCCAAGATATACACTTTGCACCCAACAATTATGTCTTATACATTTTGCACCTAACAATTGTACCAAGATTTATAGTAATTTACATAATGCTATAACACTTTTTACTTAAAGAATAGTATAAACAATTATTTAAATTTTATTCAATATTATTTTTAATTTTTTTAAATGTAAATTTGAAATTTTGAAATTTTGATTTTGTTTATGATAATAAARGTTTGTACCTAGAATTTGATCCTTCTTGATTCTACATTTAAAATGGATATATACTTGTATATACTATTTTATATTAATATTAATAAATAAACTATAAATTAAATTTATGATATCTATCCTATAATGTTAATAYTAAATATCTTATTCATTATTAATATGTGATAATGTTTTCTTAAATTTTATTCAATTAATTATTGAAATTTATTTTTATTTTTCATTTTTCATGTCAAGCTTGTTCCGTGATATACATTTTGCACCCAAAAATTACGGAGTCTCTGGTTCACATTTTTCATTTTTCATGTACAGCTTGTTCTGTGATATAGATTTTGCACCCAACACTTTTGTCATATACATTTTGCACCCAATAATTATGGAGTCAGTGGTTACACTTTTTACTTAAAGAATAGTATAAACAATTATTTAAATTTTATTCAATATTATTTTTAATGGTTTTAAATGTAAATTGGGAAATTTGGAACTTTGATTTTGTTTATGATAATAAAGATTTGTACTTAGAAAGTGATCCTTCTTGACTCTATTTATTTTTATTTTTCATTTTCCATGTCTAGCTTGTTTATTGATATACATCTTGTACCCAACACTTCTCTCATATAGATTTTGCATCCAACAATTCCGTCATATACATGAGACTAAGTAATTTATAGAATATTATAATATTGTGCCAAGATTTATAGTAATTTATATAATGTTATAACAATTTTTACTTAAAGAATAGTATAAACAATTATTTAAATTTTATTCAAAATTATTTTTAATGTTTTTAAATGTAAATTTGGAATTTTGGAATTTTGATTTTGTTTATAATAATAAAGGTTTGTACCTAGAAATTGATCCTTCTCTACTCTAGAGTTAAAATGGATATATACTTGTATATACTATTTTATATTAGTATTAATAAATAAACTATAAATTAAATTTATGATATCTATCATTTAATATTAATATTAAACATCTTATTCATTATTAATATGTGATAATGTTTTGTTAAATTGTATTCAATTAATTATTGAAGTGATAATGTTTTGTTAAATTTTATTCAATTAATTATTGAAATTCATTTTTATTTTTCATTTTTCATGTCCATCTTATGCAGTGATATACATTTTGCATCCAACACTTCTATCATATACATTTTGCCCTCAACAATTATGGAGTCGTGGGTTACCAGAGTCGCGTATTCACATTTTTCATTTTTCATGTCCAGCATGTTCCGTGATATACATTTTTCACCCAACAATTCCGTCGTATACATTTTGCACCCAACAAATACGGAGTGGCGGGTTGTCGGAGTTGCGGGTTCACATTGTTGATATTGTGGTAGCTGTGGGAGGTATTTACCTCCACGTGTGAACCTAACGAGAATAAAATACTTCAGGAAGCAAGAAGAAACCCTAATGAGTTGGCTAATAACCCTAGAAGATTTGTCAGCCCAAGAAGAGAATTTATATTAGGTTATTAGCCTCCAAGAAAAGAAGTCAACCATAAATAATAATAATATATTGAATAGATAGATACCCAGAATAATAAGTTGGCCCATTAAGTCTTCCAAAACCACTATAAATACAGGGCGCCAATCTCTCATTTGACACATCTTAGTAGTTGCAGAGAGCCAGTTCTGCACAATGTAGTTGTAGTCTTGTGCACAGGTTTGGAGGAGAGTTGTTGGTACAGCCGCTGTAGCTAGTAGTTACGTTTTGGTTTGGACTATCTATTTTCTAGGGTTTGGAACATATGATTAGCCTTTGTTGATGTTATATCCTTGGGGAAAGGTGTGCTACCCTTTGTATGACTATCTAGCCTAGGTTTTTCTTCCGGAATGATTCTTTGTCAAGGTTAAGGTGCTCGAAGGGTGTCTTTGGCCTATGGTTGGGTGACAAGGGTATTTTCAATGGTAAAACAAGCACACATAGTTCATATTCTAACAGGTTATGGGCCCACACCTCGTTCATTTAGTCTAAACTCTAGAAGGAAGCATAGCAGCTAGGATATTGATCTCACTGAGGAACTACCACCAAGGTTATTAGCAGAAGCAGCTTCCAAGACACTGTCTCTAGGGTTACTAGTAGGACCAGTTGCAGAAAACCTAATCCTCTTGTTGAAGAACCTTAAGTGAATAGATTGACCTAATCTCTGGATAGATCAGTGTGCTCTAGCCTAGCGCATCTCCTAATACTCTCAACAAGCCAAGATGTGAAGTTTGAGTTTATGATCAAATCTAGGGTTTGATCAAGTCAAAGAAGCCATGGCTTATTCTATGAAGACAGAGAACAAGTTAGATGGATCCTCTAATTTTAGAGCGTGGAAGACAAGGATTGACCTCATCCTTGCTAGGAATAAAGTGTTGGATATCGTGAAAGGAAAGATTGTGAAGCGAGAGTTTGAAGAAGGAAAAGAGAAGGAAATGCATAACATTGCAACTATGGAGAAGTTCAAAGACAGTGATATCAATGCTATGAGTATCATAGTAGAATCTATAAAATTCCACTTGATACCATACATCTCCCATATTGACTCATCGAAGAAGATGTACGATTCCCTAACAAATCTCTTCTCAATCAAAAACATTGGACAAGTAATGAGTCTGTAGAATGAGCTCCGTGACATGAAGATGAATGACAATGATAGCATAACATCATACTTTGTGAGAATGTCTCAGTTAAGATATCAACTACAAGCTATTGAAGAGATAATCTTAGAGAAGGAGTTGGTAAAATAGTACTCAATGGTCTTCCCAAGACGTGGGATGCATTTGTTGCAAGCATGAACACAAGAAAGGAATATCCGACATTTGAAGAACTTTGGACTTGTTGTTCTCAAGAAGAATCAAGGATCGGTGCAAAAGAGAAACCCAAAAATAAGTACGATGATCAAGCCTTCATAGCAAGATTCAAGAACTTCAAGAACAAAAGGAAGTTTGGTTCAAGGAAGAAGCCAAATCAAGAGAAATACATTTCAGAAGTACAATTCTTCAACTGTCAAAAGTATGGACACTACAAGAATCATTGTCCCGAGATAAAGAAAAGGAAGGAGAAACATGAAGAATCAATTGCCGAAGAAAATGAACCTACAAAGAAGACTAAGTAAGATGGAAGAGACTTCTTCTTATAAAAAAAATCTTCTCATTTCTTATACATATCTTGTTTGCATTGTCTTTGTACATATCTTGTATATCTATCTCTTGGAAGACAATGTGTTCCAAGAAGAACTATACCTATGGAAAAACAACAAGATAAGAATGGATATCATTAGATAATACACATTAAAGGATGAAATACAAATAATGTGGAAGCTATTGAAAGATAATCCGAATCAATCATGAAGAGACTTAGAAGAAGCAAAAATAGAAAGAAGTCAGCAATCAAGAGGAAATTGGAAAAAGACTTATGACGTTTTGTAGAAGACAACAAGATTGAAGTGTGGACTCTATTAGACAAGAGAGCCAATTATATATTGAAGAAGGCAATAAGGATGCAGATGGAAGTGTGGAATCTATCAAACAGAAGGAGTTGATTATATGCACTCATACATGAAGAAAGGATTAGGAGGGAGGTAATCTTGTGATCCATTGAAGATGATGAAATATATATCCATGATAGCAGCCATGAAAGATAATATGTATTCTTCAAAGAGAAGCCTTAAAGTATCCTTGGTTTTCCATCCACATCTGTGATCCTATGATGGAATATTTAGGGCATGGAATCTATAAGAAACTCCATGGACCCAAGAACTAAAGAAACACATGAAGATTCCAGGAAAGAAAAGCCAGAACAACTAGTCATTGTATCAAGAATAACAAGATTTTCAAGCTGATATAAACTCAATAAAAGAAATCAAGCAAAGGAACTGAAAGTCGTGATGAAGAACAGTGTATGGAAGACTTATGAATGAAAGAATTGTAATATATAGAACTAGAGGTTCTCCCAGATGAAGGGAGAATACTATGATGATTACTTGTTCCAGTACACCAGACATATCTCTACATGAGTCATTATATCATCTGCAACATCCATGAGTTGGAGTTCTACATCAGATGAATGCAAAGAATGTTCTCCAGAGAAATTGAATAAAGAACATATGAAGAGAAATCTCAAGACCCTGAGGCATACCAGAAAGAGACCCTTGCATGCATATAGAAGAAGATAACTTGGTGGAGAACCTCCAGTGCACAGTAGAAGTGTGGTGAAGATTTCCTATAACATTAGGATGATTACTCAGTAGATCAGATCTCATGATGACAGAAGAAGTGCCACATATGTTCTAGTTTTCCAACCATGATATAGTCTATTATTCAAATCTACATGAAGACTTCACAAAAAATCAGTGTTCCAGACTAAATTACATTTGAAATCAAGCATTACATTATCCATGATGAAGTCCAGAAAGGAGAAAGTGGTTCTCCAATACATATCTCCATAGATGAGCAAATAAGAAGACATTTTGGTAAAGATTATATCCAAGATGAAAGAGTTTGCATACTCAAGCTGGAGCTCGTGGAAATGACTTCCTTATTGAAAATGAAAGAGATGACTCCCAGGTTGGGAGGGAGCACTGAAAATATTATTGAAGACATTCATTTTGGATAGATGATTTCCTGTTCGGAAAGTGGATTGAGACTTCTGACGGACATCGATTTCCCATTGTGGTTAAGATGGGAAATGGTCCAGATTGTTGATGTATCATAGACAGTGACTTCCCATTGTGGTTAACATGGGGATTGGTCTAGGGAAGTCTCTCTTCTTGAGGGTTACTCAATAACACTGACCCACCTTGCCGAACAACAATTTCTCATTGTGGTTAACATGAGGAATGGTCTGTTTTTGAGGTTGATACAGGATATTCTTTTCATGTTGTGGTTAACAGAGGAAATGGTCCAGACAATCATTCCTTAGGGTTTATACATTCTCTCCAGGGTGAACTTTGATTAGTGTAGGAGGAATGGCCCAGGGTGGGGAATGGTCCAGGCTCAGCAATTAGGGACATACATTCCTTAGGGTTTATACATTCTTTCTAGGGTGAACTTTGATTAGTGTAGGAGGAATGGCCCAGGGTGGGGAATGGTCCAGGCTCAACATTCCTTAGGGTTATACATTCTCTCTAGGGTGCACTTTGATTAGTGTAGGAGGAATGGCCCAGGGTGGGGAATGGTCCAGTTTCAGAAGACAGGACAGTTATTCTTCCTTGCTTGAGAAGAATAGTCTAGATATATCATTGTTCTACTCTGAGGGCGGATATTATTTCGGAGCTCACAGATGTGAGTGAAATATTGTCCCAGATGATTCAATTTATATCATAACATTGTTTCTTTCCAGGTTTCTATCAGATGTTTGTTATGAAGACTATATGAAAGTAGATGTAGACTATTGTGTTGGATATGTTCCATTGTTCGTATCTGTACATTTTTTATCAAGTACTTGTGTGTTACTTGGTGTGGTAGTGTACCACTAGATTGTAGTTATGTACTACTATGGATAGACACAGTTGTGTTCTATTTTTGTTATGATTTCCTTGAAGACTATCAACAGTTTATTGGAGATAATCATCGGCAACATGAATGATGAACAAAGATTTTCCAAATGGAAAATGGTTCAGAGCATTTACTCTTCTAGATTAGAAGAATGGATTTTGTATCACTCTGTGGAGTGAGCATCATGTCTGATTACTCAGATAGAGTATGGTTTCAAGAGATGATGCAGCTGATGACACTTATGATGATGACTTTGTTCCGTGATATACATTTTGCACCCAACAATTATGGAGTCACGGGTTGTGTACTTATAGAATATGATGATGATTATGATGATGATGATGATTATGATTATCATCCACTAATACCTAATTGGTCTATCAGACCTTAAGAGGGTAAGTGATTACTTGTGATCTTTAGAATTTTTTTTTGTGCTCGAAAAGCATTAAGAGAAGCTTTACAAGATCATCATACTTTTGTTGAGTTAAGAGGTTAGGAAGATTGGTAGTGTGATCAATATTTTTAAAATGAGATCTAATATGGGTATAGGTTGGATAATCTAAGAGAAGGTGATTTTCATCTTCAACCTTCTTAGTGTCACAAAGGTGACACACTCTTTCATCCCGTGGCGTTTTAGGTATTGACCAACGCCCAATTTTACTATGGAGCTCGTGAGAATTTGTTCTTATCTTAGCAATGCTTATTTTTTCTTTACACTTGGCAAAAAAGATATATAATTTTGATCTTCTAGATTAGGGTTGATTACATCTTTATAATACCTTAATTTTATTTTCTCCTCTAACTCTTTATCACACCACATTGTTTCCTTAAATTTTGATTTGAAATTGTTTTTAATAGCACCTTTATTCTGCAAAATGTTTTATTCCATTATTGCCTAATAGTTTAGCCAATACTAGGTGTCTTTATGCCATCCTCGTTTGAGTCGATGGTGGTTATGACTTGATTTTGAAGCAATTTTAGGTAGCCTCTTATCTTCCATGTTTTTTAATTGGTTCTTATACATTAGGTATCTATTCATAGCCATGCTCTAAATGGGGGAGAGGCTTGTTTCTATGAGGAGGATGGCGTAGGGCATATTTCCTTTAATTTTGAGATTATAGGTTATAAAATTCTTTTTTGTTTTCTCTATCTTTCTCCAGGATTCACGAGAGATACTACAGCCCCATACTTCACATCCATAAATAATAATAGGTATAACAAGAGTCTCAAAGAGGAGTTTCTTCTTATCCCAACTCCAAATATCAGTTGATTTACAATTGTTTTCAAGCCCATAATAAGCTTTCCATCCCCCAATAATCATTTTCCCAATGCTATAATTCCAATTGAGCTTGTGGTGAATATCAATTCCAAGATATTTGTATGAAGTCACTTCCTCCAAGTTGTTGTTGTCATATACAAATGTATCATAAGGGATCTTATTGGATTTAATAATCATGACCTTAATCTTATCATTATTAACAGTCATACCCATATTGGAGAAAAAATCTTTGAGGATTCTTAGTTGGTTTTCAAGATCATGGGGACTCCTTTCCATAATAATGATATCATTGGCATAAAGAAGAATATTGATGACTATACCATTGAGAGTAGGGCCAACACAACCTGCTTTTTCCAAGAAATATTCTAACGTATCAATGTATATGCCAAAAAGGGTAGGGGACAAGGGACAACCTTGTTTAACTTTGATATTACAGTTAATCTCTTTTGACCAGCCCTCAGTGTTTTTAAAATTAGAAATGAAATTCTCATACATCCTTATTGCGGAAGCCCTCAACTCGAGAGGCACTTTTATCTCTTCCAACCTATTCCAAAGGTTTTTCCTAGGAACCATGTCAAAATCTTTTCTAAAGTCAATAAAACAACAAAAAATATTGGTTTTAGTATTGCAGAACTCCTCTGCAATGATCCTTAAGGTAACAAGATGGTCCATAGTTGAATGATATCTCCTAAACCTGGCTTGACCTTTAGCTCTTTTATCGTGACTTTCTAGCCAAATGCTAATCTTCTTTTCCAAAATAATTCCATAAAGCTTGGCTAAAATCGAGCTAAGCATAATGGTCCTATAATTAGAGGGAATGTTTTTATCCCCATTTTTAAAAATAGGAACAATGAGGCTTTGCATCCAGGGTTTAGGGAAGCCTTGGTTAACTGCTAAATTGAAGAGCTTGTGTATGTGAGGGATAAGGATTGGCCCTCCGATTTTAAAAATTTCAGCTTGGTAGCCTTCAATGTCCTTAGCTTTCCCATTTGAGAGTCACTTAACCCCGAACTCTATGTTAACTAAAGAAAAAACTTCTTCCTTTCTAGGGACAATAGGAATGGTGTCCATGGAATTAGGGAACTCGTAAAGACTTTTAAGGTAGGAATTCGAGTTCATTAAGAGAATCCTATTATTTTCTTTAGTATTTCATTTTAGAATTTGGCGCCAGAACTTCTTAGGGTCCAACTTGTATAGTTGTGAAAGTTGCTCCTGCCTTTTATTGATATAATATATTTTTTTTCCTTTTAATTAGGGCTTTGTACGTATTGATCTTATTGAGTTTTAAGGGCTCATTAGAAGCATCCATAATGGCTTTCCTAGCAATTTTACATTCTTTATCATACCAAGGGTTGATTTTTCTATTATTCTTTTTATGGGACACCTCGAAAAAGAACTTGTTAATAGAAGTGGAAAGGGTAGTTGTAAAATGATGATAGATTTATTCAATGTTGTCCTTATAAGTTAGGAGGTTTAATTTACTATTTAAATCCTCTAAGAAACATCAACTTTACTTTTTTCAAAGTGCGAATTCCTTTTGTTATCAAAATTCTCTTCAATGGTGCTTCTATGCATGGAAAATTTTAAAGTCAGGGTTAAAGGTTTATGATCAGAGTCAGGCTCATGGTCATTTAAAAGGTCAAAAGTTGTTATTTGGTTGGAAATGGGGATATCATATATCACATAATCTACAATACTACTACCTAGCCCATGAATACAAGTCATTTGGTTGGAGTTTGGCCACTTCATTACTCCATTCCAGATTATTAGGTCTTGAGAGCTGCAGAGCTTGACCAACTTAGTACCAAACAAATTCCCAATTAGGTCTTCAGAGCTTCTTCTGTAGCTATTAGATAAAATAAGGTCCTCATCTAGCCATAAAGGATTATGGTTGGATTCATCACTTAAAAGAGTAGCTTGTTTAGTTTCATTCCTAGCATTAAAGTCTCATAGAAGGAGGATATTACCTTCATTTTTCAAATTATAAATAGCTTGTTCTAAATTATTATAGAGACAATTTTTATCTATATTATTTTTCTTATAAAAAGTAGAATTAATAGGTGGAAAATAACAAATTGTTATATACATCTTCTTAGCATTGGTGTATGAAATTTCTATCCAAATGTATTTATTAAGAGGGTCAATCTTATGAATTTGAATGTGAGGAGAAATGTTTTTTTTAATATAACAAGCTATGCCTCCTATCCCTCTACGACGGGATTTTTTGTTCCATGCTGACCACTAGACAAATCCTTCCATGTTAGGGACCTTAGACTCCTCATGCTCCCAAGTTTCAGCTAGACAGATAATATCAATATCACTCGGGATCCAACTTATCATAGGACATTTGCATCATGGAAAGCCACGACAATTCCAAAAAAGGATCCCAAGTGTCCCAAATTCCTATTTATTATTATCCTTCTGGTCTCTATCCTATCCCTAAAAATAGMTTTTCGATTTCTAATTATTGTCCATTTTCCTTCTTTCCTGCCTTCTTTTACCTTTTGAACTTCCTCCCTTAATTCAGCTTGGTCTTCAGGAATGAGGTCTTCATTTATAAATATTCCTAACCCTTTTAAGCTCGAAGATTTACTAAGTATGTTATATTTATGGTCATTACAACTTACTTTGACACAGATCAACCTATCTTTGTGATCAATTATTTTTCCTATCCTCTTTGCTTCTATGAGGTAAGTTGTATCAATTTGTGATTTATTTTTTAAGTCTAGAGAAACTACAGAGATTATTTTGGGTAAAAAAGGTAAAAACTACAGAGATTAGTTCAAAACCCTAGATATATAATCTTAGAAATAAAATATATCCTAAAATAAATAAACAAAGAAGTATTAAAGAGATATAACATTGTACCAAGATTTATAGTAATTTATATAATTCTATAACACTTTTTACTTAAAGAATAGTATAAACAATTATTTAAATTTTATTCAATATTGTTTTTAATGTTTTTAAATGTAAATTGGTAAATTTGGAATTTTGATTTTGTTTATGATAATAAAGGTTTGTACTTATAAATTGATCCTTCTCGACTCTATTTATTTTTATTTTTCAGTTTTCATGTCTCACTTGTTCAATGATATACATATTGCACCTAACACTTTCGTCATATACATTTTGCACCCAACAATTCTATCATATACATGAGACTGAGTAATTTATAGAATATTATAACATTGTACCAAGATTTATAGTAATTTATATAATGTTATAACATTTTTTACTTAAAGAATAGTATAAACAATTATTTAAATTTTATTCAATATTATTTTTAATTTTATATGTAAATTTGGAATTTTGGAATTTTGGAATTTTAATTTTATTTATGATAATAAAGGTTTGTACCTAGAAATTGATACTTCTTGACTCTACAGTTAAAATGAATATATACTTGTATATACTATTTTATATTAATATTAATAAATAAACTATAAATAAAATTTATGATATCTTTCATATAATATTAATATTAAATATCGTATTCATTAATAATATGTGATGATGTTTTGTTAAATTTCATTCAATTAACTATTCAAATTTAGTTTTATTTTTCATTTTCAACTTGTTCTGTCATATACATTTTAAGTAAACATTTAAGGCTCTGAGGCTGTTAGGTAAATATTTAAGAATGTCAGAACTGTCCAAGGGCCTCGCGTTGTGTAAAATTTAAGAAAGAATGATTATGGGAGGCTTTACTTACGTTAAGTACTTAATAATAATAAAAAATAGACAAACCTTGGATAAGCTAACATATCAAACATTGGGATAAATTTAGCTAGCAGAAAATGCTAACAAAAGCATTCGAACTGACATATAAAACATTGGGAGTATACACTAAAAATGTTTGGATATGCTAACATATAAAACATTGGGAATAGCGAAGCCATCAATAAGACCTCAACTCTGCCAATCAGATCATGACATATAAAATTTAGTAATTTTTAAAATATTACAATGTCGTACCAAGATTTATAGTAATTTATATAATGTTATAACACTTTTTACTTAAAGAATAGTATAAACAATTATTTAAGTTTTATTCAATATTAATTTTAATGTAAATTTGGAATTTTTGAATTTTGATTTTGTTTATGATAACAAAGGTTTGTACCTAGAAATTGATCATTCTTGACTCTAAAGTTAAAATTGGTATATACGTGTATATGTTATTTTATATTAATATTAATAAATAACTTTAAATTGAATTTACAATATCTATCCTATAATGTTAATATTAAATATCTTATTCATTATTAATATGTGATAATGTTTTGTTAAATTTTATTCAAATTTATTTTTATTTTTCATTTTTCATGTCAAACTTGTAGTGATATACATTTTGCACCCAACAATTCTATCATATACATGAGACCAAGTAATTTATAGAATATTATAACATTGTACCAAGATTTATAGTAATTTATATAATGTTATAACACTTTTTACTTAAAGAATAGTATAAATAATTATTTAAATTTTATTCAATATTATTTTTAATGTTTTTGAATGTAAATTTAGAATTTTTGAATTTGTTTATGATAATAAAGGTTTGTGCCTAGAAATTGATCCTTCTTGACTCTACAGTTAAAATGGATATATACTTGTATATTTTATTTTATATTAATATTAATAAATAAACTATAAATTAAATTTATGATATTTATCCTATAATATTAATATTAAATATCTTATTCATTATTAATATGTGATAATGTTTTGTTAAATTTTATTCAATTAATTATTCAAATTTATTTTTATTTTTAATATGTGATATACATGTTAAGTAAACATTTAAGGCTTTGAGGCCTCTTAGGTAAACATTTAAGGCTGTCAGAAACATTTAAGGTTCTCAGAACCATCTAAGGGCCTCGCGCTATGTAAACATTTAAGAAAGAATCTGTGGTAGGCTTTAAGTACGTTAAGTACTTAAAAATAATAAAAAATAGACAAATATTAATTCACCTTCAAGCAATGCATAAAAAATATATATGATTCAAAAAGACCGTATACGATAATTTTTTTTGGATATGCTAACATATAAAACATTGGGAATAGCGAAGCCCACAATAAGACCTCCAATCTGTTACCCAATTAGATCATGAAATATATGGTACTTTTTATTATATAAAAATCAATGGGTTTTGTTCCCTAGTTCCAACATTAGATATTACACAAATATTTGTGGTCAAAGGACAAACTAATACTAGGTCAACGAATTACTGATCACTATAGTTCCTCTATGTCTACAACAAGAACTAATAATAAGGGAGAAGTGCAAATTATGATAAAAGAGTGTATAGCATAAAATTATGTGATAGTAAAGAAAGGTAACAAATAATAAATTAAAGAAGAGTAGTAGGATATATATATATATATATATATATATATATATATATATATATATATANAAAGAAAACAAAAAAAAAGTCAAGGTAATGAATGTGTGTAATAAAAAGGAAAGAGAAGTAATGTAGAATAAAATATTTGAATTGAAAAAAAAAAAAGTATAGGAAGAATGTAATGACATAAATGTAAGATACATAAAATATATCAAGTATATGAAAAATATAATGCACTATTAACAGTAGTAAAGGGAGAGAGACATGTGGTAGGATTGAGAAATGGCATGATTATGTAAGCATGATGATATTAAAATATTAAAAAGAAATGAAAGCATAAATTATAAAGAAAAGTACCAATACAAATAATAAAGTAATGAGTAAAGGATGGGGTAACTAAGATATGTAAAACATAGAATCAATATAAAAATTAGGAAAATCAAATAAAACATTATTATAACAAAGAAATATATATATATAATGGTAATAGCAAGCAAGGTATAATCAGAGTGTAAGTAGAATTATGAATGAAAGACGAGGAGTAAGGAGATGAAGAAGGAGATGTTATGGGTAATAGAAGATGTAGTGAAAAATACTAGTAATGAAGTGAGATACATATATGCAAGGTATAAAGACAAGCAATAATATAGTAGTGTTAGTAAAATGCATTAGAAATATAGTGTACAATAAAATGTAAACATACAAATAGAAAGTAAAGAAAAAAGTTGTCAAGGTAACACAAAGGAAGATAAAGAGATGAAGAAAATTGGTTATGAAAAGGGAATGTAAAAGTAAAGGTAATAAATATCAAACAAAGTTGTGTGGCGGTGTAGTCCCTACCGAGCTGAATTGGGATAGGAAAAAGTAGCAGAATTAGATGGAAACTGCAGCGAAGATGTGGCAAGCAGCATGAAGCACAGGTGGTATCCATGCAGTAAATGACACGTGGCCTATAGAGACCCATTTATTTTTTGAAAGTATATAACAAAATACAATTTGTGCATAGTGGAAGATAAAAAATTATGACGACACAAATATGAAAGGATATAAAAATGAAGATTAGTTTGAAATATATTAAATAAGTTACAACTTCCTGGAAATTTAAATTCATTTGACATATAGACCGGTCAAAGATAAAAATGTATGAGGACATAAATATAAAAGGAGATAAAAAAAGAGTTTTATTTGAAATATATCAAAAAATAAAATTCTATTACATATTCCTGGAAATGTCAATGCGTTTGTCATATAGACTGGGATTGGGGCTCTCGTGGACCATAAGAGAAATATGTACAAGAAACAGGACTGTAGAAAGAAGAAGTGGGCGATGGTAGAGTGCAATACCTGAAAAACAAATAAATTGAAAGGTATCAGTCTTTAGCTAGACATTTCTATTTAAAAAAGTGGAATAACTGGGTTGATAAACAAAGCAAGATGTGATCAATAGACTTACATTGATGGTACATATGACCCCTTTTGCTATTTGCTTGAGGATGCCTTTTCATTGATGTCATTGACGGTTGCTAGAATCATGTTAACTACTTCTTTCCTTTCGTCGACGTCCTACTTCAATTACCTTTCGAGCCATTCTTCAATGTAGCTTCTCATTGGGGTGATGTTGAAATCATTCCATATTTTTATGTTGAAAAGTTCACTTTCTAATTCACCAAAGTCGATAGAAAGATTACGCAAAGCCTGATCAATTTCCTCATTCTGTAATGAATAGTCAACTAGCCAGTCGTCAACATGATCTTGACCATATTCAAGGATGTTGTAAAAAATTTCCAAAGACAACACTTTAAACATATCAACCTGTTTATTGAAGTCTTTCCTAGTTGATGCCAAGGAGTTGATGATTAAGTTGGGGTCTTGGAAGTCGTTGGTCCTTCTGGCTAAGTTTATTCTGGACAACCTTATGAATAATTTTTCTTTCTTTGATATGGCTTGTTCACATGACTGAACAATGAGATGGAGGTTCTTCACTTTTTCTTTCCAGCATGCATTTAATTGACCAATCTGGTTTTTGGATGGAAGATCTTGTTGTCTTCTTCTTGTTTATGTCATGTTGTTGACAATGGTGCCAAAAGGAAGTGTTAGCTCCCAAAAGGAATCAGTCAATGTGTTTCATTTTGTAGGTGATAGCATGGTTGTTAATAGGATTCTATATACATTTTTAGATTTTAGAAGTATCAAAACATAGGATTTAAGATTTTATCTTAGAAATAAATTGATCCTCAGAAGAATGTTTTTTAAATTTTGTGAAAAAAAAATTCACCAGCTAACATATGTTTCTAAGTTGATGATTAGTGGGTGAAAGCCTCAGTTTTCAATGGTTTAGGTATACTCCCCACAGGTAAGCAAGCTGGTGAAAACACTAAAAATGGATTTCTTTTTAATGACTCTAGAAACCAAAAAGGAAACTTCGGCAAATTGTTACAGTGACCATCTCAATCCTATGCGTGCATAGCTCGAGAAGTATTAGCTCACATAGCATCAATTCTCAATACAGTTCATATGCCAAACTGCTTATTGATATAACTAAGCCACAATTCATCAAAGCCTAGCATTGAACACCAAGCCCATATTCCACATGTTTCATTGAAATATTATGCAGGCCGCTAGTACTAAGATCCACTTGTATATAGGATTATGCTTTTTGAATAAATAAAAACTAACACGTAGGCTGCCAGGTGCCAATTTAAGATTACATGTGTTTAAAGATTTTGATCACTAGTCATCAGAGATTAAGCTGCAGGGTGACAAGATTATTATCAGCAGAGGTGTGTCATCAATTCCGACCATTGGAGTGGAACTTCAGCCAAATCTTCGATATTTGTATATACAGGAAACAAAGGTTTCATTGAATGGTTTACACAGAGCAAAGAAGCATCAGATCAATTCACAAGGAGGTTATCCAACATTTATATCAATGCGTCCATCTTCCCAGCAACTTTGCAGTCAAAGACTGAGTCATTGGTGGCCTGAGAATAGATAAAGGAGACTGAGAACGTGATGGAGAGTATGCTTAGAGCTGAAAATATTTAAAATTAAGAGCATGGCATATTGGAAACACTGCCAAAGACATGCTCACAGTTTTCATTGGATGGCAAGATCTATGTCATCGGTAGAATGATAAATATACAAAATCTCCTACTTGTAATGAAGAATTCAAACAAGAACGTGGAAGAGGTTTAAAATTTTATCCAGCGCTATGGTTTGGAAAATTAGAAGAATGTATCCGGCTCGTGGTGGAGAGAAAATGCATACCAGAGATTGGGCTATGGCACGGTCCTATCTTCCAAGCAAGGTTTCAGAACTAGTTTGCATTTGGCATTTTGAGGAGGCGGGTGGTAAATTAAAGATCATAATATTTTCCATATTTGAAGGAAGGAAATCATGGAGATCCATGATTTCTAGGCAACCAATTAGCATGTTCATATTTGATGGTATTATTAGCTTTCTATCATATCTTTAGTCATCAAATTAGTTCGAGATTAAAGGCAGAAAATCCATCATTTTTCAGGAGGAGTCAGAAATCCATTTTCTAAATCCAAGAAAAGCAAACTAATAATTGACATGTGGCAGTCAAAAGATATCATTTTTAGATTCCTCGTAGTTAATTCGAGAATTTTATTTTGTAACTAGTTTTGATTTTCCAGAAAAGATGGAAACAACTTAATCTTGTAATATGTTATAAATTGAATTATTTTCAATAGGAGTGGGGGGGTTTCAGTCGTAGGACTAAGGTTCAATCTGGGAGACATTTTTTGGCTATTGTACTAGAATTTTTATATTGATAATAGAATCATAGTCCTCTTTTGTTTTCAATGTCAGATTCTTTCATATATTTCATTATTCTGCACTTTATTTCAGTTTAGCTCATCTTCTAAGAACTATCACCTTCTTATTAAGCTCATGAACTTGAATTAAAGACTTCGTGTTGTCCTGTATGACTCTACACATTGGTGTATTCGGTTATCTAGACTAGTATTATTCATTCCCTATTCAACTTTGTTATTTGATTATTGATTTCTAAAAGCACTGTCTCATTCGAATGCATGATAAGTTTTTCTTCTCATTAGCCACTGAGTGATCCCATTGATCCAAGTATACCTATTTATCAAATTTCTTAAGTTACCAAGCATCTTTATCTTACAACCCTAAAGAGTTTCTTGGAGGTCTGAGAAATTGGCGCCGCTGCCGGGGAGAGGAAATTGAAGCTCGGCTTCCTTGGGACACGACATAGATCCAGCTTTGATGATAGACAAAGCCTGGACGTTTTATTGGTTGAAATTTTCTATCTGGAGACTCCATTGAAGAACTATGGCTTTGAAAAGAAGGGCTCATATCAGAGCAAATCAGCAGAGGCCACCAACAACTCCTGTTGCTTATTCAAGAAGATCATCAAAAGAGGAAGAGCTCTACAAAGGCAAACTTCCAGAATATCAAGGACATCTAGATAAGATATCTCAAGAGGTACTACTTATTTATTTGTACCTAGAACACCTTCCATTAAGTCTACTTTTGTTGAATCTTCTTCTTTTCAGAAAATTGTATTTGAATCCGAGGATTTAAAGGGTGATGAACCTTCTATAGATTTTGTTGTTATAAATCATTTTCCTGAGAATTTTTCTGTACATAGGTTAGGGAAAGAGGTTGAACCATCTTCCCCTAAAGAGGATTGTTCCTCTTCTCTGAACTCTTTTCAAAAAAAACTAGAAAAGATCTATACCTATACCCATACCAGTCTGCCTATGATAGAGTATATTCTGTGAAATCAGTTTGTTAAAGGAGAAGAAAACCTAGCCCTTCTACTAGGGAAGTTTTACAAAGCTTCTAATTTCCCTGATCCATCTGAGTTTACAAAGACTTCACTAGGGAGAATCCATTTGACAAAAGATGAAGAGGCTGAAGTTTGATTCCAAATATCAGTTTATCAGTTTGCTTCATGAACTGTTGTATTTCTTTATCATCTCTTTCATGCTTTTTCCTTTGCATGTTAAGAGAATTATTTTCTGTTTTGTATATTTGGAAACTTATCATTCTTCGTGTATATATACCATCCTAGAAGAGGAAAGCTTGCAGCCTGCTTGCATTGTAGAAGTAGATTTAGAAACTTTACCTCAGCCCATTCATAAAAATGAATGTTGCATTCAAATTCCTTTTGAAACTGATCAACCATTTAACTTTGTAGAGATTGAAATTGATTCTAAACCTACTCAGACTTTAGTACCTATTGTCACTACTGCTAAAACTTTTCATCAACCTCTTATCCCTCAAGAGCAGCCCGCTGCTTTTCAAACCAAGATCAGGATGAATATGTTTAAACCTTTAAGGATGCCCTACACCCTTCATCCTTATCCTATTGACTATTATTAATATATTCCCCAAGTTTCTGGAGAGAATCAAGTTTCAGCTGAGAGGCACTTGGAATCCTTTGAGGATTTTGTTGATCATTTTCAGAGTGTTCATGAAGATGTAATCATGAGATTTTTCTCAAAATCTCTAATCAGAGATGTTTTTGCATGGTTTAAAGGTATGAGATTTGATTCTATTGGCTCTTGGATCGAGTTCTCTAATGCTTTTTCGAAGTACTGGGGTGAGTACAAATCACTAGATTCATACCTTGCTGATTTTTATGCTTTGAAGAGAGAGCAGGGTGAAACTTTGTCTATCTTCAATTGAAGATTTTACAGCATCTACCATGACATGCCTTTGAAGGTTCGGCCAACAGAGACAACTGCTATGACACATTATGTTATGTGTCTTCATTCAGAACTTTCCCTTCTTCTACTAGAAAGGAAGTCTTCATTCTTAACTCAGTTGTTTGAAGATGCTCACGAGGTATAAGAGAACATCCGTGCTACCAAGAGGAGTTATATTCTATCATATTCTAAAAATCTGCATCCTTATGAGTAGAAAAACCGTTAGTATGTTTCCATTTTGGATCAAGAAGACAGTAAGTATGGTTTGGATTTTGAACATGGAGATTATGAAGCAGTTTGTGAAAAACAATGAGCATGTGAGTCTATTTCAGATTCAAGTCAGAGTTTTTCAATATCCGTGGAGTGCTCTAGAAATATGTATGAGTCAGAATGTTTTTATTAGTTTTCTAACCAGGATGAGCCTATGGTAACCAATGATTGCATAAGAAATTATATTTTTTCAACTCATCTTTATTCTTATGATCTTGACGTTGTTTCATCATCATCCTCTGACCATTTTTCTGAAGAGAAAGTCATTATGATTAATGATCACAAGTTAATCGCAAGAGAACTAGAAGGTGATCGGTCTTCTAGAAAAGGAACAGTCATGGCTGAGTAGGAGGTTTCTATAAATGTACATTTTTTTCCTGAGGATCAGTATGTTTCTGATCTCTGTTTCCAAGACCTGGTGGCAGCCATCATGGAATCATACATTTAAGGGAACTTGAAAATTTCAAATTTCTTCAGTTCTCTCATGTTTACGGGTGAGTATAGTTACCTGAATAAGTTTTATTCACTATTGTTACATTTCAAACATCAGTTGTTGAGCAGTGACAAAGACAAGGTTTCTTCAGTTTTGAAGTTACTTGGATTGTTGTTATGGAAGTCAGCATTTACTTAACCAAGAGGTAGTATGGTTGTTTAGTGTAGGAGTAGGGAGAAGAATAAGCTCGCCATACGAGCAGCTAGATTGTTTTCAGTTTTTGGTTGAATAAGCAGAGCAGGCTATATGTTTTCAAAGATCCATTGCACAAGCCAGATGACTCCATGCCCAATGCTAAAGGCGACTGGAACTACTAGGTTCTTGGTGACCTCACAGGGAGGTATCCATCCCAGTTGGAGCCAAATGTTAACTCCCAAAATGAATCAGTCAATGTGTTTCATTTTGTAGGTGATAGTTTGGTTGTTAATAGGATTCTATATAAATTTTTAGATTTTAAAAGTATCAAAACAAAGGATTTAAGATTTTATCTTAGAAATAAAATGATCCTCAAAAGAATGTTTTTTAAATTTTTTGAAAAATCTTTTCACCAGCTAACATATGTTGCTAAGTTGATGATTAGCTGGTGAAAACCTTGGTTTTCAATGGTTAAGGTATACTCCCCATAGGAAAGAAAGCGAGTGAAAGCGCTAAACACGGATTTCTTTTTAATGACTCAAGAAACCAAAAAGGAAACTTCAACAAATTGTTACAGTGACCATATTAGTCCTATGCATGCACAACTCAGGAAGTGTTAACTCACAGAGAATCAATGCTCAATACAGTTCATATGCCAAACCATTTATTGATATAACTAAGCCACAATTCATCAAAGCCTGGCGTTGAACACCAAGACCATATTCCATGTGTTTCGTTGAAATATTATGCAGGCCGCTAGTACTAAGATCCTCTTGTATGTAGGATTATGCTTTTTGACTAAACAAAAACTAACATGCAGGCTTCCAGGTGCCAAGCTAACATTACTGGTGTTTAAATATTTTGATCACTAGTCATCAGAGATTAAGCTACAAGGTGACAAGATTATTATCAGCAGAGGCGTCTCATCAATTCCGACCATTGGAGTCGAACTTCAACCAAATCTTTGATATTTGTATATAAAAGAAACAAAGGTTTCATTGAATGGTTTGCACAGAGCACAAAAGCATCAGATCAAGTCACGAGGAGGTTATCCAACATTTATATCAGTGCGTCCATCTTCCCAGCAGATTTGTAGTCAAAGATTGAGTCATTGGTGGCCTAAGAACATATAAAGGAGGATGAGAACATGACAGAGATTATGCTTAGCACTACAAATATTTAAAATTTAGAGTATGGCATAGTGGAAACACTGCCAGAGATATTCTCACAGTTTTCATTGGATGGAAAGATCTATGTCATCGGTAGAATGATAAATATACAAAGTCTCCTACTTGTAATGAAGAATTGAAACAAGAACGTGGAAGAAGTTTACAATTTTATCCAGTGCTAGGATTTGGCAAATTAGAAGAATATATCCATCTCGTGGTGGAGAGAAATCACATACCAGATATTGGGTTATGGCATGGTCCTATCTTCCAAGCAAGGTTTCAGAATTAGTTTCCATTTGGCAGTTTGAAGAGGCAGGTGGTAAATTAAAGATCATAATATTTTCCAGATTTGAAAGAAGGAAATCATGGAGATACACGATTTCCAAGAAACCAATTAGCATGCTCATATTTGATGGTATTATTAGCTTTCTATCATATCTTTAGTCATCAAATTAGTTTGAGATTAAAGGCAGAAAATCCAGCATTTTCAGGAGGAGTCAGAAATCCATTTTCTAAATCCAAGAAAAGCAAACTAATAATTGACATGTGGCAGATTATTCCCGGGCATATGAGATGGCAGTCAAGAGATATCATTTTCAAATTCCTTGTAGTTAATTTAAGAGTTTTATTTTGTAGCTAGTTTTGATTTTCCAAAAAAGATGGAAACAACTTAATCTTGTAATATGTTATAAATTTAATTATTTTCAATAGAAGGAGTGGGGGTTTCAGTCGTAGGACTGAGGTTCAATATGGGAGACATTTTCTAGCCATTGTACTAGACTTCTTATATTGATAATAGAATCACAGTCCTCTTTTGCTTTTAATGTCAGATTCTTTCATATATTTCATTATTCTGCACTTTATTTCAATTTAGCTCATCTTCTAAGAGCTATCATCTTCTTATTAAGCTCAAGAAATTGAATTAAAGACTTCTTGTTGTCCTGTATGACCCTGCAAATTGTTGTATTCTGTTATCTAGACTATTATTCTTCATTCCCTATTCAACTTTTCTATCTAATTATTGATTTCTAAAAGCACTGTCTCATTTGAATGCATGATAAGTTATTCTTCTCATTAGCCACTGAGTTATCCCATTAATCCAAGTATACCTATTTATCAAATTTCTTAAGTTACCAAGAATCTTTAGCTTACAACCCTAAAGAGTTTCTTGGAGGTCTAACGGGGAGGACCGTGTTTAAATAGAAAGGTTCTTCATATTTTAACTTTTCCTGCAAATGTTCGAGCAAATTATGTGCCCCAGTTCCAAGGGAAGTCATGGTTTGTGATGTTTCCCACACCTCAGTAACTAGTTCCATTATTTTCTTGATATTATTCTCCACATATCCTATATAGGATGCGAGGAGGCTGGAGGATCCTTTTAACTTGGTTGCAGGGGTGGCAGGCATGGCTATTTCCAAATAATTGGCAATCAATGGCATAGGAATCAAAGCCTCTTCCAATTCCTTGACCCGGTCCTTTAGTCTGGTATTCTCGGCCTCGATGCCTCCAATGGAATCATGAAGTGCATCTTCTCTCACTATGTGAAGTTGATGGATTTGGTACGATCGCATGTTTGCAAGCTTAACCTCTCAACAAGTTTTTCCTTTCTTAATTTTTATATATATTTTTTTCAATAATCAATTTTTTGGATTGGTTGTAAAAAACAATGCTCTAGAACATGAAGGATTCATATTTGTTAAGCCCTAATATTGTCTCATTACCCATTAATTGGGGCATATTAGATTAGTAATGTTATTTTATTTATGTCGCCTTTAGGCCATTAGTTGTAATTATACCTCCTAGTCTCCTATATATACTTAGGAGACATTTTCATTTTGAATCATCTTGTACTTGAACATTTAAGTGGGGTAAAAGGAGGTTTCCCCCTAGAAGAGGATTACTATATGAAATTATCTCTTTTTCAAGGCATTGAGTACTTTTCCTAAGGTTTTTCTATGCTATATTCATGTTTGGTTCTTAACATATGGTATCAGAGCTCAAGGTCTTGGGGTTTCGCTGCCACATATAAGACACCGTGGTATTTTCACTATAAATGTTTTTCTACAATGTTTCAGAAGGAACGGCTTGGAGGGTATTTATAATATGGATCAAGGTACGTTGGGTTCAAAATTCAGCTCCTGAGGCCTTATAATTGTGGAGATAAATCTTGTACAAGATAGGGTTCTGGAATCATCCTGAAATGAGTCATTGCGGAATTTTATCTATAAAACAGTTTCTGTAATGTTTCAGACCATGAAATCCGGAGTAAATTTATAGAAATTATCATTGTATCTTTGGTAAAAAGTTCAGATTTTGGATACTCTAGGAAGAATTTATGAAATTCATGATGTGGACACAAGGAGGGTGAATCAAGAATGGAGAAACTCCAACTTTGGTTTGAAGACCAACCATGTTCCTAAGATTGACATGAGGAATTTTGATGGCAAGGACCCAATCACATGGATACTTCAGATGGAGCAATTCTTTGATCTCCATAATGTGCCAC
>ML780346.1:558322-582178 GCA_009831015.1 Picea engelmannii
ATTTAATTGCAACAATACAATCATTCCAAGAAATTAAAATTTTACCATGCTTCTTCATGTCCTCCTGAGTCTTGGATTCCCACCAAATGAGTGCTTCACTATCCAATCTTAAAGAAGCAAGATGAATTTTGGTTTCATCATCTTGAATTTTTTGTATCCTACAATATACCTCAATCTGATGTATCCAATTATCTAATTTCTCATCATTAACTTCTCCATTGTATATTGGCAATTCGAATTTAATATCATGCTTTAATGAAGGAATTTGTGAAGGAGTTTTACCATGTCTTCTTGGAGAATTCGGAAGAGGTCTTGAATTGGTAGAAGAAGAAGAAGAAGAAGAAGATGGAGGAGAGGGTGGTGGAGAAGAACCATTCCCTCCATTTCCATTTGGAGGTTTATCACCACTGTCTCCCTTATGATTTGAAGGGTTGGAGCCTTCACCTTGCAACCCTGCATTCCTTTCCATCAAGATCTCCATCATCTCTCTCATTTCCATGATAGCCTTTCTGAGATCTTCATCTTCTGAAGGAACATGTTCATGACTTTCTTCATGAGCGATACTTGGTGAATGCCTCCTTGAAACTTGCGGTGATTGTATATGTTTCCTCCTTGAAGGATGAGAACTTGGCTCCACAAGTTGACCTTCTCCTCTTGTCAGTTTTAACCTTGTGAGCATCAGAAAACAAAACACTTGCAAATAATCAAGTCTTCAAAAACCTATGCTCTGATACCAACTTGCTCTAAAAATGAAGAAGACTTGTAATCTTGAAAATATTTGCAAGTAAATTTTATGTGTTAAAAGAAAATGGATCCACTTTGCAACACATAATTAATAGGATTTACTCATTTAAGATGCAAATAAAAAGCAGCATAATCAATGAACATAAACACATAACAAAACAAATCATAAAGGAGTTCACCCCTCTCTTGGGCTACATCTCCTGGTCCATCTTCCAATGGATCATTAATATTATTTTCTCAAAGTGATAAAAAACGTGCTTTACAATGCTCAAAATGACCAACATACTGCTCCAGTGTCTTCATAGCATCCAAAAAACCCTAGCTGGGCTTTTTTGGCACCTCATTTGGCCAAAAAATGAAGAAGTTAGGCTTCCTTGAAGTCTTCCCTTCAAGCTTGATGTCTCTGCATCTACAAAACGCAACCTTATTCATTCAACCTAGCACCCATGCTATTTAAAGCGTAAAAATCCAGCATCGAACGCAACCGTGCAAATGATGCGAATTGTAGGACTGTTATGGTCATGCCATCCCCTAACCGTCAAACTCTCGGGAACATGCGGTCACCATATGACCTCGGGCTAGCACAAAAACTCAACCGTATCAAACTCCCATGCTCTCTGTTCTGGTTGCATGTGGTCACACATATAACCACGGGATAACATTTGAAAACCCGTGCACGCAACAATGGAGGGTATGGTCGTATGGTTGTGTAAGTGCGATCAGGAGCTATTTGAAACACATGCTCCATATATATATGTATCAGTCATGTGATTTAAAATGTATGCAGCCGGGGCTGGGGATAAGCCCCAGCCCGGACGCCCCCATATCACATTTCAATACATTTTAAATATAATAAAACACATATGGTATATAAGGAACACCATGTGGGCTAGTGGTAGCCCATAGTCTACCAAAGCGCAAAAACATAGGGGAGGTACGGGGTTCGACCCCCATGGACTCCATAAAATTTTGAATAACAAACCATTATCAATAACGGGGTGCCATGTGGCATCCCATGATTGGGCCACGTGGCACCACACCATTTGTTAAATAAATGCCAAATGTCGCATTGTGATTCAACCCCATCTACCAATAGATGATTTCCACATGTCAGTGTACATCATGCCATGTCACATGTACGGCCTCTTCCATGTCAGCTTGTACGGACTGTACAGACTGCATAGTCATCGTCTTTTTTTTACATGTTTGACGATTCAAATAGATTGTGATATCTCTCACTCCTGACGTTCGTTTCAACCCAAATGAGTTGCGTTGGGTTCACAACGATGAGGCCTATTCTCTCATCCGATTTGAAGTGATTTCGTGCACTTTGAATTTTTGAGAAAAATTTGATCCCCTGATCAATCTTTGTCAAAAATTTTGGTATCAGATATTTCCATTAGATGCTATGTTTGATGGGATCTCTGGGTTGATCAAGGTAGTAGAGTACGCTATCCAGATCATTCTCAAGTTCCATGTTCTCACTCTGAATTTCAGGCTCTTCCACCTGTACCACATTGTTTTTTCTCTTCTTGTTTACTGGAAGCTTGTGAGAAATATCAATTTTAGAGTGAGGAGGATCATTATCTTCTCCTCTGTTTGAAGAACTTTGAATTTCTTTGTTGTGGTGGTGGGCCTTTGGAGCGATTCTCCTGGATGTTGTACTTTTGGGAGTGTTATTTGTTGATTGAACACTCTTGTCACTAGGGCCTTTTCTCTATTTCTTGTACAATTTAGTGTTGCTTTGCAGTGTGTCTAGGTCATTGGCATCATAAGCAAGAGAATTGTCACCAATGTATCTATTTTCAGTCATGTGTTTTTTGAAAAAAGAATTGTCGAAGCCAAGTGTTTGTAAATGTTGTAGAAAACATTTATCGAGGTCGAACACTCTTAGGCTTTCAACATATCTCAAGTTCAAGTTTCTATAATGCACTGCAAATTCATCAATTTTGTTGACGTTCTTCAACACGAAGTCCCCGAATTTCCAAGGCAAAGGAATGAACTTTTTTTTTCTCTTCTTTTGGAATAGATGAAACCAGTAGTTGTATTTTTGTGTACTTTTGTGACGAACATTATGTCTATAATGTGACATGGAAGGAGAGCAAGTTTTTCCCTAGAGCCAAAAATCCTTATCACAGTGTAATTATCCAAATGTTCAAGTGTCCCCTTCCTATCCAAAAAACTAGTTGCCTATTCAGATATGCGAGGAGAATCTTCTCCTAACAAAAAGACTTTGAAAATATACACGAAGCCTTTAAAAACCTCATAAAAATAGTGGGAGGCCTTGTGCTTCCACAAGGCCTGGTACCATAACGTTATTGGGTCAAATTCCCAATTGACATTCTTGGACAGCGACAGTTCTGGAAACTGACAGCAATGTGCTATCGCAAAAACTAACTAGGATGACATATAAAATTTCCTATCCCTTTTGAAGCTTGACAATTGGGAATAGATTTAATGGGAAATTAACTTTCCCCAATCAAAAATGGCTCGTTCCTTGACTCTGAAATACAAAATATAAAGATCCATCTGAGAAATAGTTGTTGTGGACTCTTGTCCCATTATTCTTGTAAACAGACATGCAATTTCACGGAATGGATTTCTAAATGAACTAACCTACAATATTGTGATATCTTCAGGAACTACAATGGGGTCTTCCAATAAATGGGGCAAGAGGTCCAACCTATTATTATGCTTTGCTAGGAACTGTTTGGAATATTCTCCTTTGAACGTCAATGTTGGCTCCGACAATCTTAACATCTGGTGGAATACCTGAGGTGACAAAGAAACAGAAGAGTGGTCCCACAGTGGAATAATTCTTTTGTCTAAAATGAATTTATCAATGCACCAAGAGACCATATCCTTACAGTCAAAAACTTCAGGGACACAACCTGCACGAGCAATCCTAGAGGTCCAAATTGCTTCATTCTAGGCGGTAAGTGTTGAGCAATAATAATATGCCCTGGACCACTAGAAGTTTTAGTCCTCGCACCCAAATATGTTCATTGTATATCCACAGAACTGTTGTCGAGATGATACCATAGGCTTATAAGAGTGTTGGTTTTCTCCAGACGATGGTTGAAATGAATAGTTGGAGTTGATAATATAACTCTCCACAAAATCTTGGTTAAATGCTTATGAATGGGAAAGCTCCTCGAGCCTTTTGCTAATTAATGACAATCTGTATGGGTGGTGCATGATGAAATGTTAGTAATAAAGCTTCCTTATTGCATATTTAGAAGTGCAAAAGTGGCAGGTACGGTGAAGAGCAATTAAGGATTGTTGGTTTCGTGAACATGCCAAGCCGACGACGTGTGAATGACATTTCATGATTTTGAAATCAACACTCGGAAGGGATAATATAACCCTCCATAAATCTTGGTTTAATGAGTATTAATAGAATGTCTCCTCGAGCCTTTCGCTCATCAATGACAATCTATACGGTTCCTACACGATGAGTGTTTAGAATTAAATGTCACTAACTGCATATTTAGAAACAAGATATATATATATTAAAAAATATATATTATTATAGACAAGTGTGAAGGTCAAGGAGATGGGGGAGAGCAAGGAATGAATGGAAAGGTTTGAAAAGTTGTCAAATGGGATTCAAAATATGGTTACAGGGGATACTCGGGAGAGGTGAGTGTCCCACAGTCAAATTTTATGTATTGGAATTTTTTACTGCAAAACGTGTAAAATGGAAGAGAGCATGATGGGGGATTTCAACGGTCGGTTTGTATATTTGTGGAATTCTAGGAAAGTGGCTAAGTATGAAATAGGGAAACGGTTTGTCAGACTCATTTTCGGAATCGAAGATTGAATATTTCGTGAATAGACCAACACGACGACGCGTAACTGACATTCCATGATGTTTGAAATTAACACTCGGAAGGGATAATATAACCATCTGAAAATTTTGGTTTTATGCGTATTAATGGGAGATTTCCTCAAATCCTGATTTAGAATTAATTCTTGCTAATTGCATACTTAGAAACAAAATCTTATATATAATTGCTAATTACTAATTCCAAAAGGGTGCGGGCACAAGAAACAATGATTAGGAATTGGATATTTCTTGAACCCACCAACTCGACGATCCGTGGAAGAAATTCAAAGAAATGGTGAAGTATGGAAAGCGGACAGATGTGCTTCAAAATGGAGTGACAATAGTTCCACAGGAGACGTGAGGACCCAACGGTCAAATTGTATGTCTCGGAAGCAATATATATATATATATAAACATTTATTTTATTATAGACAAATGTGAAGGTCATAGAGACGACGGAGAGCAAGGAACGAATGGAAAGGTCTGAAAAGAGGTCAAATGAGATTCAAAATAGGGTTACAAGGGATACTCAGGAGAGGCAAGTGTCCCACGATCAAATTTTATGTATCAGAATTTTTTACTGCAAAATGTGTAAAATGGAAGAGAGCATGATGGGGCAGTTCAGTGGTTGGTTTGTATATTTGCAGAATTCCAAGAAAGTGGCTAAGTATGGAATAGGAAAATGGTCGGTCAAACTCGTTTTCGGAATCAAGGATTGAATATCCCATGAACGGATGAACCCAACGATGCGCAAATGGCATTCCATGATGTTTGAAATTAAGAGTCGGAAGGGATAATATAACCATCCAAAAATTTTGGTTTTATACGTATTAATGCGAGATTTCCTCAAATCCTGGTTTAGCATTAATGTTTTCTAATTTCATACTTAGAAATAAGATATTATATATAATTTCTAATTGCTAATTGCAAAAGGATGTGGGAACAGGAAACAACGATTAGGAATTGGATATTTCTTGAACCCGCCAACTCGATGATCTGCGAAAGAAATTCGAAGAAATGGCGAAGTATGGAAAGCGGAAAGATGGGATTCAAAAAGGGGTGACAATATTTCCACAGAAGATGTGAGGAACCGACAATTAAATTGTATGTCTCAGAAGTTTTCCATGCAAAATGTGTACCACAGTAGAGGGCATCATAGGTAGACTGTAATATGGAAGACAGTATGATCTGATCTGGTTGTAAATTTGCATATCGTGGAAGTCACAGTATTGTTTGCAGGTCATGGAACAATAGAAGTCCAATCTAGAGCCTGCCTACTGGGAATCTGTGGTTGGAGAAGTGACTGGGTATGGAATGGGGAAGTGGTCGTACGGTGTCGTGATATAAGAGCATGAGTGCAAATGTGAACCCGCAAGTTTGGCTACCCGTGTAGCTAAACATTTTCAAAAAACAAAAAAGTGACGAGAAAGATAATGTTTAGGGAAAAGAGAAACAGATATTTGGCTAAGCATAGAAGACGGAAAAGAAGGGCTAATATATTCACATCTGTAATAGATATCTCATTTCTTGCCAAGATATATACTTGGAAAGAAGTGTGAAGGTGGCAGGCACAAAAAACAACGACTAGGAATATGATCTGTGAGTTTACTTGGTTATTGGTTGTATGCTTCGTATATCAATTTTTATATCATGGAACTCTGAGTGTTATTTGCGGGACACAGAACAATAGAATTGCATTTTTTTAGCCAGCCAACCTGCAAGTCCACCTGTCAATTTGTATAGCGTGAAACTCTGGGTGTTGTTTGTAGGACACAAAACTATAGAGGACATTCTTTTCCCTTTAATATAACCTCTGTGACGCAAATGTAGTATGTGGATTTTTTTAGCACTTTTCCATCCATAAACAATCGCAATATTGAGCACGCCAGCCCTAGAGTCCGTCTATCAATTTGTATATCGTGAAAATATGAGTGTTATTTTGAGGACACAGAACAATAGAAGTGCAATGTTGAGCTAGCCAGCCTGCAAGTCTGCCAGTCAATTTGTATATCGTAGAACATTGGGTGCTACTTGTAGGACACAAAACAATAGAGGCCCAATTTTGAGCCCGCCAGCCCAAGAACCTGCGATCCAAAAAGTCGCTAAGTATGGAATGAGGAATCTGTACATGAGGGAACCCTTGTCATCCTATTTTGAAACCCTTGGTGGAGGTCTGGGTGTTGTCTGTAGGAGACAGAACAATGGAAGTTCAATTTGGAGCCCGAGTGTCTAGGAATTCACAATCTGAAAAGTGCCTAGGCGTCGAATGGCTACTGGTTGGTTGGAGTCGCATTTTCGGAAAAATGACTAAGTAAAGAGAAAGGGAGAGTAGAGGGGAAAAAGAAACAACAATTTGGTGAAGTATAGAAGAGGGAAAAGAAGGTCCAATATATTCAAATCTGCAATAGATATTTACTTTCCTGGCAATATCTTTTCTATGTGTTGTTGGATAAGTTGTATACATATTTCATATACTTGGAAAGAAATATAAAGGTAACGAGCACATGAAACAACATCTAGAAATTTGAAATTTGATGAACCCATGAACTCAACCATCTGCCAAAGAGATGTCAATAAATTTTCAAGTGTACAAAGCAGTCGAACGGGCTTCAAAATAGGGTGATGGATTCCTGAGGAGCTGTAAGGCCCCGAGTGTCAAATTGTATATATCGGAACATTTTGGTGCAAAATGTGTAACACGGAGGAGGGGATGATGTGGGAGTCCAAAAGTAAATATCCATATCGCAGAAGCTGAATTGTTATTTGCAGGTCACATAACAATGGAAAGTGCAATTTAGATAAAGAGGAAGCGCTCGGTCGAAACGTGTGAATCCGCTAACTCGCTCAGCAAGTCATTTTCGAGAAAAAAAGATTAAGTAACTAGAAGGAGAAACCATAGGGGATAAAAGAGTGGGAACATAGAAAGGCAGAGGAAAATTTCCATAAGAACAAATTGGTTTCAAACAAGCCCCATTGTTGCACAACCATCATTTTCTAGTAATTGTCAGCAAATGCTTTGTTGAAGATTAGATTTTAATGCAACTTGTGGGTGTAAGTGTCTTCTTGATACATTTTTCCATGACTGCAACATATTAACTTAAGTATTAAACTTCTTGCATTATGGGTTATTAGCATTAAAGCTTAATAATTACATGTATAGAAACAAGAATGATGATTTTGCTGCAACATTGTGATTTGGTATTGCTATGTTCTATCTACATTATGAATAGCATTGAACGCTGGTTTGAAACTATGTGTAATTAATTTTTTGTTTGCATAAAAGTCTGATGGATCGACACAGTACATTGTCATATAGATGTTAGATGCTCCATTTTAGAAAAAATTACCTAAGAAAATACAATATCAAAGAACTATGAGACTATCGAAGCATGCCAATGAGAAGAGGTGTTAAATCCAGAAAAGAAGCAACAACCAAGACTCCAAGGAAATTTTTTTTAATAGAAAATCCATTTTAAAAAAGAAAAAAAACACTAAGCATTGTACGTGTATCCTTAGAAATTGGACCTAGTTCTTTGGGCCAAAAGATTGAGAGTATCTGCCACAAATAGAGACACAGGATCCACAACATCCAGGAGCCATCGAGATGCTCTTCAACATGCATACACAACTAATTACCATGCCTTCTTTTTTAGGAAATCCTTGCAGTTTTATCCTCTATGGATCATCCTGTGGTAAAATTGATAGTTCTTAGAAGCTTCCTGTAAGGATGAAGATGAAAAATGTTGCAGGGAAAATGGAATAGCCCTTAACTAAAATTTAGGACGAACCAAGAAACCACCTCTCCACAGTCGAAAAATTCAGGGAAACAGGTTTCATGTGCAATTCCAGAGGTCCAAATTAGTCCATTCTGGGTGGAAGGAGATGAAAAGTAGAAATATGCCTTGCACCAGCGGGAGTTCTAGTCCTCATTCCCTAAGATGTTAATTGTATATCCAAAGAACAGGACAACGGTATCGCAATTGAATAGTTTTTTGGCTTGAAATATATCTCTGGGAGCATCAACAAATCATTTCCTTATAGTGAAAGTCTTCTTCCTAGAATGAACTAATTTGGACCTTTGGAGTTCCTACTTTTGAGCTACAAAGAAACTATTGTGATCAACGTCAGTTTATTTTATGAAACTCCTTCTTTTTGTGTTGTCAGGACCGCCATCACTGAGCCGAGAAGTTATACCCATTATGATTGATTTCAATTTGGGCGCAGGAGTGGGAACAATATTTGCATTGCCATCATCCATTGTCATATCATCGTCCATCAGGTCATCTTCTTCCATCTCGAAATCCATTGCATCAACCTCTACGCTAGCCATCAATGCAATTGGGTAGGTTCTCTGAGAGGGAAGGGTTGTGTTAACACATATTATTGTAAGGGGGGTTGTTTTACCTAAGGAAATGGCACCTTGGTCAAAATGCGAGAAAAGGGGCTTAGAAACCCAAAAATGACATTTAGCCTAAGTCAGGGATCTGATTTGATATTTTGGTTCCCACGCAGTCCCAATCATCTCGTCATATCCCTATCATCATCATCCACATCTACCTGCCAAGTCCTCCCTACAAGCATCCAACAAAGCTCCAAATGGAGAAGTTCAGAGTGTGGCCCGTCCTGTTCCCAATGCAGATAGTTAATGAAAGTGAGGTGGTAGTTGAGACATTGTCTCACGACATAAATGGAAAGCCAGAGAGGATTGGCAGAGCATAGCTTATGTCTGATAGGGGAAGGCATGCATAGAGGAGACTGCATATGCAATTTGATTGAGAAGACACAGACATATGGAATTGGACGAGAAGCTCGAGCACACCTCTTCTAGGAGAATTTTTGAGTATATGTATGTATTTTTGATATTTTGTAATGGTCAATGGTTGAGCTAGGCTCTTGTATTGTAAAATTTTAATGAAACACTCTCGTTATCTGGTTATGTAATTTGACATGAGACTTCTTGTTTAATGAAATTTAACTTCCTTTTCCATCTAGTTTTCCTCTGATACTAAAGTGTCCATGATTGAAGGATTCACATGGATTGTTATGGCTATGTTGTGATGTATTTTTTATCGTAGTTCTGTTTTAACGCTCTTCAGTTTCCTAAAACTTCGAATTCAAGAGGATCTTATTTTCATATTTTTTCCTCCTTAGGTTGTTGGAAGACCTAATGTCCATAGCATACATTTACATCTTATCCTCAATTTCTTCCTCCTACTCACCCTTACTACAACTTATTGGCTGAAGTTTATCAAGACCTCGTTTTCTTGTGCATATTGCCCTAGTTTTCTGAGTTAAAACGATATTCTCTTGAGCCTGTCCCATTTGACCTCTTTAAATCCATTAATAGTGACAGATAACCTTATAGATACTGGGCTTACCTTTGATGCAATCCAAAGGTGACTTCTAGTGCTAAAATTTCTAGCATTGTTGACGGGGATGAATTGAAGATTTTCCCTGGGTAGAATGACAATGAACTTCTGATTCTGAAGGTGCATCAGAAATCAAAACCTTTGAAGATTGCACTTGCACCTGGCGACTCCATTGTCTCAACTCCACTATTTTAGTGTGGTTGCTTATAGATACACCTGGTAGCCCTTGGGAGAACACAACGATCATATATGTTCTTTGATGGTGAACAAAGACCAGACACACTCTTACTACATATCTTTCACCTGGCGACTCCACTAGTTCAACATCGGCAAAATCCTGGCTCGAAGGTTTGCTCCTTTTGATTTTTATGTTGTTTCTGGTTTTCCTAATGTTGTCCCTACTATGGATGAATGGGGTGATTATTTGTCCATATTTAGAGAGCGTAAAGAGGAAAACCCTACTTAACATCTCTATGAGTTTCATGAACTCATGCATCAATGGGAGATACATCATGAGGATGTATTGTTAAAAATTTTCATGTTCTCATTGGCAAGGGATGCTCATGAATGGTATCATTCCTTACCCCCTGCTGGTATTTCCTGCCTAAGGGAATTTCATGCAACATTCAATAGGCGTTGTCAAAAGTATTATTCCTATGAGTTAATCTGTCATAACTGTTGTGAGGAGTATAGAGATGGTGTTCAGGACATAGTTTTTTCTCACATAAGTTGTGAGGATGAGGGACATCCCTCAGAGGAGCTGTGATGCAAGAGCATCGCCAACTCAGCAAGCGAGCCAACACATCAAGCGAAAGATCAGCTAGGAAAACAAACCCAAAATTCTGAAAGTGATTTGGGACTGTAGCGCAAGTCTTTAAATGATCCTTTATGAAGGAGCGCCTTTTGTATGTTGTATCAGACCTCGAGCCATATGCTCTTGTCTGAATTAGATAGGAGGCATTTAATAGATTTAATGCAGGTAGATAGGATTTTATTTCCAGATTAGACAGTTTTAGAATCTGAAAAGGAAAATGGATATAGACACCCTCATTGTATCATTGTAACATTAGAAGCAGCATTCAGAAGAGAGGAGCAAGCAGAGAAATTGTGAAGAACACCCATGTATAGATGTTGAATTAATAGAATGAGATTCTGATTCAAATTCATGGCTGGTGTTGTTTCTCTGTGTTGATGTTGTGCTCATGAATGTTTGTTTTCTGGTTATGCATTTGCTTTGCATATGTTGTGCATGTGATTTCAGAGTTTAAACTGAAGTATGAGAGAGAACAAGTTTCAATTGTTTCTCTATCTGAGCCAGGAGATTCCTGCAAAGAGTGCAGTTGAATTCATCCGCAAGGAGTGCGTTGATGAGGGCTCGATAGTCTAACTTTTGTTCTTATTTTCCCAGAAGTAGAGTGGGTCATTGCAGCCGTGCAAAGAGTGTGCAGGTTGAAGGAGGAGGTCTCAGTTGTTACTCTGAAAAAAGGAAGCTAAATACTGTTGTTGCAGTAGTTGCATAGAGTCTGAAGTATTCAACACTTAAGGCAGTTGAATATCAAGCGCAAGGGGTGCACGCAGGTTTCTCTGAAGAATCAGAGTTGGAAAGCTCAGGAGGTGTAGCACCTTTGTGGTATTGCCAAAGGAAAGAACCGAAGTTGTGCGTGGACATTTTAAGAATGAGTTTCAAGCGCAGGCTTTGAAGGGCAAGTGCGAGAAGGAATACTTGGCCACTTTCGCGAGAAATCTTCAAGGGGGAGGAATCAACGGTCGATATTCACCGAAGGAAACAACGAAATCCCGTAGGTTGTTAGATCTCGGAAGAGTTGTGCAGGGTTTAAGCTTGGAGGAGTAGAGAAGATCTTGGAGATTCAGAGTTCGGGATATCGGATTTTCCATGGTCGTGGAACTCTTGTGGAAAGAAATAGCGATTAACAATTACCCGAGTTGATTAGGTTCATTGATCATAGCCGAAGTACGTGATGCGAGATCCCAGAAAGTCGGGGTTCGGCATTCGGGATTTTCCCATGCAAAGGAAACTCTACAACTGAAATCGCGATCTCGCGATACCCGATAGCGCGACGAGGAGAGGTGACGTGGAGGAGAGCGCCCACACGTGCATCGGGGTTTGGCATTTCGGGGTTCTCGGTGTCATGAGAATCACTGCCAGAGGAATCGTGAAACTTCGAAATGAGATAACCACATAGCCACAACGATGAGTGGAGGACAAGTGTCGATATACCAGAGTTCGGGAAATTGGATATCCTGTGTTTATTGATGACGGGAATCGCAATCTTATGATCCGTGAATTTCTGATAGGATTAAAAGCCCATAGTGGAGGACAGGTGTCGGAAGGTCAACCACAGCAGGGAGTGCATGACAGGTGGCATCGGAGGTCAAGGATCGGGAATCCGTCAGGTGTGTGATTCACGACCTCGTAAAGACCAATTTCCCGATAGGGTAATTTCTAATAAGAGACGAGGGAAGGTGTGAAGTGGATATTCCATCAGTTTTCGGGGATTTGTGAGACCCAAATTTGTGAGTGCAGGACTGCGATCAAGTGAGTTCTGATTTCCCAATAAGGCAAAGGGAGATCATCAGAGAAGCATCCTGTGGGTGCAGAAAGGTCCCGATAAGGGATTTGAGGGGCATTTTAGCTCTTCGGGCCTGGAAAAAAAGAAGGTTTTGGTGGAGGCAGATGTGTGCCATGTGGCATCTGCATCAAGTGGTATTAGAGCGAGTCTCTGTTTGTATACTTCAGAGAGAGGGAGAAAGAGGAATTCGACATGCCACCCAGAAGAGAAAGGCAATCGCCTGATCCAGAGGATAGGGATGTGCGAAGAAGAGGTAGGCTGGCAAGGAATCCAAAGATGGAGAGGCAGATATGTGATCTCAGAGAGAGATTAGAAGATATGGAAGCAGCACAGAGACGCACAACAAATGCTGGATATTTAAGTGACTCCGAAGGCGAAGTTGAAGCCGAACAACAAGGAGAAGTTGCAGCCAAAGATGTAGCCAATGAGCGATTGATTAAAGCTATCGCCCAGATGAGTTCGAAGACAAAAATGGACATTCCAATCTATGAAGGAAGTCTAGATGAAGAAGAGCTGTTGGATTGAATTAGAGCTCTTGACACCTACTTCGATTATGAAGACATCAAAGAGGATAAAAAGGTCAGGCATGTTGTCACAAAATTGAAAGGACACGCAGCATTATGGTGGGACGAGCTTCAGGCAGACAGATGTTCCAAAGGCAAGCAAAAGATAAAAAGATGGGATCAAATGATTGCAAAGATGAAGGAAAAGTTCATCCCAAGAGATTATCAGATCACACTATTCAGGAGAATGCAGAACCTGAGACAGAAATTAATGACCGTAAAGGAGTATACGGAAGAATTCTACAAGCTCAATATCAGAGCAGGTCATCGGGAGAGCGATGATGAAAAAGTTGTTAGGTATATGAATGGCTTAAGATATGATATCCAAGATGAAATGAGTATGACAACCATCAGAACGGTTGAGGATGCGTATCAGATGGCGTTGAAGGTAGAAGAAAAGCTAATCCGAAAACTAGCACAGCGAGGCAGGGGTAGGAGCCAGCCGAAAGGTAAGTCGGTTACCCAATGCAGGTTCCAGAAATCTAAAGATGACTGGAAGAATCCTCAGACCAAAATGGAAATAGGTGGAAGTTCTCAGAGAGGCCAGCACGCTGAATAGTGAATGCAGCAGGCAGAGCAGAGCAGAGGATACGCTGATAATAGTACTTTTCTTTGTACTAGAGGTAGAGGAAGAGGCAGAGGAGGAATCATCACATTCTACACATGTGGGAATAATGGACACAAGGCAGTTGATTGTCCAGACGGGAAGAAATATGGAGGAGAAGCTCACATCGTTGAGGCACAAAGGCAAGTTGTTGAAGCAGAAGATGAAGAAGACGGAAGGTCATTGATGATGCGTAAAGTTCTCATAACACCCGAGAAGGAGGTGGAGGAAACAGCTCAGAGAAGCAGACTTTTTAGAACTGCATGCAAGACCAAAGATAGGAAATGCAAGGTTATTGTGGACAGCAGAAGCACCGACAATCTTGTTTCAACCGAGATGGTGGAGAAACTAGAGTTGGAGACGACTGATCACCCAAGTCCATACAAAGTATCATGGCTACAGAAGGGACATCAGGTGAGTGTCACTAAACAGTGCTTAGTTGACATCAAGATAGGAGGATATAATGATAAAATTCTCTGTGATATTATCCCTATGGATGTATGTCATTTATTGCTAGTCAGACCATGGAAATATGACAGAAACGTAATTCATGATGGGAAAATGAATACGTACACTTTGGAGAAGAATGGGAGAACACATATGTTACTTCCGATAAAAGATAAGGAGGTGAACCCGGAAGTGAACAATAGGGTACTTCTCATGAGTGGGAAGGAACTTCTGGAAGAAGTAAAGAAGAAGGAAGATCCACAATTCTTTGTGGTCAGGAAACCGAAAGTTGTTTTGACCAGCACAAGAGTGGATGATCTGCCCGAGGAAATTCAGGAACTGCTGGAAGAGTTCGCTAATATAGTGGTGGACGAATTACCTCATTCGTTGCCATTGATGAGGAGTGTGAGTCATCACATAGACCTTATACCAGGAGCTAGTTTTCCGAACAAAGCTGCATACAGATTGATGCCACAGGAAAATGAGGAGGTCAAAAAGTAGGTCCAGGAGTTGTTGGACAAAGGATTGGTCAGAGAAAGTCTAAGTCTGTGTGTTATTCCGACCATACTTAGTCCGAAGAAGGATGGAGGTTGGAGAATGTGCACCAAATCAAGAGCGATCAAAAAAATAACCATCAGGTACAGGTTTCCACTGCCGAGAATGGATGATCTGATGGATTGCCTAAGCAGGGCAAATTATTTTTCAAAGATTGATCTGAAGAGCGGATATCACCGGATTCACATGAGGGAAGGTGATGAGTGGAAGACAGCCTTCAAGACCAACGAAGGACTGTATGAGTGGCTAGTCATACCATTTGGTTTGACAAACGTGCCAAGTACATTCATGAGGCTGATGAATGAAGTCATTAGGGAATTCATCGAAAAGTTTATCGTCATATACCTGGACTATATACTGATCTTCAGTAAGACAAAGGATAAACATCTGAAGCATTTAGCTGCAGTAATGAGGAAGCTACGGGAAGAGAAGTTGTTGATCAATGTGAGGAGATCTTCATTTATGAAGACAGAACTCATTTACTTGGGGTTTTTCGTATCGGCAAATGAATTGAAGATGGATCGAAGTAAAGTGGAGGTGATTAAAAATTGGCCATCACCGAGAAATTTTTTCGAGGTGAGAAGTTTCCACGGATTGGCAAGTTTCTATAGAAAATTCATTAGGAATTTCAGTGGAATTAGCGTAGCAATGATGGACACAGTCAAGAAAATACATAAATCTTTTCATTGGACTGAAGAGGTAGAGAAGAGCTTCAATCTGTTGAAGCGAAAGATCACCGAACAACCAGTTTTGGTGTTGCCAGATTTTTCAAAACTTTTCTAGGTGAAATGTGATGCAAGTGGCTTTTCCATAGGAGTGGTCTTGAGCCAGGAGGACAGACCAATTGCATATTTCAGCAAGAAGTTGGATGAGGCAAGAGTGAAGTACTCAATGTATGATAAAGATTTTTATTCTATCATACAAGCGTTGAAGAAGTGGAGGCACTATTTGATCCCGAAAGAATTTGTTCTGTATAGTGATAATCATGCATTGCAGTTTGTGACTCAACAAGAGAAGTTGAATCAGAAACATGCTAAATGGGTAGAGTATATGCAAAATTTTACATTTGTAATTAAACACATTGCAGGTACTACTAACAAAGTGGTTGATGCTTTGAGCAGGAAGTGTTTGTTGCTGCAGGAGTTCCGAGTCAAAACATTGGGTTTTGAAAACCTTAAGGACATGTATGCAGGTGATGATAATTTTGCAGAAGCATACAAGGAAACTGAGAATCCAATTCTCAGAGACAGAAGCCCATGGATGGATTACATGATCCAGAATGGATTTCTATTTAGAGGAAACCAGTTATGCATTCCAATTTGCTCCATGAGGGAGAATCTGCTAAAAGAAAAGCACAGTGGTGGATTAGCAGGGCATTTTGGCCACGATAAGACATTTGCAAAGATGAGCAAAGCCTATTTTTGGCCGAAGATGCGAAAAGATGTCAAGAAGTTTGTTGACAAGTGCAGAATTTGCCAACATTCGAAGGGAAGAAAGAAGAATGTGTGATTATATCAATCATTACCCATACCTGAGAGGCCGTGGGATGAAATCATCATGGATTTCGTATTAGGATTACCGAGGACACAAAGAGGACATGATTCGATATTTGTAGTGGTCGACGGGTTTTCCAAAATGGCACATTTTATTCCATGCCAGAAGACCAGTGATGTGACTCATATCACAAATTTGTTCTTCAAAGAGATTGTCAGACTTCATGGTTTACCTAGAAGCATAGTATAAGACAGGGATACAAAGTTCATTGGACATTTCTGGAGGACACTCTGGAAGAAGATGGGGACTAACTTGATGTTTATTTCTGCCTATCATCCTCAAATGGATGGGAAAATAGAGGTGGTGAATCGGAGTTTGGGAAATTTACTCAGAAGCCTAGTGACAGAGCACCACAGCAGCTAGGATAACATGTTACCATAGGCAGAGTTTGCTTACAATGATTCAGTGAACCAGAGTACAGAAAAGAGTCCCTTTGAAATCATATATGGCATGCAGCCAAGAGGAGTATATGAGCTGAGGGATTCAGAGAAAATAATCACAAAGAGTGCAAGCGTTAAAGGATTCGCAGAGGCGATGGAAGAACTTCACAGTAGAGTGAAGCAGCGATTGCTGGAATCAAACCAAGAATATAAGCGCAGAGAAGATTAGCATAAGAGACAACTTCCATTCAAAGTTGGTGATCTAGTTCTGGCACATCTGAGGAAGGAAAGGTTCCTAAGGGGAACATACAACAAGCTAAAGATGAAGAAAATTGGGCCATGCAGAGTCCTCGAGAAACTGGGAGAGAATGCTTATGAAATTGAATTTCCGAATGAGATCGGAATATCTCTGACATTCAATGTTTCAGACTTATATCCATATAAGGTTGAGGAAGCAGGAGTTGGGAGTGAAGAACAATCAGAAATCCAGTGGCAGACACAGATGTCGATTGCAGAGAAGCCATAGATGGAATGTATACTTGACAAGAGAGTCAGCAAAAGAACCAGATGAAAGGAATACTTTGAGTATCTGGTGAAATGGAAGAATCACCCAGTAGAAGATGCCAGCTAGGAGACAAAAGAAATCATTCAAAAGCATGGACAGACCGTGTAGGAGCTCATGGACAGGAGCCCATGAAAGTTTTCAAGACGACTAGTATGATGCAGGAGCATCGCCAACTCAGCAAGCGACCCAACACATCAAGCGAAAGATCAGCTGGGAAAACAAACCCAAAATTTTGAAAGTGATTTGGGACTGTAGCGCAAGTCCTTAAATGATCCTTTATAAAGGAGCGCCTTTTGTATGTTTTATCAGACCTCGAGCCATACGCTCTTTTCTGAATTAGATAGGAGGCATTTAATAGATTTAATGCAGGTAGATAGGATTTTATTTCCAGATTAGACAGTTTTAGAATCTGAGAGGGAAAACTGATATAGACACCCTCATTGTATCATTGTAACATTAGAGGAAGCATTCAGAAGAGAGGATCAAGCAAAGAAATTGTGAAGAACACCCATGTATAGATGTTGAATTAATAGAATGAGATTCTGATTCAAATTCATGGCTGGTGTTGTTTCTCTGTGTTGATGTTGTGCTCATGAATGTTTGTTTTCTGGTTATGCATTTTCTTTGTATATGCTGTGCATGTGATTTCAGGGATTAAACTGAAGTCTGAGAGAGAATAAGTTTCAATTGTTTCTCTATCTGAGCTAGGAGATTCCTGCAAAGAGTGCAATTGAATTCATCCGCAAGGAGTGCATTGATGAGGGCTCGATAGTCTAACTTTTGTTCTTATTTTCCCAGAAGTAGAGTGGGTCGTTGCAGCCGCGAAAAGAGTGTGCAGGTTGAAGGAGGAGGTCTCAGTTGTTACTCTGAGAAAAGGAAGCTAAAGACTGTTGCTGCAAGAGTTGCATAGAGTTTGAAGTATTCAACACTTAAGGCAGTTGAATATCAAGCGTAAGGGGTGCGCGCAGGTTTCTCTGAAGAATCAGAGTTGGAAATCTCAGGAGGTGTAGCACCTTCTTGGTATCGCCAAAGAAAAGCACCAGAAGTTGTGCATGGACATTTTAAGAACGAGTTTCAAGTGCAGGCTTTGAAGGGAAAGTGTGAGAAGGAACACTTGGCCACTTTCGCGAGAAATATTCAAGGGGGAGGAATCAACGGTCAGGATTCGCCGAAGGAAACAGCGAAATCCCGTAGGTTGTTATATCTCAGAAGAGTTGCGCAGCGTTTAAGCTTGGAGGAGTAGACAAGATCCCGGAGATTCAAATTTTGGGATATCGGAGTTTCCATGGTTGTGGAACTCTTGTGGAAAGAAATCGCGATTAACGATTACCCGAGTTGATCAGGTTCATTGATCATAGCTGAAGTACATGGCGCGAGATCCCGGAAAGTCAGGGTTCGACATTCAGGATTTTCCCATGCAAAGGAAACTCTACAACTGAAATCGTGATCTCATGATACCCAATAGCACGACGAGGAGGAGTGATGTGGAGGAGAGTGCCCACACGTGCATCGGGGTTTGGCATTTCGGGGTTCTCGGTGTCGTGAGAATCACTACCGGAGGAATCGCGAAAATCCAAAATGCGATAACCACATAGCCACAGCGATGAGTGGAGGACAGGTGTCCATATACCGGAGTTCGGGAAATTGGATATCCTGTGTTTATTGATGACGGGAATCGCGATCTTTCGATCCATGAATTTCCGACAGGATTAAAAGCCCGTAGTGGAGGATAGGTGTCGAAAGGTCAACCACAACAGGGAGTGTACGACAGGTGGCATCGAAGGTCAGAAATTGGGAATCCATGAGGTGTGTGATTCATGACCTTGTAAAGACCGATTTCCCGATAGGGTAATTCCTGATAGGAGACGAGGGAAGGAGTGAAGTGGATATTCCATCGGTTTTCAGGGATTTGTGAGACCCAAATTTGTGAGTGCAGGACTGCGATCAAGTGAGTTCTGATTTCCCGATAAGGTAAAGGGAGATCGTATGAGAAGCATCCTGTGGGTGCAGAAAGGTCCCGATAAGGGATTTGAGGGGCATTTTATCTCTTTGGGCCTGGAAAAAAAGAAGGTCGTGGTGGAGGCAGACGTGTGCCGTGTGGCGTCTACATCAAGCTGATACAATCAATTTCTACAAGTATAGAGGAATTAAAGGAAGATTATGCTCGCTTCTCTTATGAAGAAAATGAAAAGGATATTCCGGTCCTGGAAACTGATGTTCTTGGCAACCCTACTTATGATGAATAAGTGATGTCAGATACTGACCAAGAATAAACAACTTTTGACGAATATCCTAGTGAAGATGACAAAGAGAAGAGATCTTCCATGGTTTCCGTTTATAGTGATTGTGAAACTAATCCTGGGGAGAGCCATGAAGGAGAAAAGGAGGAGCCACATCTCTCGGCTATCTTGGCTCAAAATTCCCCCCCTTTCAATTTCTCCACCATATCTGGTTATCTACATCTAGTGCCATCTATAAATGAATGGGATGATTATCTTCTGAGATTCAAAGGAAGCAAGCATGACCATACTGGTGAGAACTTATTAAAATTTCATGTATGCATGCTTGAAAATGGCTTCTTTCACGAGGATGTCTAGATCAAGATGTTCAGTTTTTCTTTAGAAGAAGATGCTCATGGATGGTGTCTATCTCTCCCTGCTGCTAGTATCCATTCTTTGAAGGATTTTCACGATGCTTTTAATTCATATTACGGGAAGATTTACCTGACTCATCTTATTTTTTATAACTATTATAAGAGGTTTTCACTCCACCTTCTGCAGACGATAGAGTGTTCCTTGTGTGATGAGTTCGGTGAAGATCCGATTGAGAGAGAAAGAAAGGATGAAAGTGAGTATTTTGCAAATATAGATGAAAAAGTTTTCTCTCTCTATTTCCCAAGAAGAAGTCCTTCCAGATATGATTGATGATGGCATTGATGATGGCATAACTATGGATGCATTATTTTCTTCCCCTAGTACACCTGTTGTCTCAAATTTAAAAGAAGAAATGGTTGAAGAAAAGAATCAAGATATTGCTCTTTTCTCTTTGCAAGATAAAAGAGTTATGTGCTCACCTACCCCTGAAGAGTATTCATAAGCAGAAATCATAGGCTATCAATCTTCTTATGAAAGTGAAAGCTCCTAACAAGAGCAGCATGATAGAGAGAAAGATCCATCCTTGGATACACATGAAGAGACTTCTTGCTCTTAGCTAGCAGATGTTTTCAGAGCAGACAAAGAAGAAAAGGAGCAACAGAAGGGGGAAATTATCTCTTGTCCAGAGCTTGTAAGTTGGAAGCCATCCTCTGAGGTTAGTAAACCTACATCATCCTCTCACCCACCTGATATTGCCATAGAAATCTAACAATGTGTAAGTAGTTGTGTAGTAGAGAAGGTTGCATGTTATAAATTTTTTGGAGTTTGTCGCTTGTCCTATGAGCCTGTGAAAGAATACATGGAGTTGTATTTCCTTCATGTTCTGAAGTCGACCACCTTTATCCTGACCTTCTCATTAGGAGGAAATTTTAAGAATGTAACCATTCTAATGTCATGGTTGCATTCTCTGTTATCAATTATTGACAGAGTAAATAAATTCACGGCTAGAAAGTTGCTTGAGTGGCTATGGTGGAAGTTTTCTTTCACCTAGCACTGTGTAAAAATTAATTAGTCTAGGATGTACATAAATAAGCTCATTTTGCGCCCATGTGTTTTTATTTCATTTTTAGAATAGTCTTATTATCAGCCTGTATTTTGAGCTTGAGTCCATAGCCAAATGTAGAAGGCAACCAAAACTGTTGGTTATGGAGCCTGATTTTCTTCATGATTCAGAGGTCCTTGCTTTCAGCTGTGTTTATACCCCATGAAGTATTTACACCCCAGAAGTATGTACACTCTTCCATGCGGGGGAGTGCAGAGGGGGGGTACCCCCTCTGTGGGGTCCGGGGGGGCTATCCCCTCGGCTGGGGGGTCTGGGTGCAAGTGGGCCCCCAGTAGGGGTTCGGGGGAAAAGCCCCCGAAGCAAAAATTGCCTTGTAAAAGTATATTGTAATTTCATTGTAAATCTAGACCATCATTATAAGTTCACAGATATAATGGTAGAGATTATGTTAGGGTTTTTTTCCCTAGAAGGCAACCCTCTTTTTTATGAGGGAAATGTATTGCGGCTATGGATGATGGTGAATATTGTATTCTGAGAGAGGAGACTGTGAGAGAAAGAAGAGGAAGTTACAACATGTTTTGTTGTAGGTTGTATCCCTTCATTTGTTGGATAATAATAAAGGAATACCTGGCAATTTCTCTGGTGGACGTAGCCCACACTGGGTGAACCACGTAAATCTGTGTCTCTCTTGTATTGTGTGTCTTTTGTGTTTTTTTTCTGCATTTTTTTTATTTATTGCTCTGCGGTCCTATTTTTCTAACAACTGGTATCAGGGTGTAATATAACTCACAGGAAAAGAGGGTTCCTGGTTCGAGTGGGAGCAATGTCGAAAGATGGAAAGTTTAGGGTCGAGAAATTTAACGGCCAAAACTACCAGTTATGGAAGATGCAGATGGAAGACTATTTATATCAGAATGATCTATTCCTACCATTGAGTGGAGTAGAAAAGAAGTTGACGGCCATGAAGGACGAAGAATGGGAGATTCTTGATAGAAAGGCTCTAGGAATGATACGGCTGAGCCTGGCAGCATCGGTGGCTTTCAATATTTCGAAAGAAAAGACAACAAAGGGTTTGATGGATGCGTTGGCCAAATTGTATGAAAAACCCTTGACGTCGAATAAGGTATTTCTAATGAAGAGATTATTTAATATGAAGATGTCAGAAGGTGGGTCTGTTGAAGATCATTTAAATGAATTTAATACAATTACTAATCAACTAAGTTCTGTAAAAGTGGAATTTGATGATGAGGTTAGGGCTCTTCTAATCTTGTGCTCATTTCCAGAAAGATGGAATGGCTTGGTCATGGCTGTAAGTAAGTCTGTCTCTGGTTCAAATACTTTAAAATTTGATGATGTTGTTGGTGCTATCCTTAGTGAGGAAATGCGACGGAAAAGCACAGGTGAGACATTGGGAAATGCATTGAACATGGAGAACATGGGAAGACAAAAGGATAGAGGAAAGGGCTCAGGAAACCGCGGAAATTCTAGGAAGGGCAGATCCAAATATAGACATGGAAAGATAGAGTGCTGGAATTGTGGGAAGAAAGGACATCTGAAGAAATACTGCAGATCTCCAAAGAAACAAAGAGATGGACACCAGGAGAGAAATCAGGAAGCAAATGTAACAAGTGATGTGTTACAAGATGCTTTGATTCTTTCTGTAGATAATATTTCTGAGTCTTGGGTAGTAGATTCAGAAGCTTCATTTCATGCCACACCCCATAGGAAACATTTTCTAGATTATGTTCAAGGTGATTTTGGATAGGTTCATTTGGGTGATGATAAACCATGCAAAATTGTTGGAATGGGAAAGGTAAAAATAAAGCAAGGAAATGGAAACCCATGGTTGTTGAAAGAGGTAAAACATGTTCTATATTTAAGAAAAAAACTGATTTCAACAGGGAAGTTGGCAAGTGAAGGTTGTATATCCATATTTACAGATAAGACGTGGAAGGTCATCAAAGGATCATTGGTGATAGCGAAAGGAGAGAAGGGAGGTACATTGTATCTATGTACTGGTAATATTGACTCTTCTATATATTTATCTTCTACAGGAGTGGATACAACACTATGGCATCATAGGTTGGGACACATGAGTGAGAAGGGTATGCAGATCCTTCACAAAAGAAATTTGTTGCCAGATCTTAAACAAATTGATTTGGACTTTTGTGAGCATTGTGTTTATGGAAAACAAAAGAGAGTCAGATTTCTCAGAGTTGGAAAAGAAAAGAAGAATGAAATGTTAGAGCTTGTTCATACAGATGTATGGGGACTAGCTCAGGTATCATCTCTTGGTGGATCTCATTATTATGTTACTTTTATTGATTATGCAAGTAGAAAAACTTGGGTTTATTGCATTCAACAAAAATCTGATGTTTTTGATACTTTTAAGAAATGGAAAGCTTTAGTTGAGAATGAGACAGGAAAAATTTTGAAGTGTCTCATATCAGATAATGGGGGTGAATACTACAAGAAGGATTTTGATGATTAATGTTCATACCATGGGATTCGTAGAGAGAAGACAGTTCCATGAACACCACAAGAAAATGGTGTGTCAAAAAGGATGAACAGGACAATCATGGAGCGTGCAAGGAGTATGAGATTGCATGTTGGTTTTCCCTTACAGTTTTGGGAAGATGTTGTAGATACTCTTGTTTACTTAATAAACAGAGGACCTTCAAGCTCTTTGGATGGTAGAATTCCAAAGGAGGAATGGATAGGAAAAAAGGTAAACTATTAGTTTTTGAAAACTTTCAGTTGTGAAGCATTTGTCCATATTGATAAAGAAAATAAAACAAAGCTTGAGGAAAAATCCAAGAAGTGTACCTTTATTGGATATGGTGTTAATGATTTTCGTTATCGCTTATGGGATTATGAAAATAACAAAATAATTAGGAGTAGAGATGTCATATTCAATGAAAAGGTCATGTACAAAGATCAGTTGCAGGGAAAGAAACAAGAAACAGAAAAACAAGAATACACAGTGCTTGATGAGATC
>ML780346.1:593694-616979 GCA_009831015.1 Picea engelmannii
GAAGATCCTTCTAGAAGCGGAAGCTTCTATTAGGTCTTCTTACATCCGCCTTATTCTATTTTATTGAAAGGTCTTATTAATATTGACCTTTATTACATCTGAATACATTGATCTACCTATGTGTGGGTTAGGACCTTAACAAAGAGGTTTACCTAGATTCATGATTTTACCCAATTTGTCGCTGGAAATTTTGGAGACCCAATTGTCACGAAAGTGTTACCCAGATTCATGATTTTACCCCTTAGTGAGTCTAAAAACTTCAATTCTGGATAAGGAACCATCTCTTTGTCTAGATTTAATAAGAAAACATGGCTCTCCATCACCAGAATAAACAATAGTGGTGACAACAGACATCCCTGATGGAGGCCTCACCCAATTCTGAAAAAATTGGTGGCCTCTTCATTTACCAGAACACCAAATGATGCAGAGATCACACAAGACATAATCCAGTTTTTCAACATCACACCAAATCCACCTTGTATTAAAATCAGTCTCAGAAAATCCCAATTCAGACAATCATAAGCTTTTTGGAGGTCGAACTTTAGTATAATTTCTTTTTTCTTTTTCTTTTTATATTGTGTATACATTCATGTGCAGTCCCAATTGCATCATGAATTTGACGCCCCTCAAGGAAGCCAAACTGTTACGGTGATAATGCCCTGGAAAGAAACGGTTTAATATGGTTGTCTATAATTTTTGAAATAATTTTATATACCAAATTCCACAATGAGATAGGTCTATGTAAATGTGTTGAACCTACACAGAATAGATCTATCTAAACAATAATACACACATTTGCAGAGAGAATTTGAGAAAGAAGAAGAAGGAGAGAAAGAATGGAAAAATTATGATTAGCCGTTCTGAATAATGAATAATTTACAAATGATATACTCTGTATAACTCAATGAGTTCACACTAGAGATGAACCAATGCACCATACTGGTGGTCTAGAGTGATCTAGACACACACTAGTAGTTATGGGAGTGTCTTCCATCTAGTCTAGTCTCTTAGGCAGTTACGGGAGTGAACTGCCACCTAGTTGAGTTAACTAGTCAACTAGTCTTCAGTTAACTGACTGAACAGAGAGTAGTGAGGAGTTAACTCAGGGAATCAAGGCTAATGTTCTAGTTTGGTGATGATCCCAATGCAAGGTCGAATTAGCATGGTGATGATCCCAATGTTTCATGGTGACAAAACCAATGCAACATCTAAACTCAACTCAACTAGTCAAACTGAAGTGTCAACTCAAAGAGAATATTCTCTAGGTGGAATATTCTCCCCTAAATTATTGGAGACTAGATAATGACTAATTATGACCAATAAACAAGGAAAAACCTTAGGAAAAATAAATCATAGGTGTGTGTGAAGTAACTCCAACACCCCCCCTGAACATCACTATGGTGAAAATAAAGATTGGGTCCCGGCAACGAGGCCATGTTAGGTACCCAAGTACAAAAGATACAGTGAAAATAAAGTGAGGAAAGAGGGAAAACCTGATGGGAAACGCCCCCCCCCCCGCCCCTCGCAAGGTACAGTGTATGTAAAAAGAAGAACTACAGTTGTTAGGAAACTGTGTCCTTCACTCCAAGACAACTTCGCAGAGAATAAAATTTATGCTCAATGAAGGTCTTGGTGAAGATGTCTACCATCTGTTCCACTAAAGGATAGAATTGTAAGTCGATGATCCCCTCGTGTACTAAGTCTCAGATGTATTGCATGTGGATATCGATGTGCTTCATCCGATGCCTCTGAACTGGATCTCTACAGAACTTCAGAGTGCTCTGGTTGTCACACCAGATGACGATCAGTGATGAAACTGAATGCCCAACTCAGTGAGAAAATGTTGTAGCCTCATAGCATAAATGGTTATGTTAACTGCCCCTCTATACTCTACCTCGGTTGAAGATAGAGAAATTACATATTGCTTCTTGCTCAACCAACAGATAGACCTAGAACCAAGACTAAGTGAGTAACCAAATGTGGACTTGCGATCAATGTTATCGCCAGCCCAGTCAGAATCAGTAAACACATATGATCTAATGTAGAGTCTGCTGAATAATGAATCCCAAAGGTGATGGTGCCCTATATATATCAAAGGATACGCTTTGTAGCCTTCCAATGTAGCTCATGTGGCTCCTACATGAACCTAGAAACTGCACCAACTGCATAGCAGAGGTCTGGTCTGGAGTGTGTGAGATACAACAAGCTCCCCACTAGTTGTCTGTACAGTGTGTTTTCAACCAGTGGAGTCTCCCCGCCATCCTCAAGTTTGACTCCTGATAGGAAAGGAGTCGAAGTAGACTTGCAGTATGTCATGTGAAATCTCTCAAGGAGATCTCGTGCATACTTGGCCTGAGATAATTTGATTCCTGATGTATCCTGACTGATCTCGAGTCCAAGGAATAAGTGTAACGGATCCATGTCCATCATAAAAAACTTGTCATGTAGAATCCTCTTGACTACAAAAATTGTTGAAGTCGAGCACCCGGTGATCAGCAAATCATCGACATAAAGAACTAAAACAAGAAGTGAATTAGTTGTCCTGAGCATGTAGACATTCGGGTCTGATTTACAATGTACAAAGTTCTATGAAAATAGGTAGGAATCAATCTTAGCATACCATTCCCTCAGAGCCTGTTTGAGGCCATAAAGTGACTTCTTAAGTTGACAGACCAAAGATGAGTCCTGCATAAATCCCTGGGGCTGCTCCATGTAGATCTCCTCAGAGATATCACCATGAATAAATGAATTCTTCACATCCATCTGATGGACTTCCCATCCCTTGGTTGTTGTAATGGAAAGTGCCAATTGTATGGAATCCATCTTCGCTACTGGAGCGAAGGTATCATCATAGTCAATACCATGAACCTGCTGAAAGCCTTTGGAGACAAGCATGGCTTTGTATCTATTGATCTATCCATCCATTGTGCTCTTTTTCATGTAGACCCATCTGCATCTAACAATTTTCCTCCCAGAAGGAAGGGGAACCAGATCCCAAGTCTGGTTCTCGAGGAGGGAGTTGTACTCCTCCCACATGGCGGATTCCCAAAAGGGATTTCCAACAGCCTCACTATAAGGCTATGGATCAAAAGACTGAACCAAGAAAAGATGCTTGGAGGGAAATGGTTCAGTGAATGTGAGTGAAATAAGAGGCTCCTCAAAATAATGTCGAGTCCTACTAGCATCGGTTGGATCACCAACGAGATCTCTTTCATCCTGAAGAGTAGTTTGTTCCCACTTGGGCCTCTTCTCTATCTCTGCAACTGCATCTAGATGCTCTGAATTTGCATCTGAATGTACTAAATCTAAATCTAAATCATCTGAGTCCTCTGAATTAGAATTCTCATCTGAAGAAGATTCATCATGTGCATGCTCATCATCTCGAACAGGTAGAAGAGTTAAGGTGTCTGCGTGCGACTGTTGAGTTACATGCAAGACACTTTCCTCGAATTGGACACTTCACTCAATGATGAGCCGGTCAGAGGAAAGGTTAGTAAGTTGATATCCCTTCACACCATTGGGGTATCCAACAAAAATTCACTCAGTGCTCTGTGGATCAAGTGCCTTCCTCTTTTCAGAGGGAATCCTGGCCCATGCACATGAATTGAAAATGTGAAAGTGGGTCACTTCTAGTTTGAGTCCGCTCCAAGCCTTGTAGGGGGTCTTATCCTTGACATATCTATGGGGAGATCTATTTTGGATGTATGTTGCACAGTTAAGTGCTCTTGCCCATAGTCTTTGTGGTAGTGACTTTGCATGCAACATGCAAGGTGCCATCTCCTTTAGAGATCGGTTTTTTCACTCAGCAACTCTTTTTTGTTGTAGAGTATAGGGAACTATGTGTTGAAACCGAATCCCTACCTCATGGAAAATATTATGGATATCATGATTTACATACTCTTCCCCATTATATGTTTGGATAACTTTGATCTTCTTTCTAGACTGTGTCTCAACCAAGGCTTTTAAATCTTTGAGGTGTTGAAAGACCTAAGATTTTTTCCTGAGAAAGTAGATCCAAGTAAAACATGAGAAATCATCAACAAAAATGAGAGAAAACCTCTCTTTTTCGATCGATGGATGCAGAAAAGGACCCATAATGTCACTGTGGATCATGTCTAAAGGTTCCAAAGCTCACTGAGACTTTCGTTTGTCGAATTTCTCTTGAGGGTGTTTTCCGAGAAAACATTCCTCACATACTCCCTTGGAGAAATGGATGTTTTGTAGACCATCAAATAATATGTTCTTGCTAAGATGTTGCATGTATCTAAAATTTAAATTTCCAAACCTTTCGTGCCATATCCTACTACTTTCATCAACATGAGTAAGCAGTAAAGCAGAATCAGGTTCAATGAATTCAGAAAAAGTATACAATATAGACTGATGATTTACCTCACCGGTAGAAACCCTGGAGTTGGATTTCATGTCGTATATGTCCACAAAATTTGGTGTGAATATGACTTTATTTCTAGTGCCAAAATTCTTCATCTGATACATGGAGAGAATGTTGATAGAAAGTTTGGTAACATGCAACACATTCTCGAAGCTTCCGTTGGTGAGTTCAATCCTTCCTTTGCTGGTGACTTCGATAGAAGAGTTGTCCCCCATCAGAATAGGAGGACCTTTGCATGCATTGAATGAAGAATAGACTTCTTATGAGGCAGCTGCGTGATGTGATTCTCCTGGATCAAAGATCCAAGCATCGGGAGAGGAGTTGATGGCAATCAAGGCATGGCTAGAATTGTCTTTCTTGGAATTTGAATCTTTTGTCTTATTCTTCTTTGCACCCTCGGGGATGCGATCTCCAAGGTTATTTTGATAAAGTATTTGAGACATCATATCTATTTGTTTTTTCATGCATGCAGATTTCAAATGGAATCCTTTGTGACAGTATGTGCATTTCTCCTCTTTTCTTCCCTTTTCCCCTTTGGATCCAGAGGCATCGGTGAAGGATTTTGTGTACCCTTCTTTCTTCAAATGTGAATGATATTTTTTTTTATATTTAGATTTAGATTTCTGATATTTCTGGATGCCCTCATGTACAGTGAGTGAATGAACCCTTGGGCCTTTGATTGTGTCGATGTTGATGAGCATGGTTTTCTCTTGTGTCATGGATTCAATAAATTCCTCAAGAGAAGGCATCTTCTAGGTGGCTCCAGAGGTGAATATGAGAGTATGGAATGTGGATATGAATATAGATAATTTAGGACCAATCTTGGAGAGAATGGTGAGAACCATTTGTTTCTCCTCCGTTGATTTATCAACCATGCAAGCTTTGAGTTGTGACAGTAAATCCTTGAATTTTGTAAAGAAATCTTGGATATTGTCAAATCTTTTTAGATCCAATGTGATCATCTCCACCTCCAGCATCTGTCCCCTCATCTCATCCTTTTTTCCAAATATCCCTTCCAAGGTTTTCCAAGCTTCATTGGTAGTCATACAGGAAGATATCTGAAAAAGGAGATCGGGAAAGATAAGACTGCAAATTGCTCCCAGTGCCTCATCCATGCGATTTAAGTAATTGGATTTTTCTATGGCTAATGTTAGCTCTGTATCTGTATTCATGGTTAACTTGTAAAACCCTATAGATTGGATATGTATAGCTATTTTATCCTTCCATGCAAAATAGTTGTAAGGTGTAAGAATGAATTATTTTTGGAATTCCATCTTTCTGTTGTCTTCAATCTTTTGTACCTGCAAAAAAATTGGTGTATCTTTTTCTTAGCAGTTCTTTGGATCTGATAACATGTATTCATTTTTAACCTATAAAACCCTCTGGATCAGAGATGTATGGCTATTTTCTCCTTCCATGCAAAATAGTTGTAAGGTGTAAGAATAAATTCTTTTTGGAATTCCATCTTTCCGTTGTCTTCAATCTTTTGTACCTACAAATTTTTTTGGTGTAGCTTTTTCTTAGCAGTCTGTCGGCTCTGATAACATGTAAATGTGTTGAACCTTCACAAAATAGATCTATATAAACAATAATACACACATTTGCAGAGACAATTTGAGAAAGAAGAAGAAGGAGAGAAAGAATGGAAGAATCTGCATTAACCGTTCTGAATAATGAATAATTTACACATGATATACTTTGTATAACTCAATGAGTTCACACTGGATATGAACCAATGTGCCATAGTGGTGTTATAGAGTGATTTTTACACACACCAGTAGTTACGGGAGTGAACTACCACCTATTCTAGTCTCTCATGCAGTTACGGGTGAACTGCCACCTAGTTGAGTTAACTAGTCAACTAGTCTTTAGTCAACTGACTGAATAGAGAGTACTGAGTTAACTCAGGGAATCATGGCTAATGCACCAGTTTGGAAATGATCCCAATGCAATCTCAAATTATCATGGTGATGATCCCAATGTTGCATGGTGACAAAACCAATGCAACATCAAAACTCAACTCAACTAGTCAAATTGAAGTGTCAATGGAAAGAGAATATTCTCCAGGTGGAATATTCTCCCCTAAATTATAGGAGACTGGATAATGACTAATTATGACTAATAAACAAGGAAAAAACTTAGGAAAAAGAAATCCTAGGTGTGTGTGAAGTAACTCCAATAGTCTGTAATCCCCAAACTATTGAGGTTTATTCAATTTGTGTATCAGAACTAAAAAGGTAGAATTTAAACTCCCTGCTATGCACCCACCCATCCTAACATTCTCAACAAGTGCCAAAAGATCATCTTTGATTAAATCAAATAAATGAGTATAAAATTCCACCATCCAACCATCTGGGCCTGGACTCTTATCCTTTTTGAAATGAGATAGGATCGATTTCAGTTTCATTAGAGCGACTGACACAAATAGATCTCTAGCTTCCACCTCACTGATCAATTTTGGAAAAACTCCCGCTATTGCCACATGTTCATTTGTTGTTACACTATCCACATAACTAAAAAAAATCTTAAAATGATTCTATGCCTCCTTGATAATATCCTTTTGACCTTTTTGAATCAAACTAGAATCATCTCTAGTCTCCCATAAGTGTTTGCTAATTCTCTCCTGATTAACAAACTAGTGGAAAAAATTTGTACAGAGGTCTCCATATTTAATCCAAATTTCCCGACTTTTGGCTCTCCAATGTTCTTCCTATTCTATTAGCATCTTCTTTCTTTTTTTTCCAATTCTATCAGTTTCGTCTCGACCAAGCAGCTAAAAGATCCCTTTGAAATCTAATTAATATGACTCTTGATACTATCTTCCAGGTGCTCCAGATACCTCACTGTCCTTTCTCTCACTGCTTTTGAAAAACTTTTTTTCATTAACTTTAGGTCCTCTAGTTGTCAGGTGAATCGACGCTGAATATCTTCCTCTTGTAAATATTTTGGGTCATTCCAAACTTTAGGCACTTTGATATTATAGTCAGTTTCTTGAAGCCATTGAGGATTAAACTTGAAGGGATAAGATTTAGGGAGAGAAGGGTTCTCCAACTGTAATAATATTGGCACATGGTCCGACACAAAGGGAAGTTCCACCCAAGTGAGATACAAAATAACATTTAGGAGTAAGTCCTCTAAGAGCACTAATCTATCCAATATTTTGGCAATCAAACCAACACCTATGCGCCCATTCCTCCACGTTGGGACTAACTTATTAAGATGAATGTCTAATAATTTGTTTGAATGAAAGAGGGAACTGAAAAAGCTGGCTAGTGAACCTGAAGAAGAGGAGCCCACCCAAGATTCTCTGGTCACCAGCATAAGGTTTATATCCCCCACTATCACTAGATTTTTTTATAGAAAGAAGTTCATCATTTACCAAATTAGTCCAAAATACTTTGCGCTCCAAGCACGGACCATACACATTCAATAAGTTAATCTTCCTTTTAGTAGCGAGAATCATACCTGTTAACAATATTCCACCACAAGTAAGGAAAGGATTCAAACTAAAATAACAAGGATCCCACATCACCAATAGTCCACCAGATGTGCCCACCGATCTCACTGCACTTATAACCCAAGACGGATGAAATATCTACACAAATGACCGAGATTTTTTATTAGTGACCATTGTTTCCTGAAAGAATACAATATTGGGCTAGGTAGAATCCAAAACTCGCCAAAGGGAGGCTACTTTAAGGGGCCCTCCAATCCCTCTTATATTAAGGGAAAACAATAAAATTATTTGGCCCTTGCTAAGGCCTTCACTGCTCTAAGTGCCCCACTGTAAGAAGATGATAGGTCTAAAGCTAGAGGAATAATCGACTGCGACTATAATTTCTTTTTAGTGCTCCTAGTCTTGATGGGGGATCACTCAATGGAAATTCCACGAGACCAAGAGAAATCCTTAGAGGGATCAGCATGAGTTGAAATAGAGGAGTTAACCTCTACAGTGAATGATACTAGGTTAATAACTGCATTGCCAAAATAGGAAGACAACTGAGGAGGAATAACTGATGAAGAGTTACGATCTTTGAGGTAAGGAATCAATGAGTCAAGCACCTTCGTTAGTGAAGACTCTCCATCCTCGGATTCTCGATACCCTGGAATTACTGGCTCATCGGATGAGCAAGGGGTTGGAAGCACCGAGGATGACCGAGATGGTAGACTTCCAAGAGTAATGAGACATGTCTCAAAGGAGGGTATCAACAACACAGTGGGAGGAAGCACTTAGAAAAAGTCCTTTTCAATAGGAACAATAACAGAGTCTCCAGATAGAGGAAGGTTAGGGTCTAGCTGGCTAGGAGAAAATATAGGCTTAATGAAAGAGTCATCCTTCCCCTTCCTCGGTGAATGTACCTCAATAGAAAACAAAGAGTTCAATAAAGGGGAGGCATTCAAATGAGAATTTTCCAGTAATGATAGAGAATTATACAAATTCAGACAGTGTAGTTGTAACTTACCGGTTACAGAAATCTCTCAAACCGGCGAGGATGACGACATTGTCCCAGGATAGCTACAATCATTACAAGTAGATAAACCCTCCTCATCAAGATATTCTAAGTCTCTATGAAGAGTTGTGTCTTCAAAGACTTCATCATCATCACCCCTTCCCTTACAGTTCCTTCTCAGGTGACTCGTTTTGTGAAAAATACTACACCAGAAAGGGATTCCAAGGTAATCTAATCTTTGAATAAACCTTCTACCATGCCAGTCAATATCAATGAGTTCTCGGAGTCCCCCATGGATATCCATCTCCACCAATATCTTTCCAATCTTTTTGTTGGAAGCCATAAGTAAGCTTTCCCCATAAGATATAAAAGTGCCTAATGAATTACCAATAGCAACCAAAGCATCTTCATTCCAAAACTGGAGGGGTAGACCAGGGAGAAAAACCCATAAGTGGAAGTACTAGAAATATTCAATGTCAGGATTGTTGGACAACTGAGAGGGGGGGGGTGAATCAGTTGTTACCGTGCTTAAACACTTTTGCTTCTTTTAAAATCTTTACAAGGTGCTCAATGATGATCACAAAAATACAGGGAAACAAACAATGGCACATTCAGTATTAGTCACATATATGAGAAACACAGAGACAGATATTTCCCAAGGAAACCCATACAGGGTAAAAACCTCTTATTCTTTATATGATAAGTATTATTTACATTCTTTACATTATCATACATATGAGCACCAAGTCATTGTGAGTCTACAACCTCTATTTTCCAAGCTACAACTTGTTGAGAGCACCAACTCTCTGTTTCTCTCTAGCACCCACTAGAAGGAAGCACCAACTCCCTAGTTTCTCTAGCACTAACTAGAAGGAAGCACCAACTCCCTAGTTTCTCTAGAACCAACTAGAAGGAAGCACCAACTCCCTGTGTTCAAGCACCCACTTGAACCTCTGAGGACACCAGTCCTCACTAGCACCTCCCAACAACCCTAGTTTATGAATATGAAATATTGAAACCTATTACAGTGATATAGTGTTCAATAACGGCTTACTAGTCTCATCATTGTTCTGCAAGATTTTTCTACTCAGACTTCCTCACTGTCTTCCAGCATGCATCCACTGCCCATTCTGTTCTTCTGCTTTTTATGCTCTGTGCGCCATGTCCATTTGCTTCATAGTTATTCTTCTGTTCTTTTCAGCTACTACACTCTAATCCTTCTTCATGCATGAATCACCTTTAACAACAACATCCACAACAACTCCAGAAACAAAAACAACCCCATCTCTTCTCTGTACCATTTATTTATAGCTTATGTGCACCTTGTGCATGAAATATTAGCCATTCCTCTGCATGCTCACACCCTGCCAATTTCCTCCACAAGTCGAGTGCTCTGTCTGATCATCATCATGACTCTTCAACTTATCTGGTCATTTTTCCACTCATTCAGCATCACTGTATGTTATGATGAGATTCCTCGGCCTCTCTATAAGTTGAGACTCTTCGTCTCCTCTGTGACAGTCGATCTCACCTTCTATGTTCCAATTACAGGATTCAATGCTCTTCCATCTGTCAATCGCCTATATCAATAATCCTCAATCCACTGGAACATGCCTTGAGACTCTTCATCTTATTTGGCAATCACAATCAGTCCTCTGGTAGAGATCATCATTTGTTTTAGTTGTTACACCAAGAAGCACAAAACTAGCCCTTTTGATCTTGTTCAACTTCACCTGAACCGTTGGATTAAGAATAAAGTATCTTGTCCTTGTTTCGCCATTTCGTAATTCGGTAGTTCGGGATCCCTATGGTGAAGCTTAGAACCTCTAGCTTCTTCCTCCATCTTCCATCGATGTGCCCAATGGTTGTGACCATGCGCTTATGCATAAAGCGCTTTCGCGATTTCGCATTTCATGAATCTGGAGATGAGGCATCTCGACTCTCCAAGTTGCGATGCCCGAAACCATGAAATGGAGGTTATCTGTACTGATCCCTTCCCTTCTCGTGACCACTGACGGTGACCATAGGCTGTGCCAAAAGGAGCTTCATATTTCATGAGTTTCCACACCATGTGCCATTGACTCCAAGTTAGCGAAATTCCAATCACTTTCCACTTGTCCTATGATTCAATTGTTTAGATATGATATTGATTCAATAGCTCAGATCATATCGTGATTTCACATATCGCGATTTCAACGTTCTTATGGTTATGTTTCTTGCCTCTCCAAGTCGTGATTCATGAAACTCTGAAATGGAGTCGGATCAATGGTCCAGATCACACCTTGATCTCATGACTGCAATTAAATCATGATTTCGCATATCGATGTTCCTAAGATGGAGGTTCTTGTCACGATAGGCGAAGCTCTGAGATGGAGATTAGATCAACGAATCAGAACCCTTAGTGATATGATGGTCCAAATCTTATCATGAGTTCACATCTCACGATTCCTGTGATGGAGGTTCTCGTCACTCCAAGTCACGATAGGTGAAGCTTAGAGATGGAGCTTAGATCAACGGTCCAGAACCCTTGGTGATTTGACGGTCCAGATCTTATCGTGAGTTCGCATCTCGCAATTCCTATCATGGAGGTTCTCATCACTCCAAGTCGCGATAGGCGAAGCTCCGAGATGGAGCTTTGTGGTGCTCTGATCTTTCGCCACACATCCTCCTGATCAACTGTCCATGATTGTCCCCGATGGAAGGTCAGGATTCCTACATAGTTTTGGAGAGTTGGATGACTCTTGGACTTATCCGCCTTGCAGCTTCACCATATCTAATAGCTATTGAGCCTTCGTAGGTACCCCAGATCATACAGCCCAGATCTTCTTGCGATTTCGTCACTCCGTGATTTTGTCCACCTTTGTGATTTCGCTGCTTCATGATTTCGCCACTTCGCCATGTAAGTTCTCGACACCCTCAAGTCTCGATCTATGAAACTATGAAATGGAGTCATAGCAACATAATTCTTCATTTCACATTTCTCTTCTTCTTGCACTTTAATGAATGTGTAGGTTCTCCCTGATCCAATGATGGTCAGACCCTGCGCTCGGATCTAACGCTAGAGATCCTAAGTACGCTATCTCTCTTGAGCTTTGGAAATGAGTTAACTTCATCCCTGGTGCACACCTACGCACTGTGTGTGACTCTGTGCTAATCCTCCTTAGCTTACGTTGCTCCTATATTGCCATCAATGACAAGCACACACTGTCTGTAAAACATGCCAACAATCTTCCCCTTTGGCATTGATGGCAACAAAGGCACCCCTGTTTCTTTCTCCTCCTTTGACATCACTGTCAAAGAAAACATGCTCCCCATAAGTTGTTGCATTAATTTTAGGAGGTATCAGATATGCAACCAATATAGGACTCCCCCTAACAGGATGGAATCTCTTAGATGTGAGACGGGATGACACCCAACTTCTGTCCGAGATATTCAAATGGTGTCTTGGCTAGGGGTTTAGTAAAGATGTCTACAATTTTTTCTGTAGTAATGGACCTGAAAAATCTGATTGGTGACCTGCTCTCTCAAAAAATGATATTTTATGGGAATATGCTTGGTCTTGGAGTGGAAGAAAGGATTTTTAGACACACTGATGGCACTAGTGTTATCACAATGAATTGGGATCGGTGCAGTGTATTTTACCTCCAAGTCTGAAAGTGTCTGAATCATCCATAATAACTGAGTGCAACAGGTAGCAACAGCAATGTACTCTACCTCTGTGGTTGATAAAGAAATGGAACCTTGCTTTTTACTAAGTCAGGCTACTAAGGAGTCACCCGGGAAGAATGCTCCTCCACTGGTGTTTTTTCTCTCATCAACACAGTTTGCCAAATCTGCATCTGAATAAGAAGTCAGCTGAAGATTTTGATTTCTAGGATACCAGAGACCATAAGTCATTGTTTCTTTCAAATACCTGAATATCCTTTTGACAGCTTGCAAATGACTCTGTTTAGGTACAACCTGATATCTTCCTACCATTCCTACAACATGCATTATGTCTAGGCGAGATGTTGTGATGTATAKCAGGCTTCCTATCATTGATCGATATGAGATTTGATCAACATCAGGTGAATCGTCATCCTTGCTTAATTTACATCCAGTTACCATAGGTGTACCCATAGGTTTAGAATCTTCCATTTGAAACCTTTTCAACATTTCTCTTAGATATTTTTCTTGAGAAATGAACATCCCTTCGGGCCTCTGAGTAATTTGTAGACCAAGAAAAAATGATAGTTCTCCTATCATAGACATTTCAAATTCAAACTCCATGGCAGAAGAAAACCATTGTACCAATGAATCCTTATTACATCCAATGATGATGTCATCTACATAGACTAGTACGATGAGAAAATTATTATCCTCTGTTTTAACATAAAGATTGTTATCAATTGTTCCTCTCTTGAACCCTTTGTCTTTGAGATACGTATCCAGTCTGTGATACCAGGATCAAGGGGATTGTTTTAAACCATATAAATCTTTCTTCAACTTGCATACTAAGTCAGGGTTATTAGACAGTTTGAAACCCTCTGGTTGTTACATATAGACTTCTTCACTTAAATCTCCATTTAGAAAGTCTGACTTGACATCCATTTGGTAGACTTTAAACCTTTTATGACAAGCATAGGCAAGAAACATTCTGATAGCTTTTAATCTTGCTACGGGTGCAAATGTTTCACCAAAATCTAGTCCTTCTATCTAAGCATGGCCTTTATAGACTAACCTTTCTTTGTTCCTAATAACTTGTCCTTTCTCATTCAACTTATTCTTAAAGATCCATTTGGAGCCAATGACATTTTTACCTTCAGGTCTTTGAACCATCTCCCGCGTATTGTTTTTCTCAATCTGATCAAGTTCATCATTCATTGTTTTAACCCAGTGATCATCTTTGTTGGATTCATTGAAATTTTTGGGTTCCAGCATGGATATGAAAGCTATATGAGATTGTTCGGTGGTTGTGATTAGCCTTCTCCTGGTTTGTACACCTTTGTGTTTTTCTCCAATTATCTGACTTGCAAGATGATTCTTTTGAATGATTATGGAGGAGGAATTTGAAGTTGACTACCGATTTGAGTCTTTCTGAGTGTATGAGTCTTCATCTGATTCAGAGTCTTCGTTTTCTGATTCTTGGACATGTTTATTGTCAGCTTCAGTTGTGTCTTCTGTAGAAGAATCGTTTTTGTACCTCTCTCTTGTTGGGATTCCTTCATCAACTTTTACATAAATACAGTCAACCATTTTATGCAGCCTCTTATTATAGCATTTGTATCCTTTACTGTTTGTAGCATACCCTAAGAAGATACCTTCATCAGCCCTGTCATCATATTTGCCAAGGTTTTCATCATTATTTTTTATATAACATTTACTCCCAAAGACTTTGAAGTGTTTAATTGAAGCGGGTCTTCCAAACCACAGTTCATAAGGTGTCTTTTCACTTTGTGGTCTGAGGTGGGCTTTGTTAAGAACATGGACTGCTATGTGTATTGCTTCTACCCAGTAGGTTTGACCAATATTCTTCTCATTCATCATTGACTTGGCCATTTCCTGCACTATTCTATTTTTCCTCTCAACTACTCCATTTCATTGTGGAGTTCTTGGGATTGTGTATTCTCTCTTGATCCCATGCTCATCGCATAATTCCTTGAAGTCTCTTGACATAAAATATCCTCCACGGTCTGATCTTACTGCCTTTAACCTCTTCCTTGTTTGATTCTCAGTTAAAGCCTTAAATATTTTAAACTTCTCAAATGCTTTAGCTTTTTCTTTGAGAAAGACAACCCAAGTAAGTCTAGAGTAATCATCGATAATCAACATGAAGTAGTTTTCTTTCCCTATGCCTTCCTTTATTGATGGTCCACATAAATCCATATGAACTAGTTGGAGTGGTTTTTCTATTGAAGTAAAAATCTTGGACTTAAACTGTGTCCTTTTTTGCTTCCCTGCTTGGCAGGGTTTACACATTGAATCTTGGGGCTTTCATATCCTCGGAAGATCTTTTACTACCTCGAGTTTTTTGAGTTTGATTAAGTGGTCAAAGTTTAGATGTCCAAGTCTCCTATGCCATAACCAGATTTCATCATGTCTGCTTAGATGACATTCTTTTCTATTTTCTTTCAGCACATATACATTATTTTCTATCCTTATGCCTTTGGCCACCACTTGTCCCGAGGTTACAGATTTTATCTTGTATTCCTTAGATGTGAACACCACTTCACATCCTCTATCAAACATTTGACTTAAACTGAGCATATTATGTTTCATCCCATCTACAAGGAGAACATCTTGGGCTTTTCCTTTTCCATTACTTAAGCTCACCATCCCTTTGCCCTTTCTTTTCCCTGGAGCATCATTTCCAAAGGTTACGTTTCCTGATTTTCTTTCACTTAGAGATAGAAACTTGTCTTTGTCTCCTGTCATGTGTTTGGAGAATCCACTGTCTATATACCAAGGATTCGTTTTTCTTTGAGCGGACAACACTAATCCACACTTGTCACTTTCCTTCTTCTTCCAAAACTTAACATTTTCAGCAGCGGATTTCGAATCTAGTTCATATTCCCTTAGACGACAGTCAATAGATTTGTGTCCATAGTTATGGAAGATGTAGCATTCAATCACATTGTTCAACAGGTCAAACTTATTGGTGTAGCGTTGTCTACTCATTGTCTGTTGATTATTTCTTGACCTCTTTAGTTGCATGTCCCTAGACTTAATTTGGCAATTGGAAATCATTGAAGGTTTGTTACTTGGCTGCATCATTCTTTGTTGTGGCAAGTATTTATTCCTTTGAAATCTTAATTGCTCATATCTAAGTATTAAGGAACAATTTACAGCTTTGTGAACAAAGTTAGCACAGTAGTAACAATAGCCATAGAAAAATTATTTGTACCTGGAAAATGGTTGTCTTCTTTGAGAAAATCGATTTCTTCCAAGATAATGACGTCTTTCAGCAGTGAGCGCATCACTTCTTTGTTCTATAGATTCATATCTAGCATCTTTTACCTTGCTCGACCTGGGCGGCTGATTGTCTTCCTTTGTTTCTGCAATTTTCTTATTGTCATTGGTTGTACTTTTGACAAACTTGATGGATTCTTCATTTCCTGACTTACCACTGCTTGATCCCTCTTCATAACCCAAGCCAGTTTTCAGCTTTGGATTCCTTTGCTAATTCAGAATGGTGTCTAATCCTTCTGAGGCTTTGATACTTGACAGATTTTGATTATACGAGGATTGAAACTTCTCCATTTCTTTCCTCATTTTCACTACTTCTTGTTCTAATGCTTCACATCTTGCATTCTTTTCTAATAGTTGTTGTTTTAGAATCTCTTCAATTTTCTTTGCCTCTTCCAATTCTACTTTTAGTAAGACAAGGTCTTCATCAGGTTCCTTACTATCTTTCTCGAATTGTATCAACAATTGTCTTTGCTTTCTGTTCTTGATTCTTAGTCTGTCAATCTCTTCCAGTGCACTGATGAGTTCTCCTTCCATGTCAACCACAAGTTCTTATTCATCACTCCCTGTGATTTTATTATCATAATCCTCTTTGGCCATAAGTATGAAGTCATTTAGTTTATCTTCAATAGAGGAGTCATTTTCTTCATCATCTGAAAGATCATCATCATTGTTTACGCACAGACTTTTCTTCTTAAAGTTTTTCTCTTTAAAGAAATTTCTTTGTTTGTACTTCTCCTCATCATCACATGTCTGATCCTTTCCTTTGTGGGGATATTTATTTTCAAAAGGACCTATCCTACCATAGTTGAAACATTTGAAAGGTAATTTACCTTTGTATTTTCCTGATCCCTTCTTCAGTCTCTTTACAAATTTTTCTTCAATTTCATTGGGCTCAGAATCCTCATTCTTGTCTTCTTTAAATGATGCTTCTCTAGAGGTGGGTTTATCTTTAAATATTCTCATTTCATATGCAGTCAATGTTCCTGGAAGTTGATCAAACTCAAATTTTTTTAGATCATTAAGCTCTTCTATAGCAGAGACCTTTGGGTTGAACCTATCTGGGAGAGATCTCAAGATTTTCTGAACTAAAGAAGGTTCATCAATTGTTTTACCAAGTGCCTTCATTGCATTTACCATTTATTCTACTCTCAGAAAGTATTTTCCAACAGTTTCATCTTCCTTCATCTTTAGCTATTCAAACTGTATTTTGTAGGTTTGAAGCTTTGCATCCTTTACCTTCTCATTACCCTCATAACTGCTAACGAGTTTGTCCCACATTTCTTTGGAAGTTCCTAGGTGCATAACTTTTATGAATTCTTCTTCTACAAGCCCACTCAAGATAGAATTCATAGCCTTAGCATTGAAGCTATATTCTAGTTTGTCATCCTTATTCGCTAGCACAACTGGCTTTACATAACTAGTATCTACCACATCCCAGACATCTGCACCTAACGAAATTATGTAGGTTATCATTCTAACTTTCCATAAGGCAAAGTTTGTTCCATTGAACAGAGGGGCCTTATTGGTTGAATTTCCTTCATGGCTTGACATGTTTAAGCTCTAGGATCTATCGTTAGATAAAAGAGTTAGGCTCTGATACCAATTGTTGGACAACTGAGAGGGGGGGGGGGTGAATCAGTTGTTACCATGATTAAACACTTATGCTTCTTTTAAAATCTTTACAAGACACTCAATGATAATCACAAAAGTTTAGGGAAATAAACAATGCCACATTCAACATTAGTCACATATATGAGAAACACAAAGACATATATTTCCCAAGGAAACCCATACAGGGTAAAACCCTCTTCTTCTTTATATGATAAGTATTATTTACATTCTTTACATTATCATACATATGAGCACCAACTCATTGTGAGGATACAACCTCTATTTTTCAAGCTGCAACTTGCTGAGAGCACCAACTCTCTGCTTTTCTCTAGCACCCACTAGAAGGAAGCACCAACTCCTTGGTTTCTCTAGAACCAACTAGAAGGAAGCACCAAGTCCCTAGTTTCTCTAGCACCAACTAGAAGGAAGCACCAACTCCCTGTGTTCAAGCACCCACTTGAACCTCTGAGGACACCAGTACTCCCTAGCACCTCCCAACCACCCTGGTTTATGAATATGAAATACTGAAACCTATTACAATGATATAGTGTTCAATAACATCTTACCAGTCTCATCACTATTCTGCAAGATTTTGCTACTCAGACTTTCTCACTATCTTCTAGCATGCATCCGTTGCCCATTCTGTTCTTCTGTTTTTTATGCTCTATGTGCCATGTCCATTCGCTGCACAGTTCTTCTTCTGTTCTTTTCAACTGCTGCACTTTGATCCTTCTTCATGCACGAATCACCTTCAACAACAACATCCACAACAACTCTAGCAACAACAACAACCCCATATCTTCTCTATACCGTGTATTTATAGCTTCTGTGCACCTTGTGCATGGAATATTATCCATTCCTCTGCATGCTCACACTGCGCCAATTTCCTCCACAACTCGAGTGCTATGTATGATCATCATTGTGACTCTTCAGCTTCTCTGGCTATTTTTCCACTCGTTCAGCATCACTTTATGTTATGCTGAGATTCCTCAGCCTCTCTGGTAGTTTAGACTCTTTTTCTTCTCTGTGACAGTCGAGCTCACCTTCTCTGTTCTAGTTACAGGCTTCAATGCTCTTCCATCTGTCAATCGCTTGTATCAATAATCCCCAATCCACTGGAAGATGCCTTGAGACTCTTCATCTTCTTTGGTGATCACACTCAGTACTCTTCGAGTCCTCTGGTAGAGATCATCATTTGTTTTAGTTGTTACACCAAGAAGCACAAAAGTAGCCCTTTGATCTTGTTCAACTTCACCTGAACCGTTAGATTAAGAATAAAGAATCTCGTGCCTGTTTCACCATTTCCTAATTCGACATTTCAGGATCCTTGTGGTGAAGCTTAGCACCTCTAGCTTGTTCCTCCATCTTCCATCGATGTGCCCAATGGCTGTGACCATGCACTTATGAATAAAGTGCTTTCGCGATTTCACATTTCGTGAATCTAGAGATGAGGCATCTCGACTCTCCAAGTCACCATCCTCGAAACCCTGAAATGGAGCTTATCTGTACTGACTCCTTCCCTTCTCGTGACCATCGGCAGTGACCATAGGCTGTGCCAAAAGGCGCTTCATATTTCATGAGTTTCCACACCATGCTTCGTTGACTCCAATTCATCAAAATTCCAATCGCTTGCCACTTGTCCTATGATTCGATGGTTCAGATCTGATCTTGATTCAACAACTCAGATCATATTACAATTTCGCATATCACGATTTCAGCGCTCTTGTGGTTATGTTTCTTGCCTCTCCAAGTCGCAATTCGCGAAACTCTGAAATGGAGTCGGATCAACAGTCCAAATCACACCTTGATATGACGACTGCAATTAAATCATGATTCCGCATATCATTGTTCCTAAGATGGAGGTTCTTGTCATTCCAAGTTGCGATAGGTGAAGCTCCGAGATGGATCTTAGATCAACGGTCTAGAACCCTTGGTGATTTGATGGTCCAGATCTTATCATGAGTTTGCATCTCATGATTCCTGTGATGGAGGTTCTCGTCACTCCAAGTTGCGATAGGAGAAGCTCCAAGATGGAGCTTAGATCAACGGTCCAAAACCCTTGGTGATCTGACAGTCTAGATATTATCGTGAGCTTGCATCTCATGATTCCTATGATGGAGGTTCTCGTCACTCCAAATCGTGATAGGCGAAGCTCCGAGATGGAGCTTTGTGGTGCTCTGATATTTTGCCACACATCCTCTTGATCAATGGTCCACGACTGTCCCTGATGGATGGTCGGGATTCCTACACAGTTTTGGAGAGTTGGATGACTCTTGGACTTATCCGCCTTGTAGCTTCACCATATCTAATGGTTATTGAGCCTTCATAGATACCCCAGATCCTATGGCCTAGATTTTCTTGCGATTTCACCACTTCGTGATTTTGTCCACCTTCGCAATTTCTCCACTTCGCCATGTAAGTTCTTGACACCTTCAAGTCCCGATCTATGAAACTCTGAAATGGAGTCAAACCAACATAATTTGGCATTTCACATTTCACCTCTTCTTCCACTTTAATGAATGTTCAGTTTCTCCCTGATCCAACGATGGTCAGACCCTGCGCTTGGATCTAATGCCAGAGATCCTGAGTACGCTATCTCTCATGAGCTTTGGCAATGAGTTAACCTCATCCCTGGTGCACACCTATGCACTGTGTGCAAATCTATGCTAATCCTCCTTAGCTTACATTGTTCTTGTTTTTCCATCAGCGACAAGCACACATTATCTATAAAACATGCCAAAAAGGATTGAATCCTAAGCGCCACCATTTTAACATTAGGCTGGAACCCCCAAGAGTCCACTTCTGAACCAGAAGTAATGTTGTATCTTCAAGCTTGTTGCAGATAATTCCAAGCCATCCTTTGGTGATTTTGACTAGATCTAGCTTATATCCTAATAACGACTTCTAGTTGTTTTCAATCCAATCCAACAATGAAACCTTGTAGAGATAGTTGTATGAGAGCCTACCAACAAGTCTGCACATATACAAACTACAAGTTTTAGTTAAGCCTACATCAGACCCTAGGACCATTTTGTGAATGGTTTTCTTATCCTTCCACTGTCTTCTGCTAACATTGGGGAGCTCGATCTCGAAAAACCTTCATTTAGGCCCTCAAAATGGCCCCAAAAGTTAAAACTGCTAAAAATAGTAAATTGCCAAAATTGTCAGGAATTTTTTTTGAGCTAGTTGGAAAAGGTAGGTGGCCACCGATATCCATATGGATCATCACACCAACTTTGGTAGGAGTATGGATAACAAACAGAGCTTCTCCCTAGATTGGGAAAAAGGGAAGTTGAGTCTGTGCATCGGTCCTGACCTACCAGAATATAGTAGGTCGTCCCATTTTTGGACTTACCTCTCTTGTGAGGCATGAAAAATATGAACTCGAGGGGAATAAAATTGAAAGAGGAAATCAAGGGAATGTCAGTCATTGAAGGGATAAAATTGACAAAGGCTTGGCTTACTAGAAAGGAGAGTGCATGTGGAGAATGTAGTGTCGAGGACAAACTCTGAAAATAAGAACCACAACAAGAGATTTCCTGCATAATGATGAGAGAAATGATAGTTTGGGGAGCCATGAATTCTGAGGTGATGTCTCCTTGTTGCATCATACCAATTCTGGATGTACAAACTTGGTGCCCCATTAAACCTTCATGAATGTCCCAACGCACTAACCTCTTGCCTACGTAAATGTTATGCATTGTGATTTGATGGAAGAGGAGGTTGGTGGCGAGGGGATTTAACTCCACTCGTCTCTAGAGTGCCATGTATCATGTTCTCAGCAGGTGACACCATATTCGAGGTTAAACTATTTATTAGTTATAATATATAATAATAATAATAATCTAATTTTAAGGTCATGGCCAAAACAAACATCAAAATGGTTACAAAGGAAACACATATTCTTAACCATTAGGCCCACTCAAAATACATGTTAGTAAAAGTATATATGTGACTAGGAAAATCAGTAACTAGTGGAGCATGTACTAGCTTCACACATGATCGTCACATATACCCCTCACCAAGCAAACAAGACTAGAGGAAGGTTTCAAATTGATGACTTCACATAAGAAAGTTCCTTAATAGTACACTCCATTACCCACTACTCTCTCTCTATATAATATTTATTAACTATATAATACATATTTTTTAAATTGTTAATTTCATAAAACAACATTCTATAAATTATTTAATAACTAAATAAAACAAGCAATTTCATAAAAAGTCATTATTTGAAATGTTATCATTAACTTTATTTTTATATAGTTATAGGTAAATAACTTTTCAAGTTTATAAAATTTTTAGGACACATCCCAAGCTTATGGTATTATTAATTATATATATAATTTATATAAATTTTATACATTCCATGGATTAGTTTAATAAGAAAACACATAGTTATACTTTAATAATATTTATTTATATTTCAAAAAATATTTATTTATATTTCAATCACATTTATTAAAATAGTTATTTACAAAATTATTTAATAATTATATTTATTTATTGTATGTGATAAAGTTATGTAAAAAGTAATTTTTAAAGGTTTTTTCATTTGGCTAAGGTAAACATATTTTATTTTTGTATAATGGAAATAAAATAAAATTTATGATTTTTTTTTTCTTGGTTAAAATAAAATGAATTTAATTATGTATAGTAAAATTAAATTTTAATTTAGTATGTTTTTTTAATAGATTTCATAAAGAATGATAAACACTTTTTTAAGTTAAGATGTTCTTGTTCTACTTTGAGAAAATTGAGTTTAATTCCACATAGTAAAGATAATATCTCATTTATGAGATAGGGATAATCATGTTTTAAGGCCGAGAAAAAATTACATTAAGGATAGAATTTATCTTTAATGTCATGTGATATATAAAGAGTTTTAAGTTTTACAATTTATGGACAAGTGGAAATATTTATTTATATTTTATATATTGGAGAAAATTGTACACCCCCAAGTACAACTCTCGGTTAAGAGAACTTGGGCCTATATTCCTTAGCAAGAAGTGCCTTATGGGATGGGTATCCTTTAGTCAAACCTTATAGCGGGAGAAAAATGAAAATGTTTAAATAGGAGGTTGAAAAAAAAAAAAAAAAACCCTTTTAGGTGTTACAACAATATTGGACAATTTGTATTTAAGAATGACCAAAAACAAAACAAGTTAATATGCTTCATTATGTTGTTTTCTTAGCAATGACTAAGAATATTTTGTCTAATATGGAAGAAGATGAACTCTTTATAGTGAATCCACTCATGATCTTCTCTTAGACTAGGTTTCATCTTCTATTAGAATAGGTATGTTATAATGATTCCCTTGTTTTCTATCATATTGTAAGTTTTATTCTACTGTGATTGAAGCTCACTCTTACAAAGAACACATTACTTATTTTATAACTTCCAATACTTGAGCACAAAGATGATTTCAAATTTTATTTACAGCTAACCATATCATTTGATTAAAGAGTAATATTAATTGAGTGTTTAAATATAAATGAATTTCATTAATATTTTATTCAATCAAAAAATATTATAAATATAAATGTATTTCATTAATATTTTATTCAATCAAAAAATGATTATAAATATAAATGTATTTACACATGTTTTGAAATGTGAATGCACCCCATTACTTTTGATACAATAAAGTTTTAAATTAAATTCAAATTAATTATATAAATTGTTTTTTTTTTTAATTATAGAAAACAAATATTTTATTAAACATTTTTAAAACTTTATTCATAATGATCCCTACTTCAAATTAGCACCCCCATTACTTTATTCATAATGTAAATGCACCCCCATTACTTTTGATACAATAAAGTTTTAAATTAAATTCAAATTAATTATATAAATTGTTTTTTTTTTTTTTTTTTTTATAGAA
>ML780346.1:685931-712270 GCA_009831015.1 Picea engelmannii
AAGGTTTATGGAGGAATTGGGAAAGAAGTAGGAGAACAACAGGTTGTACTGTGATAGTCAGAGTTCCATTCACCTTGCAAAGAACTCAACCTTCCATTCAAAGACTAAGCATATACAATTGAGGTACCACTTCATACAATCCACCTTGGAAGATGGACAATTGAAGATGGAAAAGATACACACTAGCCAGAATCTTGCAGACATGTTAACAAAGGGACTAACGACGGAGAAACTGAGTTCTTGCTCAGTTTCAGCTGGTCTTCAAGAATGAAGATGAAGATGAGAAATTTTCCAGGTCCAAGAAGTTTCAGAGTCCATCATATACAACAGCGGTGGAGTTGTTGAGATCAGTCTCCAAGTGGGAGATTGTTGGTTGTGGAGCCTAATTATCTTCCTGATTTATAGGTCTTTTACTTTCAGCCGTGTTTATACCCCATGAAGTATTTACACCCCAGAAGTATGTACACTCTTCCACATGGGGGAGTGCAGAGGGGGGTAAACCCTCTGCGGGGTCCGGGGGGCCTATCCCCTGACTGGGGGGTCTGGGGGCAAGCGGCCCCCCAGCGGGGGTTCAGGGGTGAAGCCCCTGAAGAAAAAATTTCCTTATAAAATTATATTGTAATTTCATTGTGAATCTGGATCGTTCATTATAAGGTCGTAGATCTAATGGTAGACATTATGTTAGGGTTTTTTGCCCTAGAAGGAAACCCTCTTTTATGAGGGAAATGTATTGTGGCTATGATTGATGGTGAATATTGTATTCTGAGAGAGGAGACTGTGAGAGAAATAAGAGGAAGTTACAGTGGGTTTTGTTATAGTTTGTATGCCTTCATTTGCTGGATAATAATAAAGCAAGGACCTGGCAATTTCTCTGGTGGACGTAGCCCACACTGGGTGAACCACGTAAATCTGTGTCTCTCTTGTATTGTGTGTCTTCTGTGTTTTGTTTCTACATTTGTTTTATTGTATTGCTCCGCGGTCCTGTTTTTCTAACAAATTTCATGTTGGTACCGCCTATGCATGGTACTTACAACTGTTAGGATTTTTGTTGAGAAAACCCTACACTTGTTTTGTTGTAGTAGCCCCTCCTCTTGGACAATTGAAGATGGAGGGTATGATCCATGATCATTATATATATACCCCTAAGGGTATGATCAAGATGAGATCTACTTGGAATACATAAAACATGACAACAATAAGTACATCATGTAAAACTATTCTTTGTTTTTGGCTAAGGTACTGCTCAAATCTGTTTTGCTAATGTTTGTATTTGTTTTCTTTAGTAACTTTAGTAATGTTTAGATCCTTCAGATCCATCAAAATTTTGAATTTATTATTGATCTATGTCTACTATAGTGGATAAAATTAAAATTTATTTATGTTTGTAGTTGACCCTTGAATTTCTAACATGGTATCACATCTTAGGGCATGAAAATAGCTTGATTGTGGCGTACTTTTGAGCCTGCCTAGATCCACATCTAAGGGGTTTTTTTTCATATCAACATTAAGCTCATTTTATATCAGATCTTATTTTCAGTATGGATTCATCTTAAGTCAAGAGGATAGGCTTGAAGGGGATTCAAACTTCAATGCCTAGAATGATGGGGTTTTTAATATCCTATAAGAAGGTGACTTGGATGAGCTGGTTGTCAGGGTGATAGAAGAACCTACTTCAAATATAGGAACAACACCATATAAGAAGAGGTAGGCCAAAGCCAAGAGGGTCATATTTGACTCAGTTAAACACAACATGACGCCTCTTATTTCTCATCTAAGGAAAACTAATGAATTCTTTGATTCCCTAGAAAATATATATGAAAAGAAGGCCCCAAATCAGAAGATAATATTGACGAAACAACTACGTACATTAAATATGGGAAAGGATGAATCTATCTCCTCTTTCTTTTCCAAAATTTTCCCAACAAGAGATCAACTTACAACAATTGGAGTTACAGTTAATGATGATGACCTTGTACAAATAGTAGTATATGGTATATATGGTATTCCTGAATCATGGGAGACATTTATCTAATCAGTCAATGGAAGAGAATTTCAACCCAAATTTGAGATACTATGGCATGATTTCATGGAAGAAGAGGGTAGACTTAAAAGGAATGAACCCTCAATGGTGAAAGACCATGATATTTCAGTTAAAGCCAAGAAATGGAAGAAGTTTACTCAACACAAAGACAAAGGTAACAAACCCCAAGGTAAGGAATCTCACTTTCAGTCTCATTTATTTAAATTAAGGTGATTTAATTGTAAAAGAATAGGTCATTATGCAAAAGACTGTAGGAACCCTCCTTCATAACAAAAACAAAGAGGTAGATTTCATGCTTCAGTTGCAACTAAGGAAGAAGAGTGGACCAATAAAGAAGGATGTCAACCTTCCTTAGAGAGAACACAACAGAGTACAAGTCGTTTGGAACAAGGAAGAAGAGAGGCAAAAGTAATGGTATGTTATTTTTCTTATCGTTGTCAGTGTGAGTGATTCCTTTATTGTAATAAAGCATTTTCCAGTCTACGTAAATAATGGAGATGTCTATTTTAATGAATAGTTAAGCGTTGTAGGAAACTTCTCTTTGCAATCTAATTGCACAGAGAAATGTAGAAGAATAAAAGAAAATTTTACCATTTGTAGAAGATCACCTTGATTATTTAAGAAGGTATAGAATCCCCTAATATGATTGATGAAGTTTTGGGGATCATGAGTTATCTATTTTTCTTGTGTAACATTGAGTTTCATTTTTGTTGAGATGAATTGAGAGAACAATATTGTATTTTTGTTTTTACTGTTAGGTGAGGGTTGAGAGAGAGAATGTGCACCAAAGGAACTAGTGTGCATATCTTATTGTGATAAGTGTGTAATCAAGACACCCCTTCAGTTCGTTGGTGGACATTGTAGAGAATAGACCAAGCATCTACCTCCAACAAGAGCATTTTATTTTTTCCTTTATTGCAGCCATATTACAATTCACCTTGTATATTGAGCACATCTCTCATTAATCTTTTTTGTTCTTCCTTTATTGTGCCCATAGTCCAATCCACCTTGTATACTTAGCGCATGAGAAGAAACATGTGCCTCCATTGTACAGGAAATCCTCTCACATTCAAATAAATTGGTATGAGATCATGTTATGTCCTTGGGACCAAGAAAGTCATCCACCACATTCAAAAAAAAATTGGGTCTTAATACTTACTCTCACACTTTTCTTCAGAGCGTAATTTCACCCTTCTCAGGGATTCTTCCACACCCACCTCAGGGTATATTCAGGGTTGTCTACCATGTTTCCTCGATGAGAAGCCTCTAGTGAGGAATCCATCATAGAGACATTGATTCTAGTGGAAAACTTGCGCTGGCTCTCCAAGAACTGCTTCGAATCCAACAATGAATACCTCCATTGACCATGCAACTGGACACCCATTTTCAATTACCCAAGTTCATTGGCCAAATTAATGGAAAGACCGTTGATTCCTAGATCCATAGCCTCTCCACTTATTTCAAAACCTCCCTGGAGATGGAGGAGGCCAACAAATTGCAAATAGCTAGTCTTCAACTCAAAGAAATTGCCCAAACTTGGTGGGACACACACTTGGACAACACAGAATGGATCGTTGAGCTCGATATTCTGTCATCCCCCAAAACTAGGACAATGTAGAATTGATCATTGAGCTCAGTATTCTGTCATCCCCAAAAAATGGCCTCATTACTTCATGGGATACGTTCTATCAGGCATTGAGAGAATGCTTCTACCATCTAGAATACCTTCTCAACTGACTCGCAAAGTGGTTACAACTTCGTTATCTTTCCAATAAGTCGATTCAAGTCTACATCGATGTCTTCTACAAGAAGGGCATCAAGATCCATGTCAAGGAACCAAATGAGGTACTAATCATCAAGTGCAACTCTTTTTTAATGTTACCTCTCCGAAAGGAGGTAGATCTCTTTTACAGTCCTTCTCTAGATAAGGATTCATTATGAGAATTGGTGGTAGAAAGAAAGGTAGCTCCTCACCCCATATTCCCCACTTATCGCACCTCTAGTGCTATGCCAACAAATCCCCAACCACAACCTAACTTATCTTCTTCCTCCACATCCAAAAGTTAATTCTGGTGTATCTTTCACAAAACCATGTCCCACCAGTCTAATAACTATCCCACACTTAAAAATATCCACAACACTAATACCTTGATGGTAGAGGTCAATTCAACAGATTTGGCCAACATCCGAGAGACTATTTCCCTCGAAAACCTCACCGAGGTCAACCCCTATCTCATTCTCATGACCAAACCAAACCAAGGTCGCCCTAACATTCCCCTCTTCACTTACAATTTCCAAATCAAAATCGAACTAGCCACTCTCATTCTCGACAATGACATTCAAAATAATCTCATATCACAAGATTTAGTCCAACATATAAAACTCCCCACAACCACACATATTGATCCTTCGAATATTGGATGGGTAAAAAAGGGTTGTCCTCACATCACTATTGGTCAATGTTGCATTGTCACTTTCACCATTGGTCATTTCTATGACACTGTGACCTGTGACATCTCCCCATTAGATTGTGTTGATATCCTTCTCGGACTTCCTTACCAACAAGACCGAAAAGAATTGTGTCATGCTAAAACTCTTCAGTACCATCTTAAATAGGCTAGGTGCATGTTCCAAGTGGATATTGGTGGCCACCAACCTATTCCAACTAGCTCCCCTTATTCATTTTTAGTTCAACATGCTCTTCTGTACTTCTTTGTAATTTTTGGTTCTACACTTCTCGTTCTGTCTAAATCCCTACACATATTCTAGGTGGATACCGGTGGCCTCTCACCTAGTCCAACTAGCTTATTTTGTATGTTTTCATGTCAGCACATCTTGCTATACTTCCAGGGTTGTTTTGGATCCCTAAATAGTGTTTTTTTGGATCACCGTAGGCACACTATAGATGGAGTCAGAGTTTGATGTCATAATGTGTATTTCTCTTAAATACCTTTCCAACAGGCTATCACACGCCTAAAACGGACGTCGTATGAAAAAGTTACGACCCCCAAAAGTTGAGGTACCAACTTACCCATAGGGGTCCACATGACTTTTGGCATTTCACCTCCTAGTGTTAGGTTTTTGGATGTCTATGGTTTTATCATTCATTAGTAATATCAAAAATTCCTTTGGAGCCTCATTGTAATCATTATGCTCATATGGATGTGCATAGAAGCCACATCTCTTATCATATATAGCTACCACCATTCGAGCAAGTGTTTCAGTTCTACAATTTTATAGTTTCACCCTATTTCATTTAATCAATAGAATATATTGTTCACTAAATATTTTTTATGTTCTTCATATATCTGTGTTTATTGTATTCATTATGTTAATCAATCCGTTCCTATCCTAAATCTGGATCTTGGTACAAGAAGTTGGTACTCGAATCAATCAAGTCGTTGCAATATCAATCGCACTGAGCCCAAAAACAACCCATGGGGGAAAAAAAGAAATATGATGGAGCAAAAGATCCTATTAAAATGTTTCTAAAGGAATCCCTCGCACGACAAAGGAACAAAATTATAGATAATTTTTTGCAGATCCTTCGATGGTTTCCCATAGGATAATCATCTTCATCAAGCGGCCATGTAACCCCCTTAAAGGTATAGGTAAATTTTGATATTTCATTATTTGAATGACTCATATATGCAAATGTTGTAGATAAATGGTTGAATCTGCTCAAAGGGTATTTTTTAGTCCATAATTTTTTCGATAGGGAAAAGGTTACTTTTTCACTCCTTAAGGTCGTCCCCCATGTTAAGGACTAGTGGGATACTTACTCTGAGAAAAGGGTCGTAGAGGAATCTGAGATATTTATTGTTTCCCCTACATGGGATTCCTTCTGGGACACAATTAAAGAAGAATACTACCATGTTGGAAGCTACGTGGACCAGTACACCAGATGGACACCCTATGTTAAGAAATGGACTAAAGAATACTAGATTTCACCAATATTTTCCATACCCTGCGTACCAAATTAGGTATCAAATACTCTAAGAGACATCTAGTGCTCAAATACCGCATTTGTTTCCATAGATAAATTAAAATAGAAATGGAGTTTCTGGACATCCGCTCATTGGGCACGGCTTATATATATGTTTTCAAGATCAAGAAGAAATTTAAGAAGAAGAGGTGAGAGTTTGGATCTGCAAAATCCTCACAGCTGAAGTAGGGAAAAGGAGGCCCCAACCCACACAACAAGGGACTAATCCAAGATGGCCACTTTCAGGACAACCAGTCCAAGCCACAACACAAGAAGGGAAATGATAATATGAATAAGGATGTGGGAAAATGGTGTGAGTATCGTAAAATACCTTGGCACAACACTGAAGAATGACACTCCAAGAAGTCACTCGTAGTTAAGTTGAAGTCTTCCGAGTCAGAAGTTGATTCTGATTCAAAACCAAATCTATAACGAGGGAAGTGGATTATTGATGTTGAACCCAATTCCATTGTCACTGTCACCAAAGTCTAGCCAAGAGAACCAAAACAACCAGGGGAAGGGGAACACCTCTTTTACTCATAGATGTGGGTAAAGGGGGCTCCACTTCATTTCATTGTCGATAATGGGAGTCAGAAGAAACTGATCTCAGTAGAGGTTGTCAAGCAATTGGACCTGCCAATGACACCACACCCACAACCCTATACCATCAGCTAGCTTATCCAAGGGGGAGATATCCATGTCAACCAACAGTGTCATCTGCCCTACGACATCAATACTTTCAAAGATGAGGTATTGTGTGATATTGATCCCCTTGAATTTTTTGATGTTCTTTTAGGACAACCATATTTATGGAAGCGTTAAGTTCTGTATGAGTCTAGACCCCACATTGTTATTATTACTTTGGGTAGACAATTTTATAGGATACCAAAGGTAGCGCCGCCTATCTCTATTTATTTAATATCTACTAAGAAATTTAGTAAGGTCATTTCATAGACCAAGAAGTTCATATTCTTTGTGATCCATGCCTGTAGTAAGCAGAAGCTCACTGCCACATCTGTGGCCTCTAAATAGAGCCTCTCTTTGCAACAAAAGAAGGTGGATGGGATCATGGAATAATACAGAGACATCTTCTTCTTACCCATCAGGGTACCGACGCACTTCCATGTCAAGCATCCAATTGACTTGACCCCTAGTGCACCTCTACCTAATGAACTATTCTATCATTGCTTACTGATGGAAAATGATGAAATCATGCATCAGATCTAAGAGCTTATTCAAAAGGGGCACATAATATCTAGCTCCTCCCCTTGCAGAATCTCTATTGTGGTGGTATAGAAGAAGGATAGGACTTGGCGACTCTGCATTGATAATAGAGCCTTAAAAAAATCACAGTCAGGAGTCGATACAAAACTCCTAGGATCGACGACCTTCTTGAACAACTCAAGGAGGAAAATTTCTTAAAAAATATTGACCTAAAGTTTGTCTACCACTGTGTTCCCATCGAACTAACTAATGTATGGAAGACAACCTTCAAATCTAAGTAAGGTCTCTTTGAATGGCTAGGAATGCCCCTTGGATTAAAAACATCGTCAACCACTTTCATGAGGATGATGGATGATGTATTTAGACCCTTCACCAAATCTTTTGTGGTGGTATATTTGGATGGCTTACCCATCTTCAAAAGAACTTGGGAGGATCACATGCGATATATTCAATATGTTTTGAGCACTTTGAGGCAACACAAGCTATATGCCAACTTGGAAAATTTGTCTTTTGGCATGAACAGGTTCCAATACTTTGTATACATTATTGATGATCATGGGGTACATGTTGATTGAGCTAAGATCGAAGTCATATGTGATTGGCCAGCCCTAAACACACTAACCGATATTTAGAGCTTCTTGCGACTGGCCAAATTCTACCGACGATTCATGTTGGGACTCTCCCATATTGCATGGGCCCTCAGGCAGGTGACCAAATGTGGTGGCAGGGAAAATTTTGTGCGGGGGAAGGAATAACAATGAGCATTCGATGATCTGAAGCATCGCTTGTGCTCAACTACAATACTCTCCTTTCTTGATCTATATAAACCATTCAATATTGAGACTAATGCATATGACTATGTTATAGGCATAGTTCTCACTCAACACGGTCATCCGATGGCATACCATAGTGATACACTCTCATATATTGTCCAAAAATACCCCACCTATGACAAGGAAATGTATTCCATTGTACAAGCCTGTTGTCAATGGAAACATTACATTATGGGAAAGGAGACGACCATGCACAATAATCACAAGCCTATGTAGTTCATATAGACATATGGTAAATTGCATAATGATCTCCATCTAAGTGGCCCAAACTTTATCAATAAGATCTGTACTTCTCCACCACCTATCAATTCTTGGGTACAGACGTGAATTTCGTTGATTTTCACATTTAGGATGAACTATTATTTCATATAGGAAATCTATGTGTTGCTACAAGCAAGCGTGCAAAGTTGATCTTGGAATCCCACTATAGTTAGATGGTAGGAAATTTTGGCATGGAGAAAACTGTGGTCATTCTTCAAAAACATTTTTATTGGCCAAAAATTTGATAGGACGTCAAGAAGTATATTAGATATTGCACCTTCCAAGCTAGGAATCAATAAGAAAGGCTTATACACACCTCTTCCTACTCACAATAATCCCTTGGAATCCATCTCAATCGATTACACGTCTGGCCTTCCATCCACCAAGAATGGCAATGACTACATATTTGTGGTCGTTGATTGGTTTTCAAAGATGGCCATACTGACATCCTGCAAGAAGAATATCATAGTGGCAGGTACTGCCAAGATCTTCCTCAAATGAGTGTGGGTCCATTTTGGGATACCACAGACCATCATCTTCGACCTAGATAGTAGGTTCCTCATCACATGTTGGTCGAGTCTCTAGTCACTGTTGGACACCAAGCTGACTAAATCCATTGATTTCCACCCCTAAACAGATCTCCAAATAGAGGTCATCAATCGGATGATCATGCACATCATGCACATGTACAACTCTAAGCATCCACATACATGGAATGAGAGTCTTCCATATGTTCATCATAGTTACAACATGGCTCTCCATAGCTCCATTGGTCATATCCCATTTCATGTGGGGATGGGATTATAACACTTGGGTCCCATTGAGTGTGCACTACCTCTTGCTACCACACAAACCGACTCTTCCCATGTTCAGTATGAGACCAAAAAAGTCACCAGATTTATTGAGTGGATTAAACACATCCACCAACAGGTCCAACAGATTTTGTAGAAATCCAATGCTAAGTACAAGCAATGCCATGATCAACATAGGGTATCACACCAGTTTCAGGTTGGACACAAATTTTGGTTACAACCTGAAACTGGTGTAACCAAAATTTAACACAGGGCCCCATCAGAAGCTTCGCCCACTTCACTATGGGCCTTAAACTATCACCAAGGATGTGGGTAGAAATTATTTTGAGCTCAACACTCCACCCTTCCTTGGCATGCACCTAGTGTTCAATATGGACCTCCTTCGACCATATTTTCCGAAATTATTGGACACCTTATAGATCGTAGAATAACTGACACTAACATAGCTCAACCTTGACTACATGGAACAAGCATCCATTGACCCAATAGTGGACACATAGGTCAAGGGAACTCGCCAGCAAAGGATCCAACTTTATCGGGTTGTCAAGCAAAGGCAACTCCTACACCAAGGAAAGTGGCTCACCTGGGGCCAAATCCAATATAAGTTTCCTCACCTGATGGGGGAACTCAACGCAATGGATACCATTGTTGCCTAACTGTTATCAGACAAATCAGTAGGTGCGGACACTAACTGATCTCCCTAGATCCACCTATATCTATAACAAAACACACCAGAACATGATGCTTTCCTTAAGTTTTAAATAATGAATTTACTAAATAAAGAGGAATAGGTGACATACCATTTAAATGTTGCTTCCTCTTGCCACCTCCATCCTAGCTCCATTCCAACACTCATACAATGATGATCCTGCAAAATAACGCAACCAACCAAAGTGATAATAATAGCATAAACTCAATATAAACCTATGTATGTGATCAAGGAAACATACAATAAAACACAAAAAGATTTATAGGAAAGAATCATATTATTGTATCATATTAAATGTGAATGAGATATTACAACCATGGCCTTGATGTCATAAGGTCCCTTCCAACTGTCCTCCGTTACCCACACACTTCCACTCCAAGAATTCTGAGAATATAGATCAAATAATATTCACAATCTATCTTGACAAAGGAAAAACTCAATGACACTCCAACCAAGCTAATAATTCCAAGCCAAATCCAACTTAGCCCTTCTCCATGAGAGATCCTCTCCTTTTATAAGTTGAATAGGATAAGGTGAGGAGGTTAGGATGATCTCACTAAATCATGAAAGTGAGTAAGATCCAAACCATTCGGATGCCACCTCACCATGGAAGTTTCTCCTTCTAGAAGATTCGAGAAAACGCTCTTTTTTCCCACGTTTAAGCATTCTTGCACCCTGCCTATAGAGAAGAATGAAAACTCCTCGCAACCTAGCTATGATGCAGCCTATCAGAATCAGGCATTCTCGCACCCTAGCTATAATGCAGCCTACAAACTTCATTTTTCATAGGGTTTTTACAAAGGAAAGTGCAACTTCTTTTCTTAGGAAAAGTTATTCTCCCTTCCTTCTTCAGGAACTCAGGCCACTGACCCCTCCAAAGGCAACATATAGGTTTACAACATTAATTTTCATAGGGATGATGAAAATAATGTGTAATAGAGAGCCCCCCAAAGTATGAAGTTAGAATAGAGTGATAGCTGAAATACTTTGTCGAGTGTGTCTAGGGAAGAAGGAACAGTTGGTCGAAAACCTACCAAGAAACAAGGAAATACAGTAGAATAATACATCATCACTGAGGTAGGCATTCTCATACTCAGAATACAAATGAATCAAAACATAAATGTCAACATGTGAAGAGCTATGTCAAGTAAGAAAGGTCATGGCCACCAAACATACACTGTGGATCCATGCCAATATGACTCAAATATGAACATAGCCACCAAAAATACACTGTGGATCTGTGTGTTAAGGACTAAAATTTGAACATATCCACCAGACATACAATGTGGATCTATGCAAGAGTACACTAAATATACTCCAATGCAACTTGGATCTATTATAAAATATCCAAGGTCTTCATCTCCACCACTCTATAGTACGAATCTAACCATGTGAATACATGTGCTGAAGTCGAACATGGTAAAAATCACTTGATTACGAGTCATTAGTGTATACCATTAACAAGTGCGAGAGAAATCACCATTAATGTCAATGACTCCCAGGGTAATCTGGTACAATCCAACAAATGTGAATCAATGAGCTAAGGTCGAACACTTGAAAAAATCGCTCGATCAGGGGTCGATAATGAAAACCCACTATCAAAAGCGAGGAAACCTTCCATTGAGGCATGCAAGTTCCAAGGTACCAACTAGTTTCTAAGTCTAATTCCTGGATAATGAGTTGAAGTCGATAGGAAAACACTCATCATAGGAGGGCCTTAATGTATCCCCCATCAATGACATGAAACAAGTAACAATATTTGATGTAGATCAAAGTAACAAGTGATTCAGGACTGACTCAAGGATGGCTGATGCAATAAAAGGCTTAAGGACTGCAAAAATGGTTGACGCAATAGAAGGATTTCTGGGTTGAACTTATTTTTTGAACATATTGACGACATGACAACTGTCTTGGAAACACTGACTCAACAACAGGGATCATAGACCAATTTGTAATCTTATAAAGGAGTATGATCAAGAAACAAGTGAGTTTTCCAACCTAGACACAAAGCAAGTGAAAGGGTGTCATGCTCAAAAGTGACTCTCCCACATAATACATGTTTAGATACATTTCTTTCCCAATTTCTCCCCAAACATTTCTAGCAAGTACCTCTTTATTTTTACGCAATATTGAGGAGGATAACATATGCTTGTAAATTTAATCTCATCCTTTGGATGAGTCCCTCAAAGTATGTTTAATGAACCCTAGGAAAGAGTGGTTCGGTCCCACATGGGCCTTTCAATGTTTGTTTTATGAGTCCAAAGAAAGAAAACTCAGGGGTTTTTCATGTTTTGAGAGTCTAAAAAACACTTAAAGAGAAATCTATGAGTTCCTTTTTCATAAATTAGTTCGATGAGACCAAAAAAGTGATAAACTATCGCCCATCGAATGTTTTCTTCAAATAATTTTACGAGCATGAAAAGAACAAGATCGCTTAGAAATCTTTTCATGTTTAGAGAGTCTGAAAAGAGCTTAAAGGGAACTCTAGGGGTTTCCTTTTTCGTATTACCTTTACGAGTGAAAAAAAGTGATAAAAGTATACTCGATTACATTTTCATTGATTTATGAGCACGAGAAAGAACAAAGACTAAGCTCTGTAATGTCCCCAAGGCGGAACCCTGATGTAAATCATGTCTATGAAGTGTAAAGCTTGCATTATGAATTGTAATTATGTTTTATAGGTTGGTAAGCCAAGTTTATATAAGCTTGTGGGATTATGTGTTATCAGGCCATAGAGCCTAAGTGTTAAGGCCAAAAGCCTTCTTTTGTATATGTAATCATGAAAAACATTAATAAAAATATAAACACCGTTGCATGCAAACCGACCATGATGAATGAGTGATGGGAGACTAAGCTTCCACAGAATGGGTAAGGGATTAGGGGTTGGAAGGTGGGAAAGAGAGGCTAAGTGTTGAGCCTAGGGGCTTAAGTCCTTGGGAATAATATTTTAATATTATTCCAAAAGCCTTGTGAAATATATACTTTTATCCTAAGTTCCTGGAAAAGGGAACATGTACTTGATGGAGTGCATGCAGCTTCATGGGCGACATGTGTCAGCCCATGCACATGCAATTTAACCCAAGAATTGAGCCGTGATGGGGGTTCATTCTCCATTTTTTGATCATCCAATGTATTTCTTGTTGGGTGTCTGCATCTAATCCCTACATACCCTCACGTAGCTCTAAAACCAGAAAACCGTAATGTTTTCCTGAGAAGATGAAGTATTTTTTGTATGAATCATTTGAGTCAATGTTTGACCTCTACGTTGATTCCTTGTCATGCACCCTGAAATCAGTGGTAAAACCGTGGATTGAACCATGTCACTTATGTACCCTATGATACCAACCTATCTTCTCTTACAAAGTCAAGTCCATACCCGAATAGTCTTTGGGTTGATACCTTCTGTTTTTCCTAAGTGGAATTGACCAGTTGTTGTTGTTGTTATCCTCACATTGTTGGAATTGGGTTGACACTGGTTGAAGAAGTGGGTTGTCAGGCCCATGGTTAAAGAGGTAGGTTGTCAAGCTTGTGAGCAGTTCTCTCCAGGTGAGAGAGTCTGCTGGGAAGTGGTTTTCTCCCAGAGACAGTCCAGCACCAGCTACGGAGCTCTGAGAATTCTTGATCCGGCCTGTAGCCGAGACCAAGAGAGGGAGGTGAAGCATCGATGGATTGTTCTTTTGAAGGTGTATACTCCCAGGTGGAACAAGCATGTGGGGAATGAGACTTGGTGAGTAGTGGGTGTAAGAAGGCTCCTGGAAAGAATCCTTCCAGCTTCTCTGTGTAGTTTTCCTTGTAACCTCAGCCTAGACTATGATTCCTTGCCTTGGGTGGAGCTTAGTCCCAGCTCAAGGGTGACCAACTATTGAGCATGATGAGTAGCGTGGTCTAAGGCTAGGAGGTTCATGGAAGGCCTGCACATGGTTGGTGGAATTACCATGGTTTCAAAGATAAGTATCAGCTTATTCTTAATATTATATTTTGCATGCCCGTGATGCTTATATGTATCATGTATTGTGTTGTGCATATGAATTATTATTAATGCCGAGGATTATTTATGTTAGCAGTAATCTTGTGCTTACTATGAGTTAAATGTGTTTAATTGGACTTAAATGCATGTTATTAATTAAGTATGAGAATGATGTTGTTCCACACAATAGTGTTTTCCCATCTAGTGGGATGATGGTCGAGGGCGTTACAGTTTGGTATCAGAGCCTAGTTTCAATACTGAGCCTAGATGGGTTGGATAAGTGGTCTTTGGACCAAGGTTTTGAGAAGGAAATTGTGTTTGGAGGACTAATTTCAGACCTCAGAATGTTTCTAAGTGTCAATGGGCTATTTGAACATGTTACAAATCTTAGGAGGTGTAGCGGTATTATAAAACTACAGTCGGTGTGGTATATGGCCATAGGGAGAGACAGAATTTCACACCATAAGTGTTGGATAAGTAGATGAAGGTTTCGAAGGAGGGTTCCAAGTAATTGGCTAGAAGTCCTTGAGAAGCATAGTTGGATGGATAGAATGATCTGTGGAGAACTCGCGAAATCGCAAGGGCCGTAATATGGCCAGAAGTTGAAAGGTGGTTAGTGGATGGAGAAACTTGCCACCCTGGGATCCATAATAAATGTGGGTTCTTGATCGTGGTTGGTTTGAACCATTGGATAATTTCATGAATTCAGGGATCATGAACTTGGAGCGCAGGCCAAATTATTGGTCACTCCAAGTCTCGAATTGTGAAAGAGATTAACAAGGGTAGAAAGATCTGGACCATTAGATCCAAATCATCGAGGATCGTTGGATCTCATACAAGAACTCGTGTATCGGAATTCAGGGATTGAAGTGACAAGAGATTTTGAGTCACTGCATCGGGAACTCCCAGTTATCGAAAACCCGAAACCCCGAAATCCTGAAATGATCTACACCGTAGATAAAAGGAGAGGAACTTAACCATTGGATAAAGTAGATGAATAGACTATAATTTTAGAATTTTGGCAAACGAAAGTTTGAGATGTGTAGATGCACGAACTCCTGATGCCCGAAACTCTGAAACAAAAAGTAAAAGTAGTGGGGCCCCCTGACATTGTTGGGAGTGAGGTGGAACTTCTTAAGGACACCATGTGTCACTACCTTGGTGGGAAATAGCTGTGCTATGGGCCCAGAGGGTAAGGAAATTGAATTTTTGGAAGTTGGGAGTTGGAGAGGGAGGCTAGTGCTAGAACCTCCGGGACCAAAACCCCAAAACCCGAAACCCCGAAACCCCGAAATCCCGAAACCCAAAGTTCGTTTAGAGAGCCTTGTAGCACCTATTAGTTTAGCATTTGATCACGACCTGTGGATGCATGAGTTGGTGACTAAGAAAATGGGGGCTATCGCTGAAAATTGCAAAGCCAAACAGAGCTCAGAAAATTCATGGAATTGAAACGTTTTCTTATTCGCATTGGTTTATGAATGTTGTAGTTTTATTAAGGGTTTAATGCCTGACAAAATTCGATTGACTACACGTTGTGTGTGCAGAGTTCAACGAGTGTCAAGATTGTCATGAATCGACACCGAGTATAGAAATGGAAGAGGTGCGGATTGCCTCCAGTTTATAGAACGAAATAGAAGGAAGGGATGTCAACTTGGGAGTCGAAGGATCAAACTCCTATGGACACAGAAGAGAATTGGATAAGGAATGACAGGTGATGAAAATGATTGAAAGATTGCAGAAAGAAGCCCAATCTCACTGAGCCAATAGCCGAAATCTCATGAGGGTCAAGGACTGGCAGGGTGAATTCAACTTAAAGATGTTGAAGAACCTAGAAAGAATAGAAAGGAAATTGGAAAAGGAGAGTGACAAAAGAAAAACAGGGAGTCATAGGACCCCTAAGAGAAAAAGAAGATCGAGAAGTGGTAGCAGACATCGTTGTCTCTCCCCCAAACATTCTGATAAGGAAGCACACAATAGTTCAAGCCCATCCCCTACCAGAAAACACCGAAGATCTGGACTGGATGAATTGAAAGGGAAGATGAACAAGATTAAGCCTCCTATATTTGATGGAGAACATACAAAGGAGGAATATGTCGAAACATGGTTGCTTGGCATGAGGAAATATTTCCAACTGTAGAACTATTCCTCTCATGCAGAAGAAAGAATTGCGATGTATCAACTAAAAGGAAAATCATCCATGTGTTGGGATCAACCTGTGCAGGTGTAGTACGTTAGAGAGAAAGATATCACATGGAAGGAATTCAAGAGGTATTTCAAGAGGAAATACATGACTAAAAGATACTATGACAGAAAGATGAAGGAGTTCTTCGAACTCAAGATGGGTAGCATGACCATTGATGAATATGAACGAAGGTTTTTGGAATTATTGAAGTATGTTCCATTCATCAAAGATGAGGCTGTCAAGATTCAGAGGTATCTGAGTGGATTGCCACCTCCCATTGGTGACAATATACAGTATGATGATCCTAATACTATGGAAGAAATAATAAGAAGAGAAAAATTCTTATATGAGGAGCAAAGAGAAAAGCCTACCTTTCGGAAGGCTTGGGATGACTAGAAAAAGTTTAAGAAAGAACAGAGGTAGAAGGGAAACAAACCTCCCTTTTTCAGAAATAGTCCTCAAGGACATCCATCGTTTAGAGAGATGAGAATGGATGAAGTGTGGGAACAAAGGCTGAGACATATGCCCATTCAGTGTTGGGGCTATAAAGCGAACCACAAGTACATAGATTGTACCCATAAAAATAACAAAGAAAGAGTTGTCCATAATGTTCAAAAAGTTAAAATAGTGGAGTACATGGGCAATAGAATGCCAAGGATCTATGTGGCCCTGGACAACAAGCAAGATGAATTTCAGTTGCACATGATTGAAGTGGAAGGTATGATTAACAACCAACCATTTATTATTTTAATTGATGCAGGGGCTCACCATAGTTATATAAACCCTAGAGTGGTGGAAAGTTTTCATTTATTAGGAACCAAACATGAAAAGTCTTGGTTAGTGCAGTTGGCTACATGAATCAAGAGGAAAGTCACTGAGTTGGTTAAGTCCTACCCTGTGGACATGAAGGGATTGAGCATGAAGGATGAATTGAATATTCTTCCTTTAGGCTCTTATGACTGTTTAATTGGGATGGACTGGTTAGACCAACACCATGCCCTCTTGGACTGTCATAAAAAATAATTTACATGCTTGGATGAGGAGGGGAATCAAAAAATAGTCCAAAGAATTCCCAGAGCTATGGTTGTTAGAGAAATCTTAGCAAAGAAGTTGAAAAAGTGCTACATGAAAGGATATCAATTGTTTGCAGCCCGTTTGGAGGAAGAATCCAGAGATGAAGTCCAAAATATTGGAGACCATGCAATACTAATAAAGTTTGAAGATGTATTCCAGGAGGTACCCAAACTATCTCTGAAGAGAGATATCGATTTCTCTATAAATTTGATGCCTAGAGCACCTCCATTGTTGAAAGCTCCTTATAGAATGAGTATGCCAGAGTTGAAAGAGTTGCAATTGCATCTTGAAGATCTTCTAAAGAAGGGGTACATTCACCCAAGCATGTCACCTTTGGGTGCCCTAGTCCTATTTGTGAAGAAGAAGGACATGGCGTTGAGGCTGTGCATTGATTTCAGACAGTTGAACAAAGTAACTGTTAAGAACAAGTATCCTCTGCGAGGATCGACGATATTTTCGATCAGTTGAAAGGTGCAAAAATATTTTCAAAGATAGATCTTAGATCAGGATATTACCAGGTAATAATAAAGGATGAAGATATCTGCAAGACCACCTTTAGAACAAGGTATGGTCATTACAAGTTCACGGTGGTATCATTTGGGTTGTCGAACGCACCTGTTGTTTTTATGTGCTTGATGAATGGTGTATTTAGGGACTATATATACAAGTTTGTCATAGCCTTCCTGGATGACATTTTGGGTATTACAAGTCAGAGGAATAGAATGAGCAACAAGTTGTGAGAATGGTGCTGCAAGTGTTGAGAGAACACCAGTTGTAAGCCAAGTTGAGAAAATGCTCATTTTATCAAAGGCAGATCCATTACTTGGGGAAGATTATTTCAGAAGAAGGGATCGTCATGGATCCTGAGAAGGTTGAGGCCATCAGAGAATGGTCAGAGCCAAGGAATGTGGTGGAAGTTAGATACTTTATGGGTCTAGTGGCCTATTACAGAAGGTTTATCGTAAGGTTCTTAAAGATATCTCACCCTATCACTTCCTTGCAAAGGAAGGAGGAAAAGTTTCAATGGACTAAAGAGTCTGCGAAAAGTTTCCAATGATTGAAGCAATTGTTAACCAGTGTTCCAATCTTGAGGATTGCAGATTCAAATGTGGATTTCATGGTGTGCACAAATGCATGTAAAGAAGGTTTGGGAGGATTTCTCATCCATAATGGATTTGTAATCTGTTATGAGTCCAGGAAGATGAAAGAGCACAAAAATAATTATGCCACTCAAGATTTGGAGTTGGCAGCAATCATTCACTCTCTAAGGAAATGGAGGCATTACCTCATGGGAAGGAGGTTTGAAATCAGACATACCATAATAGTCTGAAATATTTGTTTGATCAACCAACCTTAAACGCTATACAAAGTAGGTGGATGAAATGTTTGTGTGAGTACGACTTTGAGATCAAGCATATCAAAGGAAGGGAGAATAAAGTGGTTGATGCACTCAGCAGGAGGGTGCATGAATTACATGCTACAACCATTATCATGTATTAGACAGATATTAAAAGCCGAATTATGGAAGCTGCAAATGTAGATCTAGAGTACAGAGAATTGGTAGCCAAGTTATAGCAAGGTAAGATGCCACAGAAGATGGAAATTTATAAATTGGAAACAGATGGAATACTGTTGTATAAGAACATAATTTTGTACCCAATGTCCAGTGCTTGAAACAAATGATTTTGCAGGAGATGCATAATCTGCCTTATGCAGGGCACCATGGATATCAGAAAATAGTAGCAGTGGTCAAGAGCCATTACTTTTGGCCAGGTATGAAGAGAGAGATCACTGAATACATCGCTATATGTATGGAGTGACAGAAAGTTAAAGCTGAGTACAGGCACCCAGCGGGGTTGCTACAACCTTTACCCATTCCTGAGTGGAAGTGGGAAGTAGTAACGATGGATCTTATTATAGGATTGCCCAGAACAAGCAAACTGTATGATTTGATCATGGTGGTGGTGGACAAGCTTACAAAAGCTGCCCATTTTATTCCACTGAAAGCTACTCACAAGGCAACAGATGTTGCTGATATTTTCATAAAGGAAGTGGCACGATTGCACAAAATTCTTAAACAATTGTGTTTGACAGAGACCCAAAATTCACCTTGAATTTCTAGAAAGGATTGTTCAAAGGATTTGGAACGAATCTGAACTTTAGTACAACTTATCATCCTAAGTCTGATGGACAGATAGAGAGGGTGGACAGAGTAATAGAAGACATACTGGGAATGTATGTGATGGACAAACCATCAAGATGGGAAGACTACCTGCACTTGGTAGAATTCACCTACAAAAATGGGTATCATGCATCGTTGAAGATGAGATCATTTGAAGCACTTTATGGAAGAAAGTGAAATACTCCAGTGAGATGGTATAATCTAGCTGATAGAGCAAAAGTTGGGCCAGTGTTTCTCAAGGAGATGGAGGACCAAATGATAAAAATTAAGTAGAATTTGAAAGTTGCCTAGGACAGGAAGAAAAGTTATGTTGATAAGAATAGAACCCACAGAGTGTTCAAAGTGGGTGATCATGTTTTCTTGAAAGTGAAATCTAACAGGAGTTCCCTGAAGCTAGGATGTTGCGCCAAGTTGGCAGCGAGATTTTGTGGGCCATTTGAAATCCTAGAAAGGATTGGGCCAGTTGCATATATGCTTGCATTACTTGCATCCATGACTATACATAATGTGTTTCATGCTTCATTTCTTAAGAAATATATACCATATGATAATCATGTTATCGATTGGAATGTGATTCAAGTGGAACAAGAAGGTGTCCTGCAAGTGCATCATGTGCGCATATTGGACAGGAAAAACAAATAACTTTGAAATCAAGCTATAGGGATTGTAAAGGTCCAGTGGAACTTGTACAGTCCTGAGGACGTGACATGGGAGCATGAAGATGTTATGCGGGCAGAGTGCCCACACCTTTTTGAAATTTTTGAAAAGCTTGCAGATGCAGTGTAAAGTTGCACTGAGGACAGTGCAAAAATAAGGGGAGGGGATTGTAATGTCCCCAAGGCCAAGCCCTATTGTAAATCATGTCTATGAAGTATAAATATTGCATTATGAATTGTAATTATGTTTTATAGGATGGTGAGACAAGTTTATATAATCTAGTGGGCTTATGTGTTATTAGGCTGGAGAGCCTAAGTGTTAAGGCTGAGAGCCTACTTTTGTGTATGTAATCATGCAGAACATTAATAAAAATATAAACATCATTGTGTGCAGACTGACCATGATGAATGAGTGATGGGGGACTAAGCTTCCATAGAATGGGTAAGGGATTGGGGGCTGGAAGGTGGGAAAGAGAGGCTAAGTGTTGAGCTTAGGGGCTTAAGTCCATGGGAATAATATTTTAATATTATTCCAAAAGCCATGTGAAATATATACTTTTATCCTAAGTTCCTGGAAAAGAGAACGTGTACTTGATGGAGTGCATGCAGTTTCATGGGCGACATGTGTCAGCCTAGCCACATGCAATTTAACCCAAGAATTGATTCATGATGGGGGTTTGTTCTCCATTTTTCGAGCATCCACTGTCTATCATATTGGGCATCTACATCTGATCCCTGCATACCCTCACACAGCTCTAAAACTAGAAAACTATAATGTTATCCTGAGAAGCTGATGTATCCACCATCTAAACCATTTGAGTCATTGTTTGACCTCTGTGTTGATTCCTTGTCACGCACCCTAAAATCATTGGTAAACCCATGGATTGAGATGTGTCACATGTGTACCCATCCTATCCTCTCTTGCAAAGTCGAGTCTGTACCCAAATAGTCTTTGGGTTGTTGCCTTCTCTTTTTCCTGAGTGGAATTGACTTGTTGTTGTTGTTGTTATCCTCACCTTGCTAGACTTGGGCTAAAACTAGTTGAAGAAGTGGGTTGTCAAGCCCGTGGTTGAAGAGGTAGGTTGTCAGGCCTGTGAGAAGCTCTCTCCAGGTGAGAGAGTCTGTTGGGAAGTGGTTTTATCCCAAAGAGAGTCCAGCACCAGCTACAGAGCTCTGAGAATTCCTAATCTGGCATGTTGCCCAGACCCAGAGAGGGAGGTGAAGCACTGATGGAATGTTCTTGGGAAGGTGTATACTCCCAGGTGGAACAAGCATGTGGGGAATGAGAGTTTGTGAGTAGTGGGCGTAAGAAATCTCTTGGAGATAATCCTTCTGGTTTCTCTGTGTAGTTTTCCCTCTAACCTCAGCCTAGACTAGGATTCCTTGCCTTGGGTGGAGCTTAGTCCTAGCTCGGGGGTGACCCACTACTGAGCATGGTGAGTAGCATGGTCTAAGGCTAGGAGGTTCGTGGAAGGCCTGCACGTGGGTGGTGGAATTACCATGGTTTCAAAGATAAGTATCATCTTATGCTTAATATTATGTTTTGCATGCTCGTGATGATTATATGTATCATGTATTTTGTTGTTCATATGAATTATTGTTAATGCCAGGGATTATTTATGTTAGAAGTAATTTTGTGCTTACTCTAAGTTAAATGTGTTTAGTTGGACTTAAATGGATGTTATTAATTAAGTATGAGAATGATGTTGTTCCGCACAGTAATGTTTTCCCGGCCAGTGAGATGATGGTCAGGGGCATTACAAGCTCAATAAATTATTCTCATGTTTTTACGAGCATGAGAAAGAACAAAGACTAAGCTCGAGATTGTTTTCATTTTTACGCAAGATTTAAAACAAAACAAAACTATGCTTGGACCTGGTTTCATTTTTACACAAGCTTGAACTAGAGGAAACTATGCTTGGACCTGGTTTCATTTTTACACAAGCTTGAACCAGAGAAAACTATGCTTGGACCTGGTTTATTTTTTACACAATCTTGAACCAGAGGAAACTATGCTTGGACCCGGTTTCATTTTTACACAAGCTTGAACCAGAGTAAACTATGCTTGAGCTAAGTGGTTTCATTTTTACACAAGCTTGAACCATAGAAAACTATGCTTGGACTTCCCAACGCATTATCCACAAATTCACATGGTTGGTACTTAGCCCCCAGCTTAAGAAGCTAGCATCTCAACTTCAGCATGAAGTCTAGAGGTTGAGGCAAATGACCCCCAAGATTTCTTTCATCCAACTGCAAAGGAGAATGAAATGAAGCTTCAAATACTAGACGAAGGACTTGACTCAAATAGAGAGGGGGAAAACTATTTCATTTTTTAATGAGCTTGACACAGAAACAAGAACCATGCTCGTAACCTATGTTTCATTTTTTAACGAGGTTTCCACAGAGATGAAAAAACTATCCTCGTAAATGGTTTCATTTTTTGATGAGCTTGAAATTAGAAAACCATGCTCAACTGCTTTCATTTTTTAACGATCTTGAAATCAGAAAATCATGCTTGAAGACCTCTTTTTCATTTTTTAACGAGGTTTCCTCAGAGACACAAAAACTATCTTCAGAGTCTCTCTTCTTGATCATGGATTCCAAGAGGACAATGCTCCGGAATGACACCATGTCAAGGAACAAAACTCGGTCATGGATTCCAAGAGGTCTTCACTGGAAGGAAGAAAGACACTCTGAAAGGACACCATGTCGAGGGTCACGACAAGAGTAAAGAGATCAATTTCTATCAACCCTATTGAAGAGATCACCATCTCAACTATTGTATCTAAGTCATCAGAAGTTGAAGTCATGGGAGACAACGCCACATAATTGACATGTGGCGGGGGCAATACCATCTGCATATAAGAACCATTTAGGGAAGCAATCTAGTCGGGGTCAATGAATGAAAGTTGATCAATAGTCACAACTTGTCCATCATGAGGGAAAGATATCACACGAAAAAGAGTAGACACAATAGCTTTCATGGCATAGACATAATATCGTTCAAGAAGTAAAGAAAAATCCAAGAGGCTTGGATGACCATGACATCAATAAAGACAATTTTCCCTCCCAAAGTTATAGGAAATTGAGGAAGGGTCCCTAAAGGTTAACAATTTCTTCTGTTAAAAGATAACAAATTATGCATAACTAGTGTAAGTGGAGGACAACCCAAAGATTTCCAAGCAAAAGAGGAAAAAATACTAACAGATGCACCTTCACCTATCAGTGTCTGAGGAACATCTCGACCACAAACCTCTATTGTAATCTAGAAAGGAATGTGAGAGGGAAGATGAGGTATAGTTAGCACACCCAAATCAAAATGGATGGCCTCATAACTTGGAGGGGGTTCCACAGGAGAAGGAGGAATAGCTCTTGGCATGGTATATTCTGTATCAATGAGAAACACATGGGAAGTATCAGGCTTACTCTCTAGCAAGAGAGTAGGATCGACCAATGACGAGATGAGATCGACCATGTGGGTTGCATTCTCCAAGGGGAGAATGGGGTCGACAGGTGGAAACAAATCGACCACTTGGGTGACACTCTCTAATGGGAGAGTGGAATCGACCGAGGATGGGATCGCATTGACCACTTTACTAAAAATATCTAAAGGGAGAGTGGGATTGACCGAAGAGGGGATCGGATCTACCACTTTGTCAACTAGTTCAATTAAGGATGTGACCAGATTAACCACTTGATCAACCAGACTGACCAACGGGGGAACCGGATTGATCATTCCATCAACTATAGGTGGGTTGACAGAAATCTTGTGATAAGAAACTGGAAGTTGAGGCTGTGAAACATTCATGTCTTCCAGTAATTTTGAGGCTTCTTCCATATGAGGGAAAACATGAGTTAGATGATGCCCTTTGGATAGCATACATGGGAACTTGACTCTACTTTTCTTCTTCCCAATGGTATCATGACTAGTTGATGGGAGATCATCAACATGTTATTCAGAGGCTAACGACATGGGTTGCTGAGGATGTGTAGACCATACCTCTATAACCTTGGATAGACCAAGGAAATACTTATGAATATGTCTACCCTTATAAAGATTGCAAGGGTACTTGGGCTTACAAGTTGTTTGGGTGATCTTGACATCATCAACACTCCCAACATGATTAACAGTAACTGGTCGTTTTCCAACATGTTTGACAGTGGATGGAAGTTTTGAACCTTGTTTATCTCTCTTCTTCTTAATCTTCCTTTTCTTCTTCTTCTTATTCACCGGGTTACTAGCTTCAGAAATTTCACTCGACGAAGAAGATGAAATGGAAGGTGACCTTACAAGCGAAGAAGGCAAAGAAGACCTTACTGGTGAAGGAGGTGAAGGATAAACATGAGGTTGATTCTCATGAGTGGAATTTCTTGTGACTTAAGAATTAACTGTATCCAGGATTACCTGAGTGGAAAACAACCATACCAATAATCCAATTGTGAGACCTAGAAGGCTCAAAGTAGCAATATGAGGAGGACCAATGTTTCCATAAGAAGGAAAAACAAAAGGTTCCCCTGGAGTAGGGGTTCCTTCATTGGTCATTCCAGGAACTGACACCATGAAGTAAATATCCAATCTAGATTCCTCTTGGGAAAACAAACAACACACTCTAAAAATCTAGTAAGAAAGCAAGAAAGAAAAACCTTCTCACAATGAACGCACTAGTTGGTGATGAAATCCAACGTCATGAGAACAATGTAAGAAGGGGATGAGACAGAGATGGTGGAAAAGTTACATTGATGAACTGCTTAATGGACTTACACCCTGGTGCAAGATCCCACACATAATCGTGCGTATACACTCCAAGGATCCCAAGTGAGTTTGCCCAACATCGATTCTAGGTACTGTGAAGACTTGCCCCTCCATAATCACCTTGTGTAAATACCCTAAAGAGATAGGTCACTAAGGTTACCAATCACTATAGTGATGCCTGGGGAAACAGTCGACAGTCTGATCCATGTGCAAGGGCACAATATCTAGCCCGAAATCAACTTGAAAGGCTTCCACTCATCATTGTGGGTGTACCTCTCAAGCGACCCCCATAATACATGTAATCTCTACACCAAGACCAACAAAGCAGGGTGAGTAACTCTTCTAGTATCAATACGACCTCGTGATTGACCCTTGTGTTAGAAGGGCTTCCCAGGACAAAATGTAGTAAGTGGATTTAAGTCTCCCTATCACAAGATAATATTTTGGTTTGCATCTTTGGAAAGTTATCTTTCACACCTATTCGAAATCCCTACAACTAATCTAATGTAGGTTTGCTACCAGAAAATATAAAAATGTCTAATCAATTTTTATAAGTGCTTTATTTTATGGTTGTTGTTACTCAAGAGGAAAATGGCATGGACAATATGGTGTTTTGACGGACTCGAAAATTATGCAAAGAGATAAAGATGCAATCTTTTCATTTCGATGAAAGCTATACTACGAGAAGGAGAAAAAAATTATCATTCCCATATGCATGATGTCCCAAAATTTATTAAACTGGTCAATATAAATATTCTCAAGAAATGAGAAAAAGAGACTGTACACCAATGCATGATTCATGGCCCCCCCCAGCCATGAGGGGGAAACTTTTTCAAAATTTAAGAGCAAAAAATGCCAAGAATCATGCAATATCGCTACAAATGAAAGGATGCCCCCAATCTAATATAAATCAAGAAATTAAATATTTTTGTTTCAAAATTTTCACTAAAAGAAATACTGAACTTTCTTAAAACAAAGAAACCCAAACTAAAAGTTTTCTTTTAAAGCAAACTATTCAGAAGAAATCTGATCTTTCCCTAAACAATTCTAAAGAAAACACACACTTTGTAATTGAAAGACACTCAAAGCAAGAGACTAATCCTTCAAAACCAAACAAAGCAAAGATGGCTAAAATAAACTCAAAGAATGTCAAGCAGACTGTAAACAGATCAATATAGGCTCCAAAAGTTCAATCCAGCTGATCAAAGGAAAATTGGGCATCAAAAAGAGAGGAAGACCTAATCCAAAACTTTTATAAATGAGTTCATAGCCTTGTAGTGGGGTACAAGGAAAGAATTAGGGATTCTCGTAGTTTAGATACAGGCAAGGTGCGAGAAGGTCACGCTGAACTGAAAAGTAGGGTGAGAACATCAATGATTCTTGTAGGCCACAGAGAGGTACAATGCGAGAAGGTTTCTAATAAAGAAAAATTTGGAAAAAGGACAAAATTTTTGAGTGAACTTCTAGGTCGAGAGGGTCTATAAGGGTCTCCTACAGACTCAAAAACTAGAAAACACGCAATCAAAGTGAGGGAAACTAGACTAACTAGGAAACAATCCATTCCTCAATGGAGTCAACAATTTTGTTATCGGATAAATCGGTAGGTGCAGGAAGTAACTGATCTCCCTAGATCCACCTAGATCTAGAACAAAACACACCA
>ML780346.1:712370-724560 GCA_009831015.1 Picea engelmannii
GACTATCTGATACTGGTGGTAACCTACGAGGAGGGAAATCTTTAACACTTGACCTTGTATCCTTCGTCTCTTCAAACCCAAGGTTACCGGGTATGTTTCCCCTTGGCTAACCTCCGTAAACAGAAAGAACCTCCCCATCGAGGTGACATTGGGTGGGGAAGGTTCCTGTTATGCTAGTTTGTCCTCTATCCTATAGCTTATGACCTAAAATACAAACTGCGTGATAACAATCTTCATGTGCTTTCTTTAGTTTTTCATTATCTTCTTTAAATCCTCGTAATTCCATGTTTAGGTTTCACATCATTTCCAATACTTGAGTGGTTGGACTCCCTTCACTATTATGTTTTGGGTCTCTAGGAAGTTCTTGGTTTGTATTCTCTTCAAGTCTGTCTCCTTCTTCATTCTGTGTTGGCATTTTAACAATAAACCAATTATTTTTTTGTTTGTAACAGTAAATGTGTTTATTAGATTTTCTTTCAAGGAAAAAAAAAATTATGGTTCTTCCGAGAGGTCCAAGCATTGTAACCTGCAATTCTAATACCATATGTAATGTACCTCAAATTTCACAAATTAAAAAAAAAAATTAAATGGGAAAAGACTAAAGTTTATTATGCACAACAATTGTTCATGACACAAGAATAATTATATGTTAATCCAATAATTATATACATGGAAAGTGTATCATTATCATTATTCATTCTAAAATGGTTGTAAGAGATCGTAAGACCAACACATCATTTTCTATTAAGCGTCGCTATTACAATTAGAATTGTAAAGTTGATGTGTTAGTGGCCAGGCCTGTCAAGGTCCATAGCCTAGGCATAGTTTGTGCAGCCCATTTATATAAGTATTACACTATGTTTATAAAACATTTAACAATCACTCAAGTCTTAAGACTAGCATACATGGAAAACAAACCTAGGGGTCATAACCCACTAAGACCAGAACCCACGCATTAGGGTTTTCAAATTCCACAATACTAACCCATGTTATGCAAACTTACAAAAATCACAAAGATATAGTTGTGACCCTGCTAATACATAGGTGGTCCGCATTACACATAAATTCATGGCCTTTATGCAATTCAAGAAGCATTAAATAAGGTATTTACATGTATATTTGAACCTATCCTTAGGGGATTCAAGCTGTGTCATATCCATTAATGGAGTCAGGCCACCTTTAATCTCAAGACTTGACGTTTTCAGGAAGGATCCACTACATGCTTGCCACTTAGGATGGCTTCACATGCCAAGTGAGGGTGGCATACCTTCCATTCTCCTCTATCATGAGGCATGAGGTGCCATTAACCTTCGCATTTATTCCTTACATTTTGTTACTCTGTTTTTTTCTCCCACAATGGTAGTGTTATGCGACTCTGTGGTAGCATGGTAGCCGTGGGGCGTTCGACCGATTTTCCACAAGCGTAGTGGCCACTGTTTCGAGTTTTACTCTCAACTATGTTTAGAATGATAGTAAAGGGTGTTTATCCGGTTCCTTTCATGGTGTGGTGGCCATTGTTTCAAGGTTTATTCTAGGTTATGTGTATAAAGATAGTAAAGGGACGTTTAGTCGATTCCTCCACAGGCGTGCTGGTCATTGTTTTCAATTTTTTTCTCGTCTTTTGCACAGTAAGTTCACTTCCTCTATGTATCCTATCCCACATACTCATCATTTCATTGGAAAGGTGTTATTTAGCTTTGAAAGAAAATGTTTCTTTGTATAATACTAGTATCCCAATGGTTTGTTGTATAACATATTCTCTGTATTTCATAAGCTCTTTTTACCAAGAATTTATTTATATTAACACTTTACTTATGTAGTGTATTACTGTGATGACATTGTACTTTAAGTTATGTTTCCCATGCAATATATCCAACATTGAAGGGTTCTTTATATAATGTGTTCCTCATGTTTCATTTTCCGTTATAATGAAATATTTGTTGAAGGGTTCTCTATACATGGGTTATCTCTTGATTTCTTTATTGTCGCATAATCCATGATTTAGGTTCTAGGGTAAAACTTCCTTATGCATTTCACTTCAGTGCTACTGTGCCTTAGAGGATTTCTCTTTGGGAGTAAATTCATCATCTCGTTTAGGTTCTGTGATTTTATTTTTAATGGCTACCGGTCTTCCAAAATCGTAACCCTTCGGGTTCCTCCCTCATTTTCTCGTGGTTGGAAACCCTTTTCCTTTGTAAGCATTTCATTTGGTTTTGGGTCTGCATAGAGGGCGTAACCCCCATTTTATTTTTCGGTATCTTACTTTGTAAGGAAAGGAGAAATGTCAGTTTGATATCTATTGGGAAGACTTGGGTGAAGACTTGGTCGAAACATCCCATACCTCCAGTCTTTTGTTCGCCCAAAAGATAGCCTGTATAAAATTCACTATGTAATTTAAGAGTTAAGGAACCCTTTTTTTTCCATGAAAAAATTGACTCGATTTTATAAAGAGTATAAAATCTTTTACAATGCAAAAATCAGCAACAACTCACTGAAGACTGAGCAGAAGTCAGCGCACAGTTAATAAAGCAACAGACATCACACTAATACAATATCGACAGCTCACAATATCAGCTTGTCGATGCCAAAAAAGAACAGTGAACCAGCACAGGAATGCAACTATCAAGATTAGTGGAGATCCGAGGAGAGGATCATTTCATACCACGGTCAAACAAAGATGTTATGAACGATCATAAAATGTCCAGGATGGTTGGCGAGCTCTCCTGTCCCCTATCACAATGGAAGAGTGTAAGTTTTCCAGCCTCTGCCATAAGTGCTCTTTTTGAGAGAGCATCAACCTCACAATTAAAGACTCTAGGAAGGTGTTGATAGCTGATGTTGGTGAATCCCTTGGAGAGTTCGCGCGTTTTCTGTATCCAACAGGCAACATGGACTGCGTTGAGCTTAGACTTGTGAGTTATCCAGTCTAAGATGACGCTTGAGTCACCTCGGACGAGAAGAAGCGAGATGGACCAAGAAGATGCAAGGAAGAGCGTGGCCCAAAGTCCCAGGAGCTCCGCTTTATTGTTTGTCCCCTGACCACAGTTGAGGAACCACTTTGTAATGCGCGACAGATGCGTTTTGAAAAATCCCCCAGCTCCACAACAGAGACCATTTGATCGGGCCGCGCCATCAAAACAGGCCATGGTAAAACCATCTGGCAATTCAAGGTTAATAGCTTTGGGGAGAGTGGGCTTCAAAGTAGATGGGTGCCAGTTGTAAGTGGCAATTACTCTTTTGAAGACAGCCATCAGGGATGGAGTCCGCTGCTCAAATAGCGCCCAGTTTCGTTCAGTCCAAAGGTGCCAACATATGGTCACAGCCAAGGAGTTTGGAGAAGCTTTAAACCTATTCCAAGAGTTGAAACAGCTGGAGATCGAGTCGCCGCTCCAAGAGAAAGGTAGCTTGTAGTAAGATAAAATGAGATTCCAGACTTCCATCGAAAAGCAGCAGTGAATTAAGAGATGACTGATATCCTCCTGGGCGTGATGGTAGAGAGGGAAAATGCCTGGCCCTTCCCAGCCCCTTCGACGAAGCTGGTCCCAAGTTAAAATCTTGCCTTTCCCGGCTAGCCAAATGAAAAGTTTATATTTGAGCGGGATCTTCCAGTTCTAGAGCTGAGTGAACCAGGAAAGATTGGGCTCTTGGGCTTGCTGAGATGTCAGAGCATTATATAAATTATTAACTGTAATGTTACCTGTAGCGTCGCCTCCCGCCCACCGCAGAGCATCCCGCCTGTCGCTTAGGGAAATTCCCGTCATCTTTAAAGATGTAGTGTAGCGGTTCCAATCCGCTGCCTCCCCTCCACAAAGATTCAAATCTGCAGCACCCAGCCATGAATCCGGGAGAACAGGGGAGGTACTCGGGCTCCTAAACTGCGCAAGGCAGGTCCGATTCCAAGAGGCCAGCTTGGAAATCAGTGAGGAGGATAGAATCGAGCAATCTTCGACTCCAATGATTTTGTCTCTTCCCACACAAATCTCAGAGCCAGAGCCTGGCAACCAACGTAACCAATGGAGAATGACCAGAGAGGCACCAACTAAACCCTTCTAGAAGGAGGAGGCCCAATGTGGAAGTAAGGATGGCTTACGAATCCAGTCTCTAAAATGTAAGGAGCCAAAATATTTATCAGCAACGATACGATGCCAAATGCTGTTGATATTGGCTGCTCTCCAGAAGGAGCTAGCCAGGAGGGCGGTGTTAAAAGTGGAAAGGTCTTTTACCCCCCAGCCACCAGTCCTTTTAGGCCTTGTCAGGATATCCCATCCGCAGAGATGAAATCTATGTTTAGACCCCAGCCAGAGTTAAGGAACCCTTGTTCATTGAAAATTAGTATTTATTCTCCTCATATAAAATTATTTGTGTTGGTTACAAAAAATTACCTCTGTCGAGAAATAGAATGCTCTGTCACTTCTAGAATCCCATGTCCATTCGACATTGCTCTATGTTGTTGCTTGTTTCATCAAATCCATCGAGTGAAAGTAGATATCCTTGTTGGTTTAAAATTTATGATTTCCTCGATTCATTCATAGGCTAGGTTTGATACTTGCAACACATTGCTACATCTATTAAGGTTGAGGCCAGACTCGCAAATATTCCTCTTAATATGCACTGTGTAATTTAATATTTAGATTTCACTCAGAATCACATCTTTCTCTAGTTTATTGTTAAGCTCATACATGTTATAACGTCATTTATTTTTGTTAAAATCTCATTGTGTATTAATCAAGTCGATCTTTGTTTATGTTAACAACTTCGCTACAACATTCTTTGGCTCTTCGCATGGGTTTTCTATTGTAAAATTCCTTTGAAGTAATACTTGTGGAAATATCAAATTCATTCTCTTGTCTATACTCTATGTTATAATTTCTCTTTGTAATTCTATAAGCTTACAGGATATTAAGTTAGAAAACTTTAATTTAGAGTTTTTGCTTATTATTTTTATTTCCACAGTTACAATAATATCTCATATGTGTCAACTGATTATGGGTCCCTTTTTCTTCTGAGGGAACCCATCATATGAATAACACACTCCCTCCTCTTATTGGGTCTAGGATTGATGGCTTCTCAAGGCAACAAGGATTCTCCATTATGACATCGAAATCCAAGTTAAGTATATTCAATTCTTTATTTGATGCATCTTTAATAATTTCGTACATTAGTAAGTTACTAATTATTTTGTATGTTTGTTACAGGTTCAAATAATAGCCAAGTCACTTGGAGACGTGCATGGCCTACCCACAAAAGGTGTTTGGGTTCCATCTTCTTCCACCAGTCCTTGCGAGTATTCGCGGACAGTTTTATGTAGTCCTTTAAATTTTCGTTTCGACTAGATAGGCACCTCTGTTGTTTAAGGAACTCAAACTGTAACATTTTGATCCTTGATATATTGATGGTAATAAATATGTGTATCAATTTTTTTTTTCAAATGACCTGTGCTCTACTATATCAAGTGTCTTTCTTTGATAATTGAAAAAACATGTAATGGGATTGTTATTATTTTGTTCGACATAACAACTAATATGGCTATACTACTACAACTATTTTACACAATGGTAGCCCATATCAACTAATATGGCTATACAATTCTTTTCAAACAATTTTTTTTTCTAAGTGTAATAACATAAGATATGGAATCAATTGTATAACATCAATAATAAAACATCATTAGCATAAGATCAACAATTTAAATCCACAACTGAAATACATATTTGAAAAAGATGATGCTTGGAAACAAATGGAACAACCAYGTTCCACCCAACCATAGAACAAAACAACCACAATCRGTTGTCTTGATCACCCCCTATACTAACCATGAGTCCATAAGGGCAAACTAAATTATCCTCTTTAGCTATAGTCACCATCAACATATCAGAAAATGCTTTGCTTCACACTACAAGTGCTCATAATAACAAAAAATTCACAATGAMTCAACATATTAAGCAACATCCTGCCTCCCACATGTGTTGTATATATTATTGTGCCTAGGTGTTTCCATTCCTTTCCCTCCTTGGGGAATCACATATTTACAAATCCTTGATTTTTAGGGGCTGCTAGTGATCAAATTCAACTTTGGAACTTGTAAAAATTAGCTCTGTGTTAACTCAAACTTGTTCCCCACTCATGGAGTCATGGTCAACTATTTTTAACCTAGATGTTCCATTTCTCTTACAACATTTAATTTATTAAAAATTTATCTCATACATGTGTCCAATAAAAGAGGACAGTTGGGAAAGTGAAATATTTTCCCAACAATCATAAAATAATTAATTACATAATCCAAAATTCCAAATTTGGATTTTCCATAAATGGAAAATTATTTCCAAATCCAAATTTATTAAAAACAATTTTTTTTTCTAAATTCAACTTAGAATTTATTTTTCTAAAATTTGAGGATATTACATGACGATTGATTTGCGAGAAAAAAACCATTGATACCACACAAATTTATTGGGTTCAAAATATAAAGAAGCAATTCGTACCTTTTGTGTATGTGGCACATCCTGTAGATCAAAGAATTGCTCCATTTGAAGTAACCACGCAATTGGATCATTGCCATCAACATCTTCACATCGATCTTAGGAAAGTGGTTGGTCCTCATCATGAATTTCATGGGATACATTTTGACTTTTAGGTGTCCTCTCTGTTAGGAATTTTTTCAATACTTCCATGATCTCCCTTTTTAAACCTTCAATCTTAGTATTTAGTTCCTCCAACTTAGCTTCACTTGAATCCATCATCCCTTGTAGTTCATCTTTTGTTACCGTATTATTTTGTAAATCATTTATGTCCGTGTGCATTTATTCACCTTCATCAAGATTCCAAGTAGGACTGTCTGGAGGCTTAATTGGTGTAGAAGTTCACTTTTTTTTCGCATGTTGGCCAAGTATAACTTTTAAACCTTGATTTCCAGGTGGTTTTCTAGACGATATTTCTTCTATTGTATCTCCAAAAAAATTTCTCTTCTGGGTTTGAATATTTTTTTTTGTACTTCTATGATATGTATTCTCTGCAATGCCACATGTCTGATTAAAATTGGATGTGTCAAGTGGAAGCTATTGTAACTTCCCCACACCTTGCTGATTTTTTTCCCTTCTAGGAGATCATACTTGTAAAGAGTGCCAAGATAAAAATGTCTAATATTTGATTCTGAAACTTGTACCAGACATACTACAATCTCTCCACTATCCAATGCAACTAGTCTCACTTAATTTTTGTACTCGTTGAAGAACATATCACTATTTTACCTGGAATACCTGTTTGAGACTAGTTAATATGACTAGTGAGATACCCTATATTGCACATGGTGTATCTACAAAAGTAGGATGACCCAAAAGCTCAAATATTTATCACACATACATTGATAATCTCTCTGAATGTCCTATGGATTTTAGGGTCTTAAATAAAACATAAAACATTTTGTAGATTAAATTCCACGATGACTAAATTTAGGATAATTCCAGAACCCTATATTACACAGGATATATCTCCGTAACTTTAAGGCCTCCAGATCTTAAATTTGAACCCCAGGTACCTTGCGTTGTCTGATAAATATTATTCAAGGGGCTATTGATATTATGGTAGATTCAGGAGGTATTGACCTCCATGTGTAAACCTGACAAGGATAGAATACTCCGGGAAGCAAGAAGAAACCCTAATGAGTTGGCTAATAACCCTAGAAGACTTGTCAGTTCAAGAAGATAATTCATATTAGGTTATTAGCCTCCAAGAGAAGAAGTCAGCCATAAATAATAATATATATTGAACAGACATATACCTATAATGAGAAGTCATCCCAAGCAGTTACCCAAAATTAATATAAATATAGGAGGCCAATTCTCATTCTGGTAGGAAGTCTCAGAATTGCAGAACAACACTTGTGTGCACTACAGTTGCCCAGTTTCTATGCAGGTTTGGAGGAGAGCTGTCATTGCAGCTATTGCATCTAGTATTTATGCTTGGACTATGTCTTGGATAGGGTTTGGACTATCTAATCAGCTCTTATTGGTGCGCTATCCTTGGGGAAATGTGCACTACCCTTTGTTTGGCTATCTAGCATAGGGTTCACTTCTTGAGTGATTCTCTGTCAAGGTTGAGGTTCTCGTAGGGTGGCTTCGGCCTATGGTGGGTTGAAAATAGAGATATTGTCAATGATAAACGAGCACATCCATTATATTCTAACATGTTATGGGCCCACACCTCCTTCATTCAGTCTAATTGTTGGAAGGAAACATAGCCAGAAGGATATTAAGCTCGTTAAAGAACTGCTGCTAGGGTTTCCTAGTAGGAGCAGTCACAAAAGAACTATCGCTAGGGATACTAGCAAGTGCAATTGCAAAAACCCTAATCCTCTCGTTGAGGCACCTTAAGTGAAGGGATTGACCTAATCTCTGGACAGATCAGTGTGCCCTAGCCTAGTGCATCTCCTGGTACTCTCAGCAAGCCAAGACGTCAAGGTTGAGTTTGTAGTCAAATCTAGGGTGTGACCAAGTCAAAGCAACCATGACTTATTCTATGAAGTTAGAGAACAAGTTATATGGAGCCTCTAAATTCAAAGTGTGGAAGGCAAGGATTAACCTCATCCTTTCCAAAAATAAAATGATGGATATCATAAAAGCAAAGATTGCGGAACCAGAGTTTGAAGAGGGAAAAGAGAAGGAATCGCAGAATGTTGCAGTTATGGAGAAGTTCAAATACCGTGACATCAATTCCATGAGTATCATAGTCGAATCCATAAATGACCACTTGATACCCTACATATCCCATCTTAACTCATCAAAGAAGATGTACGATGCCCTAAAAAATTTCTTCTCGATTAGAAACATTGGACAATTTATCTGTCTGGAGAATGAGCTCCGTGACATGAAGATGAATGATGATGATATCATAACATCATACTTTGTGAGGATATCCCAATTAATAGATCAACTACAATCTATTGAAGAGATCAGTTCAAAGAATGAATTGGTAAACATAGTACTCAATGTTCTTCCCAAGACATGCGATTCATTTTCCACAAGAATGAACACAAGGAAGGTGTATCCGACATTTGAATAAATTTGGACATGTTGTTCTCAAGAAGAATCAAGGATCAATGAAAAAGAGAAACCACAAAATAAGTATGATGATGAAGCCTTCACAACAAGATTCAAGAATTTCAGGAAGAAAAGGAAGTTTGGTTCAAGGAGGAAGTCAAATCAAGAGAAAGACATTTCAAAAATACAATGCTTCAACTGTCAAAAGTATGGCCACTACAAGAATCATTGTCCTGAGCTAAAGAAAAGGAAGGAGAAACATGAAGGATCAGATGCTGAAGAAAAGGAACCTACAAAGAAGACTAAGCAGGACAAAAGAGACTTCTTCTTCTGAAGGTAACAATACTCTTCTTAGTTCCTGCACATATCTTGTTTGCATCGTCTTTGTACATATATTGTATATCTATCTCTTGGAAGATAATGTGTTCCAAGAAGAACTATATCTATGGAAGAACAAAAAGATAAGGATTGATATCATTATATAATACATGAGAGAATGAAATACATCAAACAAATCATGTGGAAGCTATTGTAAGATAAGACGAATCAATCATGAAGAGACCTAGAAGAAGCAAAGATAGAAATAAGTCAGTAATCAAAAGGAAATTGGAGAAATACTTATGACATTTTGTAGAAGATAACAAGACAGAAGCATGGACTTGGCTAGACAAAGAAAGCCAATTATATATTGTAGATACAATAAAGATGTAGACATAATCGTGGACTCTGTTAGACGGAGGGATTTGATTATATGAACTCTTACATGAAGCATGGATTAGGAGGGAGATAATCCTATGATCCATTGAAGATGATGAAGTATATATCCATGGTAGTAACCATGAAAGACATTACGTGTTCATTTGAATATCAAAAGAAGTCTTCTTCGAAGAGAAGCCTTAAATTATCCCTGGTTGTCCATCTAGATTTGTGAGCCTATGATAAAAGAGATAAGTGGAATATTTAGGGCATGGAATCTATAAGAAACTCCATGGACCCAAAATATAAAGAAAAACCTGAGGAAGAACATGAAGATTCCAAGAAATAAGAGAAGCCTGAACAACCAGTCATTGTATCGAAAAACACCAGACTACCAGCCTAATATGAAAGCAATCAAGCAGAGATGAAAGTTGTGATGAAGAACAATATACAAAAGACTTATAAATGAAAGCATTGCAAGATCTAGAATTAGAGGTTCTACTAAATGGAGGGACACGACTATGATGATTGCTTGTTTCGGTAAACCAGACATACCTCTACATGAGTCATTATATCATCCTTAGGTTGGAGTGCTACATCAATGTGAATGGAAAGAATGTTATCCAGAGAAATTAAACAAAGAGCATATAAAGAGAAACCTCAAGACCTTGAGGCATAGAATAAAGAGACCCTTGTATACAGATGGAAAAAGATAACTTGGTGAAGAACCTCCACTGCACAACAAAAGTGTGGTGCATATTCTCTATACAAGAGATATTGTATCAAGATGATTACTCAGTAGATCATATCTCATGATGAAATAAGAAGTGCCACATGGATATGTTTCAGTGTCCAAACAAAGATATACTTTATTGATAAGAGCTACATGAAGCCTTCAAAGAAGACCAATACTATAGAATGAAGTATATTTGAAATCAAGAATTACATTATTCGTGATGAAGTTCAGAAAGGAGAAAGAGGTTCTCCATTACATATCTCCACAGATGAGAAGATAAACAAACATATTAGTAAAGATTCTATCCAATATGTGAGAGTTTACGTACTCAAGATGGAGCTCGTGGAGACAACTTCCCTGTTGAAAAATGAAGAGATGACTCCTAGGTTTGGAGGGATCACTCATATGTATTGATTTATGGACAGTCTTTTTTTAGTTCGAAAAATGGTTCAGGATGAGTAGTTTCTTTTCCAGTTCAGAAATTGGATTGATATTTATGACAGACAACAATTTCCCATTGTGGTTAACATGGGAAATGGTCCATATTGCTTATGTATCATAGACAACAACTTCCCATTGTGGTTAACATGGGGAATGGTCTAGGGAAGTCTCTCTTCTTGAGGGTTACTCAAGAAGACTGGTCTGCCTCATCGGACAATTATTTCTCATTGTGGTTAACATGAGGAATGGTCCATTTTGGAGGTTGATACATGACAATATTTTCCTCTTGTGATTAACAGAGGAAATGGTCCAGACAGTCATTCCTTAGGGTTTATACATTCTCTCCAGGGTGCACTTTGATTAGTGTAGGAGGAATGGCCCAGGGTGGGGACTGCTCCAGCCTCAACAATCAGGGACATACATTCCTTAGGGTTTATACATTTTCTCCAGGGCGTACTTTGATTAGTGTAGGAGTAATGGACTAGGGTGGGGAATGGTCCAGGCTCAACAATCAGGGACAAAAATTCCTTAGGGTTTATACATTCTCTCTAGGGTGCACTTTGATTAGTGTAGGAGGAATGGCTCGAGGTGGGGAATGGTCCAGGATCGATAATCAGGGACAAACACTCCTTAGGGTTTATACATTCTCTCCAGGCTGCACTTTGATTAGTGTAAGAATAATGGCCCAGGGTGGGGAATGGTCTAGGCTTAGAAATCAGGACAATTATTCTTCCTTGCTTGAGAAGAATAGTCCAGAAAGCTCATCATTGATATCTTACCTTTTGAGGGAAGATATTCTTTTAGATATCACAGATGTGAGTGAAATATTGGCCCAGATTATTTAGATTATATCATAATATTGTTTCTGTGTAGGTTGATATTGGATGATTGTTATGAAGACTGTATGACAATAGATGTATACTACTGTGGTGGATGTGTTCCACTGTTCGTGACTATACATTATTGATAAAGTACTTGTTTGCTACTTGGTGTGGTAGTGTACCACTGGATTGTAGTTATGTACTACTATGGATAGACACAATTGTGTTCTATTTTTTTTTCGATTACCTTGAATACTGTCAGTAGTTTGGTAAATAATTATTAGCCAGATGAATGATGAACAAAGATTTTCCATACAGAAAATTGTTCAGAACATTAACTCTTTTAGATTAGAAGAATGACTCTTGTATCACTCTGTGGAGTGAGCATCATGTCTGATTACTTACATAGAGTATGGTTTTGAGAGATGATGCAACTGATGATATAACAATGTTGATGCTAC
>ML780346.1:724690-747664 GCA_009831015.1 Picea engelmannii
GAAGCAAGAAGAAACCCTAATGAGTTGGCTAATAACCCTAGAAGACTTGTCAGCTCAAGAAGATAATTTATATTAGGTTATTAGCCTCCAAGAGAAGAAGTCGGTCATAAATAATAATATATACTGAATAGATAGATACCCAGAATGAGAATTCGGCCCAGGAAATTAGCCATAATTAGTATAAATACAAGAGGCCAGTTCTCATTCTAAAAGGTAGTCTCAGAATTGCAAAGCAACACTTGTGTGCACTGCAGTTTCCCTATTTCTGTGCAGGCTTGGAGGAGAGTTGTTGTTTTAGCTGCTCCAACTAATAGTTATACTTGGACTATCTCTTGTCTAGGGTTTGGACTATTTGATCAGCTCTTGTTGGTGCGCTATCCTTGGGGAAAGGTGCACTACCTTTTTTTTGGTTATCTAGCCTAGGGTTTTCTTCCTGAGTGATTCTCTGTCAAGGTTAAGGTGCTCGGAGGGTGGCTTCGGCCTATGGTTGGGTGACAATAGAGATATTGTCAATGGTAAAATGAGCACGTCCATTATATTCTAACAGGTGTTCCTTCCGAAACTCTATAGAATAAAAGTTATAGAAAAATTTCCAAGGTGTCTCAGATGTAGCAGCCAAACCACAAGACCTTGAGATCTGATACCAAATGTTAACAACCAAATATAAAAATAGCATAAAAAACCTTTGAATAAATACTCAACACTCTGAAAAATATAGAATTTCAGATAATAATCCTCTTCGAAGGGGAAACCTCCTTATACATCACATAAATTTACAAATATAAGATGATTCCAAATGAAAAGGTCTCCTAGGTATATATAGGAGATTAGTAGGTACAATTAAAAATAATGGATCCAAGATGACATAGATAAAATAATATTACTAAAGTAAGATGCCTCAATTAAGGGTTAATGTGCCACTATTTAGGGCTTAACAAAGAAGAAGACAGAGGAAGAACAAATGAGAAGAAGAGGCAAAGTAGAAGTGATGGTAATGAGTTGAGAATGATCATAGTGTTGTAATGTGTTTGTATATTGGGCATAGAATTGGTAATGTTTTTGTTGATTTAAAGTATTTTTAGATGTTTGTTGTACCTGTATTTGTTCCCTAGATTTGTTGTAAACTTTTTTTGTTCAGGAATATGTGTTTTAGTGTGTATTCACAAGAATTTATCTATATTATGCATAGAGAGGATGTGGATCAAGTTGTGGAATAGACCCCTTTGATAGGTATATGGTGACAGGTGTACCTGTAGCCTATGATTTTTGAAGTTTGATGAAACTATAGTCTTCGATTCAGGGAAGAATGTGAGATGAAAAAATATCAGAGTGTGTAGGACCAAGTTATGACAGAAGTTAATATATTGATGAACCACGAAGGGGAAAATAATTTCTACATAACTGGCTAGTACAGTGGTTGGTACCCATGTATCTCGATAGATGCATTCTTTTTTATATAGACATCAATGTTTAGTTGTTTGTAGTAAACAATTTATGTAGGTACAAGAGGAAGATGCCCCAAGTTTGAATATGAATCCCATAATGAAGAAATCCTAAGTGAAGATAATTCATCAATCCATATGAAGTCATAAGTGGAAGATGAGGACATGAATCAAACAAAGACCAACACAACAAACATGAACAAGTAAAAGGAGAATAAATCAAGATATAAACATTAAAGGGGGGTTTTAGAGATAATGTTTACCTTTGTTTATTATATAGGATATTGTTGGATTTGAGAAGATTGGTTGAACTAAGTTTTCTCCTATTTTAGTGTATGGTTGAGATATTGTCTCAATTGGTTGATTGTGTGATCAATATAGTTTGTCTATCTTTAGACAAGCTTGTTGTATTTATATGTATTCATTACATTAATTTAATATTGTAATTGACACTATTATTTGTGTGTAATACTCCACTCTCTCATTTTAATATAAATCATCGTTTGGTTCCAAGTTTAACAGGGAGTTTAACATTGTTAGATTTTAACTGATACTGTCTCAACTAGTTTTCCTGAATGCTTAGAAAGTGTTCTAAATTTTTTATAAAAAAATATTAGTATCATTTAACTAATTTTTTTAAATAAATTTTATATAAAGAAAACTAAATTATAAATATGAACGAAAATAAAAGACATAATCTATTAGTATTCGTCAAATCAGTTATGTAAGCAATCTGAGTGTATTAGACTTCATTAGCTTGGATACCAAAATGTACATTGGAGAAAATAGGACATATTTTCTTCATATTTCTATGGGATGTTCTAGCGTCCCCCAAATTATTGGTAATTCCTTGGGTCAAATGGGATGTTCTAGCGGCCCCCAAATTATTGGGAGGTTGGAGCATAAAAAACATCCATGTCTCCTCAACGAGTCTCTCTGCAAAATTATGTTGGAGACTAATTTATACATAAATCCTTTAGAAAAAAGTGGTTATTCAGAAATACGTCAATCCATACTAGTTGGACGATTGGATTAGAAGGCCCCTAAGGAAACAATCAATTGGTCTACTATTTGGAACTCTCTAGTGAAATATTTGTTGATTATAGATGAGGGACTAGATTGGTGAGTGTGAATGGGAAATAAAGGAGTGTTTACCCTTGGGAAGACAATGACACAAGTTGTTATAAATTCAAGGGTAAACTAGAAGCATAAATAACTTTTAAATTTATTTACTACAATATATATAGATCAACAATAAATTCAAAAGTCTGAAGTAAACCAATCAAAAAAATAATACGATGGATCTAAACATTACTAAAGAAAACAAATCTGAACATTTACTTCAACAAATAACATATTTGAACATTAGAAAAGAAAATATGAGCATTACCTCAGCCAAAAACAAAGAATAGATTTACCTCAGGTACTTATTGTTGTCCTCTTTTCTGTATGCTCAAAAAAAGAAATAATGATCATGGTTCATACCTCAGGGGTAGATCTCATCATGATATGCAAACAATATTTTCCAAGTAGAACTTTATGTAGATAGGAAAACCAACCAACAAACCACTAGCAACCTTTAACAAAAATCTATCAAAAAGGAGGGGTTGCTACAACAAAACAAATGTAGGGTTGTCTAAAAAAAAATCCTAAAGGATGTAGGTACCATGCACAGGTGGTCGCAGCATCAAATTATCAGTAGAAGACAAGAAGAGATATCAGAAGAAACTAAGGGATGTATCGTCAACATGGAGAGGATGAGAGGAGGGTGGTCGCGGCCCTAAACCAACAAGGGACTGCTCAAGAGGAGGTCCACACCCTAATAGATAGCTAAAGGAGAGGACCTCATCACTTAGATAGAAAGAGCGTAGGGACACACCACTTTAAACATCAAGAGGAGACCAGATCCAGGGAAACTGTCCCCTACACCAATAAAAGAAAATCCAAACCAACAAGACAGAGAAAACCCAAGGAGGCCACACCCAACAAAGTTCTATCCAAGGAGGCTGCAGAAAGAGAAAATTGATCTGAAAGGGAGGCTGCACCACAATACCAATCAACACATGAGAGACATAGCTAATTTCAGACCAAGAAGGGTTTGAGGAACAAACAACGAGTGAGAGACTAAGGGGTGAGGTTTCCTTATATAGTTTTGGCAGGGGTTAAGGTTAATTAAACTAACCCTGTCTTTTAGGGTTAATTAAAGCCCAATAATAAAATAAACTAAGATAGTTAATATTTTAATCATAAAAATATTAATTAGAAACTAAACAAGTCAAGGTGACTAGAAAATACCAACACCACATAAAATTAAGAAGGATGTTACACATCAACATTACTCGATTTGATAAGTGTCGCAAGTGTCGCATGTTCCTCACAACTGTCGCAAGTGTCACATGTTGTTCACAAGTGTCGCAAATGTCAAACAAAGCATATTGCCACGATGATGACACTAAGGAGACACTTAGAATACCTCAAACACCTGACTTGAATAAAGAGAATGGATAACTGAATTCAGGTATCTCTTGCCACCTGAAAGGCGCTCTCAAACTAGGGTTTTAAGGGAGAGCGCTCCCCTATCTCACCCTTAGCAGCACTGGTGCTCCCCTATAAGGTGCTAGGGATCATTATAGCACCAAATTGCCCCTCCGTGAGAGTGCTGACACCCCCCTTGAGCCTACTAGGGAGAACTATAGCACAATAATTCCCCTTTTGAGGGAGTGCTGTCTAATCTGGGCAACAATTGATCTATTGAGGAGAATAAGGGGAGGATATTTCAAGTTTGGAAGGCAGTTGCATTCAACTTCTTGGTGCAATCATGATCTTAGGAGAAGATCCCTGATCTAAGGAGGGAATTCCTCAACTTACCCTAAAGATACCTTAAGAGGTTAAGCCTCTCTAAACCTATATAAGCAGGCTCTATCATGGTGGAAAGGGGGGAAGAATTGCAAGAATGAAACCTATGATGTCATAGGAAACACACAATGAACTAGAGGAGAGTAATTAGTGAAGCTGCTATCATCCAGGTCATGGATCTTTTGAGAAAGGGTTAGACCAAGGGGACTTGACGAAGCTATCACATTCACATATACGATTGTAAGTTATTGTTGTTATTGTTCTCATTAATATGACATGCTTGGCCTGTTTCTTTCTAGTTTGTGTTTGATCTTACATGAAATTTTCGCTGATAGATAGATCTATTTTCAAGATAATATCAATAGAGTAGGAAGTGGTCGTACTATTGTTTGTCTACAGGGCTCATCGAGGAGCGAAAGATCATAGCTCAACTCGGAGCGTGTAGGGACAAACATTTGTAAAAGGTACTTCTATTCTCCTTCCTCCTCATGCATTAGTTTGTATAGATCTAAAAGGAAGTCCGTGTCCATGTTAAGCATCTTCTGTCTTAAAAGTTAAGAGTCTATCTCTCAAGAGGAGATCTACCTGTCCGCAGGGAGATTTTCCTTCAACAGAAACTAGCGACTCTGCTGGGGAGCCTCGAATCGAAACCTTTTTGTTTTGATTTCTCCTCATAGACCTTGTTTTACCCCTTGATTGTTTTTAGACCTGGTTCACCCCTTTTTTGATTGATTTCATGAGCTGATTGACTCCCCGGCCCATCACACTCAGCTTGATTAACAAGACTAGACTGCAATTTTTGGATTTTTTGACATTTTTAGGAGGTTTTTAAACTTGGCGCCCCTGTGGCTATGTTAACCGAGTGCCAGTGCTCCCTGAATGTCTTACATAGAGCGCTATAATTATTGGTGCCCTTTACACTAAAGCGCCATCCCTCTTTTGGCCAAAAACCTTTCCAGAATTGCTCTTTTCAGGGTCTAGCCTCTGTATTCCACTTGTTGAGCCTCCCTGTGAGTCCATGCTTCTTAATTTTCAACTTTGAAATCCTTCCTTCTGAGGAAAAAACACCTTTTTGTTTAGATTTTGTAGCCTTATTCACTATTTTTTGAGTTTTTCTGTTGTTGGGAATTTGAAACCATGCATTGTTTTTCTCTCCTTTTTGACTGAGCGAGAAACTCTGGTGAAGGACATCAGAATTCTATGAACCTCTTCATTTGGTTTTAGTTGAGGTCATTGTTCTTCGACATTTCTTTTGGTGTGAAGTTCTTGATTTTCTTTGTTTTTTCTTTTCTTTTGCTTCTTGTTTTTTATCACAACGAGAGGGTGTATTGTTTGTATGAAACATGCTTGTGTTTGTCTAAGTTTCCTTGATACAAAAGAATAATTGGCAGGAAAAGTGTTGTTTTGAATTAATCATTATTCACATACAAACAATAAAGAGACATCTTCACGATTGATTTTTCATATTAGAAGGTATTTCCAAAAAGTTTTAGCACCACATCGGATTTGATTGAAGAAAATTTGTTTGAGGACATTCCTTATTAGTGCTTGTTAGTGAAAACAACTCTCTCTTTCTCCCTTAAATAGATATTCATCAAAAAGAAATGACTGCTTATCATCTTTGATGCATTTTTGGGGATTGAGCCATAATTCCATCCGTTTCACTTCCATGCACCCCTTTTGAGTAAAGAACAACTATAAAATGAATGCTAATTAAAAACTATATGGAACATTTTCTTTTCTAGGATCCTCCACCAACAATAGACTAGGATTAGTACTTTGAATTAGGCTGTGAGCATAACTCTCCAAAGTTTTCAAAACAAACGTTAGCATCCTGAGCTAGGGAGAGTCAAATCCAATTGTCGTATAAGTCTGCATGGGATCCCCCTCTCACACAGGGGTTACGCATGAGGTCACATTCAGGAAAGCTATGGAGATTATCCCTCCATGGTTTGACTGATTGTAGTTGTCAGATTGTATTATGGGGATCACTTAAAGGTATACTCACAACGTTGAGTGGAAGCCTGTCAAGTTGATTTTGGGCTAGATACCCTGCCCGTACGTTTGGACTGGACTATTGACTGTACCCGCCCAGGGGCTGACTGTGAATTGGTAAGCTTAGTGGCCATAATATTTAGGGTCTTACATAAGGTGACAATGAAGGAAAGTCTCATTGTACCTGGAGCAGACATTGGTCAAACTCACTCGATCTCCTTGGAGGGTAAATCCACAATTACTGCATGGAAGCTTACACTAGGGTGAAAGTCCGTTAAGCAGGTCACCATTGTAACTATTCCACCATATCCCCACCCCTTCTTGACTTGATCACACGACATTGGATTTCATCACCAACTAGTACGGTCATCAAGAGAAGGTCTTTTTTGCTTGGTTGTGATTCCTAGATTCTATTAGCGTATGTTGTTTCTTTTTGGTAGTTTTCCATAGATCTTTCCCGCCGACTCTTTTTCGCCAACATCGACTCTCCACGCCATTTGCGGAGGATACAAGGACTTCCTCCAGAAAATATGGAAGGGAATACCCCTTTACCCCCTCATTCTATGGAGGAATCTCCTAAATAGAGCAAGGTTCACGACACTACAACCTCCCAAGAAGAAGTTCCCACTCCTTTAGAGAATTTTCAAATTGTTCCAGAGTCTCCGGAAGCTTTCTACATTCTGGAGGGATATGAGCAACGTGTTCTCCAACTTAATTCAGTTGGTGAATTTGTCATCGTCAATTCTTCTGACATTCCGACTGAGCCTCATTCAAACCCTTTAGTCGATGACCCCTTTTGGACCATAGACATTGTTCGAAGTCCACCACGCATGGTGCGGGATCTTTACGGAACAGGAATAGGTGCCGATGCACCTATCACCTACACCGTACCTTTAAACCATTTTACTGGTACTACCATTTTTTCAGCCACACCATCTGTCAGTCTGAACAAATCATCCGTTGGCCCAAGGTCCACTCTTTCTCTCTAGATGGCCCATTCTACAATGGTCCCTCACGTTTTAACAATCCCCGCCGTTAATGTGACGGTTAGCCAAGCTGCAATTGGCACCCGGTAACACCTAGACCTTCGTCATCACTCCCTTTTAGTTACAAAGCACTGAATTCTTCCGCTACCACTACTACCCAAGTTATGCCAGGAAGTTTCATACTTATCCAACAACCAGGAGGGACAGGTCTTGGTGGTCTTAATTCGTTTAGCGGTACCGATCAGTCATTTACGTTTGGTTCTCAAATTTCAGGAACTCTACCTCAAGCTGCGGGGCATCCTCCCACCAAAGGAAAACTTCCATTTGGAGGGCACCCTCATGCTGGGGGGCAGCCTCAATCCGGAGCCTACCATCAATTGTATGGACAAAATGTGTCTACCACACCTAATCCATGGAATATCCCTTTTCCAAAAAACCCACAGTTCTCGGGGGGACACAATTCTCAAGCTCCACAACAACCTCCTTATGGACAAACGCCAAATCCAGCTTATAATCCTCAAAACCCATCTGGTTATCCTCCACTCGCACATGTTTCACAAAACACCTCAAATCCTATGTACCCTGGTCAACACCAACCTTACACAAGTGGACCCACTGATTACAATTATACGCATAACCCAGTGTATGGTCCTACTGGTGTCCCTATGCCACACCAGTATTACCCACAGGTTAACCAACAACTACCTTTCCTAGCAACTCTGGACCTTCCAGACTTGTCTCGGTTAACGAATGATCCTATTTTTCATTCTCCGATTTGGCTAGCTATTCCAGCTAAACTTCCTTCTGATATTCCAAAATTTGACGAAAAGTCCAGAGAAGACCGAAACAACCACGTGATGACTTTCCATTTGTGGTGTTCATCCAACTCCCTCATGGATGATTCTATACATTTGCATCTTTTCCAACGAATGCTTATGGGTTCTGCAACAAAGTTTGTATATTGAACTACCACGTGCCTCTTTTCATGATTTCAACTCCCTTGCCATGTCCTTCCTCACACACTTCCAACTACCCATTCGATACGAGACGGGTATTGAACTATTGACCTCCCTTCGTCAGACAACCTCCATCCATATCTTCGATCATATTCATGAATGGATATGATGATGAAGGCTAATCAAAGTGGTCATTCCTGACCAATTATTAGCGGAATGGCTAACCAAATCACTGTTACCCCAGATTGCTCATGATGTTTCCATGGGTGGTGTAGTCACCAAGGAAGAAGCTATTGCTCAGGCCCAATACTTAGATTTGGTTTATTCACAATCTGGTACTATGTACGAGTTGATACCAAATGCTACCCATGCCACTAATGATCCATACAAACCATCGTCTACCTCGCACACAAATGGAGTCATTGGCTCTATCAAAACCCAATCTACTTCCCAGTCGATTGGAATGACCCAATGGTCCACTTCAACGCCTAATCCCAGTTCGACTACAACCTCTTCTACCTCCCCTCAAACTCATGTCTCTAAGGTCAATGCGGTCCAATAAACCCCTTCAAAACAACTTGGGGGCAAGAAGAAAACAATAAATAAACCAAAGAAAAACAACAACAATGAACAACCAAAAAATCAACCTCAAACTCTTGCTGCTGGAAAACAGCCACAACAGAAACTGAAATTACCATGTCTCATTTGTGGCGATGATCACTACACCCGAGAGTATCCACATCATGATGAAGTGGCCAAGATCTTTAAGGGAAATTCACAACCCGCTATGCTTACCCATCCTTTTCCACAACAACAATATTTTGTTGCTCAAACCCCCACCCCAGGGGGCAGTTCCAACCAATCCCATGATGAGGCCTTGACAAGTGCCCACATTTACATGTTTAATGGGATTAATCTGACCACTCGCACTATGACATATGACACACCAATTAAACCCGATAAGCTAAATCCTGCTAATGGATCCTTACCAGACCCATTACCATCTTCCGTTAGTCCTCCATCTGCTAGCCCTCCATCCGGGCCACTTCAGATTGAGAAACCTTCATTTGACTCCATTTTATGCCCCCCTAAGAGCACTATCTGAAATTCTACCTTTAATCCTAGTTCACGAGCTACCCAAAACTACAACATTGTTGAATATTTGGCTCAAGCACCATGTGCTATGTCTACTTTGGAAGTTCTACAACACTGTTCCAGCCAACATAGAACGCTCTTAGCTGCCAGCGGTGATTTCAATCCTGAGTCATCAAATAAACTCACGTTTAATCTGGATGATCATCAACCCTGACTCTCTCACCAACTAGCTTTTCAGATCGATGTTGTTGTTCACAATCAACAAATCCGCCGAACTATCTTGGATGAGGGAGCCTCTACTTGTGTCATGTCTTTAGCTTGTTGGAAAGTCTTAAAATCACCTACCCTTAACAAATCCCCTACGATGTTATGTGCTTTGGATGGGCGAGGTTTTCATCCTCATGGACTGTTACAATCCTTAGCCATTCAGTTAGGTGGAAAAATTGTTATTGTTGATGTCGAGGTGGTCGATACCCCCCTCGATTACAACCTACTACTTAGAAGAAGTTGGTTCTATGCTATGACCGTCGTCACCTCGTCAGTGTTTCAATGTGTACAATTCCCCCATCAAGGCAAAATTGTCACTATCGATCAACTCGATTTCTGTACACCCGACGCTCATGCCCCTGTCACCAACAACATTCCTTTTCTTGGAGACCACAAGATCACATATGAAAGTGTTGGTGTTGGCTTACTGAAAGAATCTAGCCTGAAGGGTACCTTCCCTACACCACTTCCATCGACTACACATCATATTTCCACCGTCGATATGATTTCAACCGTGACTTATCAATCTTTGGAATCATCTGACCCTTGGATTGTACTTTGTCCTTTGGAATTCGATGCACTAAGTGACACCGTGCCACTTAGTCTAGCCGAAACGTCATATGTTTCTACCCAATACGCTTCTCCCTCATCAGATGCCTGAAATCTATTGGTGTTTGACATTTCCTCGATGCAATCATGGTTGAGTTCCTTTTTGTCTGCGATCGACTACATTTCCCCAAATTTTACTTCGGATGAATCTCTCCCAGAAATGTTTCACATTGACGAGTTACCTCGGCATGATAACCGTCACCGATCATCTTTTCTTCCCCCTCATGAAGAAATTCAGGAAGATATACACTCTATATCCCCTCATAGTGTTGATTTTTCATCCTCTCCCATGCTTTAAACTTCCGATGATTTGGATCCGGTAGTGGACAAGATGATTTCTTTGGTAGGATTATTGGAGCTTGATCTCCTTACTCCTATCGCAACCCTCGACATGTGTTCCTTCTCGAGTGATTATCTTCCATCCAGTGAAGATCTCCTGGAGGCCATGACCATGTTTTATCCCTTGCCGTGGAATCCTTTCAGAGCATTATCCTCTTGGAAGCCATGATCAAGATGAAACCATGAGCATAGTTTCTTTTCTCTGTGGCAAGCTCGTTAAAAAATGAAACAAAGGCCTTGAACATAGTTCTTTTCCTGTGTCAAGCTTGTTAAAAAATGAAACAGTCACCTCTCTTGAACCTTCTTTTCATCCACCCTTCTCCTTTTTCTCATCTACTAGAGAAAATGGTGATGACCTCAGAGCCGGTGAATGAATCGAAGCTTGGGGGGCATGTCTCCATCCTTTGATAATATTTCTGGAGTTAAGCCACTAGATTTCAAGATGGGGGAATACCGAGCTTAGTCTTTTTTCTTTCTCGTGCTCGTAAATACATGAGAATGCATCCAGGTAGACTTTTATCTCTTTTCGGACCTGTATGGATACACGAAAAATGAACCCCCTGGAGTCTCCTTTAATCTCTTTTCAGACTCTCAAAACATGAAAAGATTTTCGAGTGATCTTGCTTCCTTTCCCACTCGTTAAATGGTCTGAAAGGGAATCTTTCAAGTGATAATTTATCTCTTTTTTGGCCTTGTCAAACTATTGTACAAAAAAGGAACTGAGAGAGTTCTCTTTTAAGTGTTTTTTCCAAACTCTATAATCATGAAAAACCTTCGAGTTTTCTATCTTTGGACTCGCTAAAGCACACATCGACAGACCCATATGGGATCGAACCTTTACTTCTTCCAGTTCGTTAAGAAAAGGAAGTGGAACTTACCGAAGGTGAGTTATATCGAGCATGTGTTATCCTCCTCGAGCTCATTAAATCAAAAAGAGGTACTCGTCTATCTGGATGGTGGAAAATTTGAAAGAAGCAAGACAAGCAGTCTCTTGAGAACATTACCAAGTAATTCTTAGAGTCGCCCTTGAACATGGCATTTTGTCCTGTGCACGCATTATAATCCATTGAACTTATACACTGAGATAATCCTTTGAGTTTCTTTCACTCCTTTGGGTCACCTGACGTAAGTCACAACATCCACTGCATCATCAAGTTTTGGTCCATGTCATGTTTTTCTTGTTGTGCCTTGGTGTTCAAGGGAAGTATCCGCCTCTAGAGTCATCCATCATAAATATCTTGTCTCAAAAACCATGTCAGTCCATGTTCATTTGATCTACCAATTACATCTCTATGTCTGTTTCATGTCGTTGATGGGGGATACATCAAGGCCCTCCTTCGACGAGCCTATTCATGTCGACCTCAACACATTATCCAGGAATTAGGCTTAGAAAACAGTTAGTACTTCGAGACCTGCATGCCTCAATGGCATGCCTCCTCACATTCGACAGTGGGTTTACATCATTGAACTCTAATTGGATGATTCCATGGATTTTCAACTCCATCTCATCCATTCACATTTGTTGGAATGTACTAGGGTACCTTGGGAATCATTGACATTAATGGTGATCTCCCTCGCACTTGTTAACGGTTTACACCATTGACCGGTAATCAAGTAGTTTCTGCCATGTTCGACATCAGGACATCTATTCACATGGTTAGATTCATACCACATTTGGATCGGTAAGAAGACCCTGGGTTGAGTGATCACTTTGATATGTACTTTTCCCAGGTTGCGAAGGAATTTCTCTTGGACAAATGATACATACACTATTACATAGATCCACTTTGTATTGGTCATGGCTATGTCTTGTCATCTCGTAGATCCACTGTGTGATCTTCATGGCAATGATCAGTTTAGGTCATCAAAGTATAGATCCACATTGTATCTTTGATGGCTATACCTTTTTATCAATACAATTATGGATCCGCAGTGTATTTTATGGCGTCCATATCTTGCAAGTCTTGATCACCCAAGCATAGGTATGTCTGCCTTGGGTTTTGAAACATGTCATAATATTTTTTGGATGTTTGTGTGCATCTTCCATCAGGTTCTCCGAGTCTATACCCTTGCTTGAAATTCTACAAAGCATTTCAGTTATTAGTTCTCATCTTCTAACTTCATACTTTGGGGGGCAATCTGTTACACATCAACATTACTCGATTTGATAAGTGTCTCAAGTGTCGCATGTTCCTCACAACTATCACAAGTGTCGCATGTTGTTCACAAGTGTCACAAATGTCAAACAAAGCATATTTCCATGATGACAACACTAATTAGACACTTAGAACACCTCAAACACCTGAATTGAAGAAAGAGAATGGCTAACTGAAGTCATGTATCTCTTGCCACCTGAAAGGAGCTCTCAAGCTAGGGTTTTAAGGGATATCACTCCTCTATCTCACCCTTAGGAGCACTGGCTCTCCCCTATAAGGTGCTAGGGAGAGTTATAGCACCAAACTACCCCTCTGCAGGAGCACTATAGAATTTTAGAGCATTGGCGCCCCCCTTGAGCCTACTAGGGAGCGCTATAGCGCTCTGATGCCCCTTTCGAGGGAGTGTTGTCTAATCTGGGCAGTAGTTGATCTGTTGAGTAGAATAAGGGGAGGATCTTTCAAGTTTAGAAGGAAGTTGCATTCGAATTCCTAGTTCAATCATGATCTTAGGAGAAGATCCCTGATCTAAGGAGGGAATTCCTCAACTTACCCTAAATATACCTCAAGAGGTTAAGCCTCTCTAAACCTATATAAGCAGGTTCTATCATGGTGGAAAGGGGGGAAGAATTGCAAGCATGAAACCTATGATCTCATAGGAAACACACAGTGAACCGGAGGAGAGTAATCAGTGAAGCTGCTATCATCCAGGTCGTGGATCTTTTCAGCAAGGGTTAGACAAAGGGGACTTGACGAAGCTATCACATTCACATCTACGATTGTAAGTTACTGTTGTCATTGTTCTCATTAATATGACATGCTTGGCCTGTTTCTTTCTAGTTTGTGTTTGATATTACATGAACTTGTCACTGATAGATAGATATATTTTCAAGATAATATGAATAGAGTAGGAAGTGGTCGTACTATTGTTTGTCTACAGGGATCATCGAGGAGTGAAAGATCGAAGCTCAACTCAGTGCGTGCAGGGACAAATGTCAGTAAAAGGTACTTATGTTATCCTTCTTCCTCATGCATTATTTTGTATAGATCTAAAAGGAAGTCAGTGTCCACGTTAAGCATCTTTTGTCTTAAGAGTTAAGAGTCTAGCTCTCAAGAGGAGATCTACCTATCCGCAGGGAGATTTTCCTTCAACAAAGGACATGGCTCAAGCAAGGGGATGCAAAAAGACAAATTCAAAGGGGTCTTATTCAATGGGAATACGTCTACATAAGTCTCATGATAAATTATAATCTTTTATCATCCCAACATAAGAGGAAGGTCACTGATGTGATCATGTCCTTCTTCTTAACTTCTCTTAGGTCTTATGGACCATCATGGGAGAGAAGAAGATCACACATCATCTTGTCTTGGTATTTAAAAAAGAACTTACTAGTCCTAGACCAGGATACCCAAGAACACATCTCAGGGCCCTAGATAACCACTAGGGTATTATCCACCAAGGTACAAAACCAAGTATCAATCCAAGCACCAAGCAAGAATTCCCCGGAACACATCTAGGGGCCCTAGAACACATCTAGGGACTTACATCATCAAAATTCTTAGTCCTTTACCAAGAAACCCAACAATACATTAGGGGCCCTCACCAGGGTGTTTTTCCATGGATCTAACTACTTGGTCCTAGACCAAGAACTCCAGAAGTGTACTTAGGGCCCTAGATCTCAGCTAGGTTCTCATTCCATCCTCTCGAAGAATTTCTCTTGGAGCTATTTAATTTAAAAACTCCCTCTCAACAAGAGAGACATTCTCAACAACACTAAGCATGTCTCGAAAGTACACACAATTTGTCAATGAGGGAGGCTTGGTCAAAATATCTGCAGTTTGTTCCACCGTTAGAACATGCTAAATACTGGAAATGGTATTTTGCACCATGTCCTAAACATAGTGATATCTCATCTTAATGTGTTTCGATCTGTCATGAAACATAGGATTCTCACAAAGATTAATACAACTTTGGTTATGATAGTGAATTAATGTGGGTTTCAACTCAACATTGAACAAATTTGAGAGTAGATTTCTGAGCCACACTGCTTCTCTACTGGAAGCACTTGCAACAATGTATTCTTCCTCTACAGTGATTTGGGCTATGGAGCCATGCTTCCTATTGGACTGGGAGATCATATTTTAACCCTAACTAAAACAATATCTAGAAGTTCTCTTCTGGTCCACTTTATTTCTCATTCAATCGGAGTCGGTATAGCCATGAAGCATTGCACCTCGACTGGAAGTGTATTTGATCCCATTGGCTATGGTTCCTTAGACATATATGAGAATATGATTATCAAAAACCATATGAATGTGTTTCGGTCTACACATGAACTGACTGAGGGAATAACTACATAAAAAATGTTTGGTATGGTGTGTACTAGATACATCAAGGACCCAAAAATATTACGATATATGGCAAGCTCTTTTGGATATGAATCTGTATCTTGATCATGTAACTTATTCAGGTTAGAAATCATAGGTGTGGTCATGGAATTATAGTCTAACATCCCAAATATGTGAAGTACATCAACTACATACCTACATTGTGAGAGAAATATCTCACCAGGTTTCTACCACACCTCTAAGACAAGAAAGTAATGCATAAGACCCAAGTCCTTCATTTGAATTTTTTCTGATAACTCCCTCTTAGTATGAGCTATCACAAGTTCCTCTCTAGTAAGGAACAAATAATCCACATATAAAACCAATATAACATGATTATTCTTCACAATCTTTATATAAATATGAGGATTTTCTCTACGCTTGGAGAACTCGAGACTTTGAAGAAAACTGTCCATTCTTCCATACGAAGATTTTAGAGCTTGTTTCAATCCATACACATATTTCTTGAGTTTGTAGACATGAGATTATTTCTCATGGATCATGAAACCCTCAGGTTTCTCAATATAAACCTCTTTATCAACTTCACCATTAAGAAAGGCAGTGTAAACATCCATTTGGTGAAGTTTCCAATCAAAAAATGAAGAAAGAGAGATGATGATTCTGATAGAGGTATACCTAGAGAAAAGAGAAAATATCTCTTCATAATCAATTCCTTTTTTGAGAGAGAAGCCATGAGCCACAAATCTAGCTTTGAATTTTTCAACATTGACATCTGCTGCATGCTTTATTTTGCAAATCCATTTAGAGGTTACTATTAATTTTCCTTGAGGTCTTGGGACTACTTCCGATACATCACTCTTCACTATTGACTCATACTCTTCCATCATGGCATCCTTCCACACTTTATGTTTGGAGGCCTCTTCAAAAGTGGAAGGTTCTGAGTCAATCACAAGATTCAATTGAGCTATTAGACCTGAGTATTTATCTGGTTTCTTTCTTTCTCTGAAGGTACCTTTAGGTTTTTCATGCTTTTATGCTTCTTTTAATATTTCAATACACCATGATGGCTTCATTTTGATAGGAGGTTTCTCTAAGGGAAACTCAACAAAATCCCTTATGGGATCCACTAAAGGATCTCTAGCCTCCTCCCTCTATTTATCTGAAAGTGGTGAGTCTGAAGGTTATGGATATGGAGCTTCCCGCTCCTCTTTATCATATGGAAGTTCTCTGGAATGATGAAAGGATTCTTCCTCATGCAAGGTCACATCTCTACTGACCTCTACAAACTTTTTCCCTGGTACATAGATTTTATATGATTTTTAGGTCTCATTGTATCCCACAAAAGTTCCTTTCTCTCCAGAGGGCTCTAACTTAGTCTTGTTTTCTTTTGGTACATGAATGTAGAAATGACTACCGAAAATTCTCAAGTGGTCAAATGAAGGCATCATACCGTTGAAGACTTCTTCTGGAATTTTCTCTACGAGGGATTTACGAGGACACGTGTTATGAATATAGACTTCAGGGCTTGTAGCTTCGGTCCAAAGAGACAATGAAAGATTCTTATCATACATCATGGCTTTGGATGCTTTAGAAATTTTCTTGATCTTTCTTTCTATAACCCTATTTTTCTAAGAACTATAAGGCACAATCATGGTCCTATTAATCCCATAAGTCTGAAAAAGATCATCATAATCGTGGGAGTCAAATTCTTTTCCATTGTCTGTTATGAAAAAAATGATGTGTCTACCTGTCCGATTCTCAACAAGATTCTTAAAATCTTGAAATTTATCGAAATATCAATCTTTAGTTTTAAAAAAATAAATCCATTTTTTATGATAACAATCATCAATAAAAATGATATAATAAATAAAAACATTCACGGACGGAGAAGTCATAGATCCACAAATATCATAATGAATAAGATCTAATATACCATTAGTTTTTCTATTACTGTGAGGGTAAGATTTCTTTGTATTTTTACCAAGAGCACAAACTCTACAAATACTATCATGCTCAAATGAAAAAAATGGCATACCTCTTACCATATTTTGCAAACCTAGGAGAGAATTATAGTTGAGATGTCCAAACCTTTTGTTCCATAGTTCACAGGGGTTGATTATTTCATGAGCTAATGCTTGAATAACTTGACTAGTGACTTTGTAAATTCCACCTTCTTGAGCTCTGATTGTCATGGTTGAGCTCGTACTTTAATTTGAGGGCCACATAAGAGCCTTTCCTTTGGATAAGGCTACTAAATACCCTTTTCTTTATATAACTGCAACTAAGATAAGATTTTTCTTTAATTGAGGAACACAAATAATTTCTTCAATATGAAATACATTACTCGACTGAAGTTGAAAAGATGTTGATCCAAATACTTTGATGGAATAGGTGCCATCATCAACCAATTCTACCTTCACATTAAACTTATTATCTCGATAGGTCACAAGGTTTTGTTTGGAGAATGTCATGTGCTTGGAGGCCTGACTATACACTAACCAAACTTATTTTGATTTGGTGACAATACCAAAGAGGGATGAAACAAGATAACTTTCTTTGTGTTATTCTTGTTCTTTAGTAGCATCTTTGGTTCTTCTTTGAGGATATTTGATCTGAATGTGAGAGGATGTCTTATACAATGGAGGCACATTTTTCCTTGAGTCCATGCTCTGATAGATCTGAATGTGGGATGCACTCAGTATACAAGGTGAATTGGACTATGGGTGTAATAAAGGAAGAATGAAAAATATGAATGAGGGATGCACTCAATATACAAGGAGAATCAGAATATGGGTGCAATAAAGGTAGAAAGAAAATGCTCTTGTTGGAGGTATATACCTATTCTATTCTCTACATTGTCCACCAATGAACTAAAGAGGTGTCTTTCTTACATGCTTAGCATAAAAAGAGATGCACATCAATTTCTTTGGTGTGCATTCTCTCTCTCAACCCTCACCTAATAGTAAAAATGAAAATATAATATTGTTCTCTCAATTCGTCTCAACAAAAATGAAACTCAATGTTACACAAGAAACATAGATGACTCAAGATTCCAAAAACTTCATCAATTGTATTAGGGGATTCTATCCCTTCTTAAACAATCAATGTGATCTTCTACAAATGATAAATGCCGCTTTTATTCTTTTGCATTTATCTGCGCAATTAGATTGCCAAGAGAAATTTCTCGCAATGTTTACTGATGCATTGACTATTCATTAAAATAGACATTGCCATTATTTACTTAGAATTGTGAATGATTTATTACAATAAAGGACTTATTGATGCTGGCAATGATAAGAAAAATAACATAGCATTACTTCTCCTTCTCTTCTTTATTTCTACAGATGACTTTTACTCTTCTATGCACTCTCTAAGGAAGGTTGACGTCCTTCCTTATTGGTCCAACTCCTCCCTGTTTAGATCCAAAAGCATCCCTAATTTCATCAGCAACTCAGGAAATCATCATTGCATTGTCTCTATTGTCATCCATTTGGAATGCACTGGAGTGTGGCTTTGTCTGCCTACTATATAGGAAACATGTTTTTGTTGTCGGGTGGTCCTGGTCGTACTATTCAGAATTTGATCATGCAATAAAGGATGTTGAAAATACAAAATGTTGTCCATTGGGTGTTGGACAATGACCATTTTCTCTAGAAGTGGCGGCTCAAATAGCTTTAAATTGTTGACATTTAGCACCTCAAGAATCCCCAAATGTGGTGGAAGGTACAATCGATAATCATTTTCGCCAATGCGATCCAAAATTGTATATGGTCCATATCACAATGGGTGCAGCTTATGATGATGCCCTTTGAATAATTGCTTTTTCATTTGCAGCCAAACTTTGTATCCTAGTTGGAATTGCAACGTGGTTATCTATTTATCATGGCATTGCTTTGTGCGCTCGTGTGTGGCTTGTAAGCAACCTGTCAGTTTATTGTGTTGTTTTTATAAATTATGAATGAAGCATTGAGAATCTTGTTGGCCTTGTTGATGGTGCATTGAACCTAAAGGAGTCAAATTGAGTGGCAACTCGGTAGATGCAAGTGGATGGAATCCCAAGCAAACCTTGAATGGAGAAAATCCTGTGGAAGAATGCATAACTCTGTTGTAGCTATGCTACAAAATGTGAAGATAAGAATCCCATTGCTTATTTTTTATGAAGGAGCTGCGTAGAGCATGTACCAATGTATGATTAACCACCTTGGCTTGTCCACCAGTCTAAGGATGGAATGTCATGGAAAATCGAAGTTGGCAGCCTAGTAAGGACCATCGAGTATGTCAAAATGAAATAAGGAATTGAGAGTCATGATAAGAAATGATGCTACTAGGAAGGCCAAAATGTGGCCAAACATGTCAAATTAATAGTTCAACTATTCGTGTGGCAGAAGTTGTTTTATGGAAAGGAAGAAAGAGAGTCATATTGGAGAACTGGTAGATCACAACCCAAATTACATCATGATTGTGGAAAGTGGTCGAGAGAGCACTCAGGAAATCCATAGAAATCAATTCCCATGGGCGAGAGGGGATCAACAAAGGCTAATATAGACCATGTTTGTGATTAGACATTTTTCTTTGTGAGTAGAGAGCACAAGCTCTGATGAAACTATCGACTCACTTGGACATAGCAGGCCAATAGAAGTGGCACTGGAGGTGTAGGAGTGTTTTGGAATTCCCAAAGTGACCACCATAGGAGGAAGAATGTGCTTCCATAATGAGTATCAAATGATCCTCTAATTGTAGAACACATAGTTGGTTGAGGTGATATAGCCATCCTTTTGAATGGTGTAATCTAGAAAGTGTGTCAGATTGATAATTGTGGGTTGTTGTAATGATGACGATATGTCTTTAAAAGTGGGATCTTCTTCATACATGTATTTCCAAATTTCATATGTTGCGCATTGAACTGCTACGATATTCATCACTTATATTGGTGGTTTTCTTAATAAATCATCCATCTTATTCACACTTCCATTTTTATATTTAATAACCAAGTGAAATTTTTGGATATATACTTCCCACTTGATATGTCGTTGTTGTTGTATATTACTCTATGAGTTGATGAAGATGAGTGGATGATGGTTTGTGTGTACGATGGTCTCTTTTCCCAGAATATAGTGGTGTCATTTCTTAAGCTCTTGGACCAAGCTATCAAATTATTTATCTTAATTATTGTAGTTGAGATTTGCGGTCGATAGTGTCTCTAAATGGTAAACTACCAGATGACCTCCATGTTTAAGTAAATCACCAATCATAAATTGAGAAGCATCTGACTCAATTTTGAATGGTTGGACCAAGTCTGGCAAGTGGAGGATTGGCGCAGAGCATAAGGATTTCTTCAATTTATCAAACTGTTGTTGTGCATCAGAAGACCATATAAATTTTTCCCTGTTTGTTAACTGATGCAATGGATGAGCCAACTATGAGAAATGGAAGAAAAATGTGGTAGAAATTGATGCATCCCATAAAAATTTTAATAAGATGGGAAAATGTTGGTTTTGGCCATGCAAAAATTGCTTGCACCTGAGCAGGATCCGAGCGTACACCTATAGAGTCCACAATGAATCCTAAATATTGCATCGACCTTTGTGAAAAATATGACCTTTTCTCTTTCACCTGTAGTTGATGTTGTCTAATCAATGCCGAGATTGTGGGCACATGTTGCATGTGTTCCTCCCATTAGCTAACTAAAAACCAAAATATCATTAAGATAAATAATATTGAACTTACCCAGATGTGGTTGGAAAATGTCGTTGATGAGACACATGAATCTGGTTGGTGCATTGGTCAAGCCGAAAGACATGACCAACCATTCAAAAAACCAAACTTAGTCTCGAAATTGTTTCTCCATATATCCCTCGGTTGCATGTGCACTTGATGATATCCAAAATTCAAATCCATATTTGTGAACAAAGAGTTCCCTTGCAGATGGTCGAGTATATCTTCGATCTGCGGTAGGGGATATCAATTTTTAATGCTGGATTTGTTCAAGTCTCTGTAATCGGTAACAAGACACCATTATGAAGTGTCTTTCTTGGGAATAATGAAGGATGGAGAGGCACAAGGGGAAGAGGAAGGTTGAATGTGGTCGGATTCAAGGACTTGGACAATTTGTTGTTCTATTTTGGTGGTCTCCTTGGGAGCTATGTGATAGGTGGGTGCATTGGGTAGAGCTGCACCTAGAATGAGATCGATGGAATGTGAAATGTCCTAGGATGGTGGGAGTCAACTAGGTGGGTGAAACACATTTGAAAATTCATTTAGGAGTGCAAAAACATTAGGGGGGGTTGGGGGGAAAGTTAGTGAGGTTATCAGGTTTAATAGATCAGATTAAACATAATGAGGCCTTATGGGTATTAATGACATGGTGAGTGGTTGTGGTATCCGTTCGTGGTGGTGGTGATGTGATAGCTGAGAAAGTAGGTACATAGGTGTGTTGATCAAGATTTAGGAGTGGAACAAACTAATTAATAGATTGAATACAATAAACATAGAGATATGAAAAACAACACATATATCCAGTGAACAATATATTGAATTAAATAATGAAATAGGCTGAAACTGAAACACTTGCTCGAATGGTGGTAGCTATCTCTGAGAAGATATGTGGTTTCTACGCACATCTGTCTGAGAAGAATGATTACAATGAGGCTCTAGAGGCATTTTTGATTACAATGAGGCTCTACATCCAAAAACCTAACCCTAGGAGGTGAAACACCAAAAGTCATGTGGCCCCCTATGGGTAATTTGGTACCTCAACTTCTCGAGGTCATAAATTTTTCATATGACCTTCGTTTTAGGTGTATGATAACCCGTTGGAAAGGTATTTCATATAACTACATATTAGACCATCGAAATCTAACTTTGTCTGCATTTTTTTTATGGCGAGCCAAAAAAAACATTGTTTAGGGCTCCAAAATGACCCTGGAAGTACAACAAGATGTGCTAACATGAAAACATAAAAAATAATCCAGTTGGATTAGGTGGGAGGCCACCATTATCAACCTGGAATATGTGTAGGGATTCAGATATCCTCAGAAGTGTAGAACTGACAATTACAAAGAAGTACAAAAGAATGTGTTGAACTAAAAAAAAACATGGAAATCCAGTTGGAATAGGTGGGTGGCCATGAATATCCACTTGGATCAATCCTCCCTCCTTAGTGTTACACAGTATTTTTGTCATCCCTATGACCATTAATGATTTAAACCTATTTGTTTCCTTCATAGGTGTCAGTGGCTTGAGTTCCTGAAGAAGGAAGGGAGAATAACTTTTCCTGAGAAAAGAAGTTGCATTTTCCTTTGTAAAAACCCTATAAAAAAGGAAGTTTGTATTCTCCATTATAGCTAGGGTGCGAGAATGCCTGATTCTCACAGGCTACATCATATCTAGGTCATGAAGAGTTCACAGTATTCTCTATAGGTAGGGTGCGAGAATTCTTAAACGTGGGAAAAACAAGTGTTTTCTCGAATCTTCTAGAAGGAGAAACTTCCATGGTGAGGTGGCATCCAAAGGGTTTGGATATTAATCACTTTCATGATTTAGTGGGATCATCCTAACCTCCTCACCTTATCCTCTTCATCTTATAAAAGGAGAGGATCTCTCATGGAGAAGGGATAAGTTGGATTTGACTTGGAATTATTAGCTTGGTTGGAGTGTCTTTGAGTTTTGCCTTTGTCAATATAGATTGTGAATATTATCAAATCTATACTCTTCAAATTATTGGAGTGGAAATGTGTGGGGAACAAAGGACAGTTGGAAGGGACCTTATGAAATCAAGGCCATGGTTGTAATCTCTCTTTCACATTTAATATGATACAATAATATGATTCTTTCATATAAAGCTGGTTGTTTTTTATTGTATGATTCCTTGATCACATACATAGTTTTATATTGAGTTTATGCTATTACTATCACTTTAGTTGGTTGC
>ML780346.1:758231-771826 GCA_009831015.1 Picea engelmannii
GGTACAAAATTATGTTCTTATACAACAGTATTCCATCTGTTTCCAATTTATAAATTTCCATCTTCTGTGGCATCTTACCTTGCTATAACTTGGCTACCAATTCTCTGTACTCTAGATCTACATTTGCAGCTTCCATAATTCGGCTTTTAATATCTGTCTAATACATGATAATGGTTGTAGCATGTAATTCATGCACCCTCCTGCTGAGTGCATCAACCACTTTATTCTCCCTTCCTTTGATATGCTTGATCTCAAAGTCGTACTCACACAAACATTTCATCCACCTACTTTGTATAGCGTTTAAGGTTGGTTGATCAAACAAATATTTCAGACTATTATGGTATGTCTGATTTCAAACCTCCTTCCCATGAGGTAATGCCTCCATTTCCTTAGAGAGTGAATGATTGCTGCCAACTCCAAATCTTGAGTGGCATAATTATTTTTGTGCTCTTTCATCTTCCTGGACTCATAACAGATTACAAATCCATTATGGATGAGAAATCCTCCCAAACCTTCTTTACATGCATTTGTGCACACCATGAAATCCACATTTGAATCTGCAATCCTCAAGATTGGAACACTGGTTAACAATTGCTTCAATCATTGGAAACTTTTCGCAGACTCTTTAGTCCATTGAAACTTTTCCTCCTTCCTTTGCAAGGAAGTGATAGGGTGAGATATCTTTAAGAACCTTACGATAAACCTTCTGTAATAGGCCACTAGACCCATAAAGTATCTAACTTCCACCACATTCCTTGGCTCTGACCATTCTCTGATGGCCTCAACCTTCTCAGGATCCATGACGATCCCTTCTTCTGAAATAATCTTCCCCAAGTAATGGATCTGCCTTTGATAAAATGAGCATTTTCTCAACTTGGCTTACAACTGGTGTTCTCTCAACACTTGCAGCACCATTCTCACAACTTGTTGCTCATTCTATTCCTCTGACTTGTAATACCCAAAATGTCATCCAGGAAGGCTATGACAAACTTGTATATATAGTCCCTAAATACACCATTCATCAAGCACATAAAAACAACAGGTGCGTTCGACAACCCAAATGATACCACCGTGAACTTGTAATGACCATACCTTGTTCTAAAGGTGGTCTTGCAGATATCTTCATCCTTTATTATTACCTGGTAATATCCTGATCTAAGATCTATCTTTGAAAATATTTTTGCACCTTTCAACTGATCGAAAATATCGTCGATCCTCGCAGAGGATACTTGTTCTTAACAGTTACTTTGTTCAACTGTCTGAAATCAATGCACAGCCTCAACGCCATGTCCTTCTTCTTCACAAATAGGACTAGGGCACCCAAAGGTGACATGCTTGGGTGAATGTACCCCTTCTTTAGAAGATCTTCAAGATGCAATTGCAACTCTTTCAACTCTGGCATACTCATTCTATAAGGAGCTTTCAACAATGGAGGTGCTCTAGGCATCAAATTTATAGAGAAATCGATATCTCTCTTCAGAGATAGTTTGGGTACCTCCTGGAATACATCTTCAAACTTTATTAGTATTGCATGGTCTCCAATATTTTGGACTTCATCTCTGGATTCTTCCTCCAAACGGGCTGCAAACAATTGATATCCTTTCATGTAGCACTTTTTCAACTTCTTTGCTAAGATTTCTCTAACAACCATAGCTCTGGGAATTCTTTGGACTATTTTTTGATTCCCCTCCTCATCCAAGCATGTAAATTATTTTTTATGACAGTCCAAGAGGGCATGGTGTTGGTCTAACCAGTCCATCCCAATTAAACAGTCATAAGAGCCTAAAGGAAGAATATTCAATTCATCCTTCATGCTCAATCCCTTCATGTCCACAGGGTAGGACTTAACCAACTCAGTGACTTTCCTCTTGATTCATGTAGCCAACTGCACTAACCAAGACTTTTCATGTTTGGTTCCTAATAAATGAAAACTTTCCACCACTCTAGGGTTTATATAACTATGGTGAGCCCCTGCATCAATTAAAATAATAAATGGTTGGTTGTTAATCATACCTTCCACTTCAATCATGTGCAACTGAAATTCATCTTGCTTGTTGTCCAGGGCCACATAGATCCTTGGCATTCTATTGCCCATGTACTCCACTATTTTAACTTTTTGAACATTATGGACAACTCTTTCTTTGTTATTTTTATGGGTACAATCTATGTACTTGTGGTTCGCTTTATAGCCCCAACACTGAATGGGCATATGTCTCAGCCTTTGTTCCCACACTTCATCCATTCTCATCTCTCTAAACGATGGATGTCCTTGAGGACTATTTCTGAAAAAGGGAGGTTTGTTTCCCTTCTACCTCTGTTCTTTCTTAAACTTTTTCTAGTCATCCCAAGCCTTCCGAAAGGTAGGCTTTTCTCTTTGCTCCTCATATAAGAATTTTTCTCTTCTTATTATTTCTTCCATAGTATTAGGATCATCATACTGTATATTGTCACCAATGGGAGGTGGCAATCCACTCAGATACCTCTGAATCTTGACAGCCTCATCTTTGATGAATGGAACATACTTCAATAATTCCAAAAACCTTCGTTCATATTCATCAATGGTCATGCTACCCATCTTGAGTTCGAAGAACTCCTTCATCTTTCTGTCATAGTATCTTTTAGTCATGTATTTCCTCTTGAAATACCTCTTGAATTCCTTCCATGTGATATCTTTCTCTCTAACGTACTACACCTGCACAGGTTGATCCCAACACATGGATGATTTTCCTTTTAGTTGATACATCGCAATTCTTTCTTCTGCATGAGAGGAATAGTTCTACAGTTGGAAATATTTCCTCATGCCAAGCAACCATGTTTCGACATATTCCTCCTTTGTATGTTCTCCATCAAATATAGGAGGCTTAATCTTGTTCATCTTCCCTTTCAATTCATCCAGTCCAGATCTTCGGTGTTTTCTGGTAGGGGATGGGCTTGAACTATTGTGTGCTTCCTTATCAGAATGTTTGGGGGAGAGACAACGATGTCTGCTACCACTTCTCGATCTTCTTTTTCTCTTAGGGGTCCTATGACTCCCTGTTTTTCTTTTGTCACTCTCCTTTTCCAATTTCCTTTCTATTCTTTCTAGGTTCTTCAACATCTTTAAGTTGAATTCACCCTGCCAGTCCTTGACCCTCATGAGATTTCGGCTATTGGCTCAGTGAGATTGGGCTTCTTTCTGCAATCTTTCAATCATTTTCATCACCTGTCATTCCTTATCCAATTCTCTTCTGTGTCCATAGGAGTTTGATCCTTCGACTCCCAAGTTGACATCCCTTCCTTCTATTTCGTTCTATAAACTGGAGGCAATCCGCACCTCTTCCATTTCTATACTCGGTGTCGATTCATGACAATCTTGACACTCGTTGAACTCTGCACACACAACGTGTAGTCAATCGAATTTTGTCAGGCATTAAACCCTTAATAAAACTACAACATTCATAAACCAATGCGAATAAGAAAACGTTTCAATTCCATGAATTTTCTGAGCTCTGTTTGGCTTTGCAATTTTCAGCGATAGCCCCCATTTTCTTAGTCACCAACTCATGCATCCACAGGTCGTGATCAAATGCTAAACTAATAGGTGCTACAAGGCTCTCTAAACGAACTTTGGGTTTCGGGATTTCGGGGTTTCGGGGTTTCGGGTTTTGGGGTTTTGGTCCCGGAGGTTCTAGCACTAGCCTCCCTCTCCAACTCCCAACTTCCAAAAATTCAATTTCCTTACCCTCTGGGCCCATAGCACAGCTATTTCCCACCAAGGTAGTGACACATGGTGTCCTTAAGAAGTTCCACCTCACTCCCAACAATGTCAGGGGGCCCCACTACTTTTACTTTTTGTTTCAGAGTTTCGGGCATCAGGAGTTCGTGCATCTACACATCTCAAACTTTCGTTTGCCAAAATTCTAAAATTATAGTCTATTCATCTACTTTATCCAATGGTTAAGTTCCTCTCCTTTTATCTACGGTGTAGATCATTTCAGGATTTCGGGGTTTCGGGTTTTCGATAACTGGGAGTTCCCGATGCAGTGACTCAAAATCTCTTGTCACTTCAATCCCTGAATTCCGATACACGAGTTCTTGTATGAGATCCAACGATCCTCGATGATTTGGATCTAATGGTCCAGATCTTTCTACCCTTGTTAATCTCTTTCACAATTCGAGACTTGGAGTGACCAATAATTTGGCCTGCGCTCCAAGTTCATGATCCCTGAATTCATGAAATTATCCAATGGTTCAAACCAACCACGATCAAGAACCCACATTTATTATGGATCCCAGGGTGGCAAGTTTCTCCATCCACTAACCACCTTTCAACTTCTGGCCATATTACGGCCCTTGCGATTTCGCGAGTTCTCCACAGATCATTCTATCCATCCAACTATGCTTCTCAAGGACTTCTAGCCAATTACTTGGAACCCTCCTTCGAAACCTTCATCTACTTATCCAACACTTATGGTGTGAAATTCTGTCTCTCCCTATGGCCATATACCACACCGACTGTAGTTTTATAATACCGCTACACCTCCTAAGATTTGTAACATGTTCAAATAGCCCATTGACACTTAGAAACATTCTGAGGTCTGAAATTAGTCCTCCAAACACAATTTCCTTCTCAAAACCTTGGTCCAAAGACCACTTATCCAACCCATCTAGGCTCAGTATTGAAACTAGGCTCTGATACCAAACTGTAACGCCCTCGACCATCATCCCACTAGATGGGAAAACACTATTGTGTGGAACAACATCATTCTCATACTTAATTAATAACATGCATTTAAGTCCAATTAAACACATTTAACTCATAGTAAGCACAAGATTACTGCTAACATAAATAATCCTCGGCATTAATAATAATTCATATGCACAACACAATACATGATACATATAAGCATCACGGGCATGCAAAATATAATATTAAGAATAAGCTGATACTTATCTTTGAAACCATGGTAATTCCACCAACCATGTGCAGGCCTTCCATGAACCTCCTAGCCTTAGACCACGCTACTCATCATGCTCAATAGTTGGTCACCCTTGAGCTGGGACTAAGCTCCACCCAAGGCAAGGAATCATAGTCTAGGCTGAGGTTACAAGGAAAACTACACAGAGAAGCTGGAAGGATTCTTTCCAGGAGCCTTCTTACACCCACTACTCACCAAGTCTCATTCCCCACATGCTTGTTCCACCTGGGAGTATACACCTTCAAAAGAACAATCCATCGATGCTTCACCTCCCTCTCTTGGTCTCGGCTACAGGCCGGATCAAGAATTCTCAGAGCTCCGTAGCTGGTGCTGGACTGTCTCTGGGAGAAAACCACTTCCCAGCAGACTCTCTCACCTGGAGAGAACTGCTCACAAGCTTGACAACCTACCTCTTTAACCATGGGCCTGACAACCCACTTCTTCAACCAGTGTCAACCCAATTCCAACAATGTGAGGATAACAACAACAACAACTGGTCAATTCCACTTAGGAAAAACAGAAGGTATCAACCCAAAGACTATTCGGGTATGGACTTGACTTTGTAAGAGAAGATAGGTTGGTATCATAGGGTACATAAGTGACATGGTTCAATCCACGGTTTTACCACTGATTTCAGGGTGCATGACAAGGAATCAACGTAGAGGTCAAACATTGACTCAAATGATTCATACAAAAAATACTTCATCTTCTCAGGAAAACATTACGGTTTTCTGGTTTTAGAGCTACGTGAGGGTATGTAGGGATTAGATGCAGACACCCAACAAGAAATACATTGGATGATCAAAAAATGGAGAATGAACCCCCATCACGGCTCAATTCTTGGGTTAAATTGCATGTGCATGGGCTGACACATGTCGCCCATGAAGCTGCATGCACTCCATCAAGTACATGTTCCCTTTTCCAGGAACTTAGGATAAAAGTATATATTTCACAAGGCTTTTGGAATAATATTAAAATATTATTCCCAAGGACTTAAGCCCCTAGGCTCAACACTTAGCCTCTCTTTCCCACCTTCCAACCCCTAATCCCTTACCCATTCTGTGGAAGCTTAGTCTCCCATCACTCATTCATCATGGTCGGTTTGCATGCAACGGTGTTTATATTTTTATTAATGTTTTTCATGATTACATATACAAAAGAAGGCTTTTGGCCTTAACACTTAGGCTCTATGGCCTGATAACACATAATCCCACAAGCTTATATAAACTTGGCTTACCAACCTATAAAACATAATTACAATTCATAATGCAAGCTTTACACTTCATAGACATGATTTACATCAGGGTTCCGCCTTGGGGACATTACAGAGCTTAGTCTTTGTTCTTTCTCGTGCTCATAAATCAATGAAAATGTAATCGAGTATACTTTTATCACTTTTTTTCACTCGTAAAGGTAATACGAAAAAGGAAACCCCTAGAGTTCCCTTTAAGCTCTTTTCAGACTCTCTAAACATGAAAAGATTTCTAAGCGATCTTGTTCTTTTCATGCTCGTAAAATTATTTGAAGAAAACATTCGATGGGCGATAGTTTATCACTTTTTTGGTCTCATCGAACTAATTTATGAAAAAGGAACTCATAGATTTCTCTTTAAGTGTTTTTTAGACTCTCAAAACATGAAAAACCCCTGAGTTTTCTTTCTTTGGACTCATAAAACAAACATTGAAAGGCCCATGTGGGACCGAACCACTCTTTCCTAGGGTTCATTAAACATACTTTGAGGGACTCATCCAAAGGATGAGATTAAATTTACAAGCATATGTTATCCTCCTCAATATTGCGTAAAAATAAAGAGGTACTTGCTAGAAATGTTTGGGGAGAAATTGGGAAAGAAATGTATCTAAACATGTATTATGTGGGAGAGTCACTTTTGAGCATGACACCCTTTCACTTGCTTTGTGTCTAGGTTGGAAAACTCACTTGTTTCTTGATCATACTCCTTTATAAGATTACAAATTGGTCTATGATCCCTGTTGTTGAGTCAGTGTTTCCAAGACAGTTGTCATGTCGTCAATATGTTCAAAAAATAAGTTCAACCCAGAAATCCTTCTATTGCGTCAACCATTTTTGCAGTCCTTAAGCCTTTTATTGCATCAGCCATCCTTGAGTCAGTCCTGAATCACTTGTTACTTTGATCTACATCAAATATTGTTACTTGTTTCATGTCATTGATGGGGGATACATTAAGGCCCTCCTATGATGAGTGTTTTCCTATCGACTTCAACTCATTATCCAGGAATTAGACTTAGAAACTAGTTGGTACCTTGGAACTTGCATGCCTCAATGGAAGGTTTCCTCGCTTTTGATAGTGGGTTTTCATTATCGACCCCTGATCGAGCGATTTTTTCAAGTGTTCGACCTTAGCTCATTGATTCACATTTGTTGGATTGTACCAGATTACCCTGGGAGTCATTGACATTAATGGTGATTTCTCTCGCACTTGTTAATGGTATACACTAATGACTCGTAATCAAGTGATTTTTACCATGTTCGACTTCAGCACATGTATTCACATGGTTAGATTCGTACTATAGAGTGGTGGAGATGAAGACCTTGGATATTTTATAATAGATCCAAGTTGCATTGGAGTATATTTAGTGTACTCTTGCATAGATCCACATTGTATGTCTGGTGGATATGTTCAAATTTTAGTCCTTAACACACAGATCCACAGTGTATTTTTGGTGGCTATGTTCATATTTGAGTCATATTGGCATGGATCCACAGTGTATGTTTGGTGGCCATGACCTTTCTTACTTGACATAGCTCTTCACATGTTGACATTTATGTTTTGATTCATTTGTATTCTGAGTATGAGAATGCCTACCTCAGTGATGATGTATTATTCTACTGTATTTCCTTGTTTCTTGGTAGGTTTTCGACCAACTGTTCCTTCTTCCCTAGACACACTCGACAAAGTATTTCAGCTATCACTCTATTCTAACTTCATACTTTGGGGGGCTCTCTATTACACATTATTTTCATCATCCCTATGAAAATTAATGTTGTAAACCTATATGTTGCCTTTGGAGGGGTCAGTGGCCTGAGTTCCTGAAGAAGGAAGGGAGAAGAACTTTTCCTAAGAAAAGAAGTTGCACTTTCCTTTGTAAAAACCCTATGAAAAATGAAGTTTGTAGGCTGCATTATAGCTAGGGTGCGAGAATGCCTGATTCTCATAGGCTGCATCATAGATAGGTTGCGAGGAGTTTTCATTCTTCTCTATAGGCAGGGTGAAAGAATGCTTAAACGTGGGAAAAACGAGCGTTTTCTCGAATCTTCTAGAAGGAGAAACTTCCATGGTGAGGTGGCATCCGAATGGTTTGGATCTTACTCACTTTCATGATTTAGTGAGATCATCCTAACCTCCTCACCTTATCCTATTCAACTTATAAAAGGAGAGGAKCTCTCATGGAGAAGGGCTAAGTTGGATTTGGCTTGGAATTATTAGCTTGGTTGGAGTGTCATTGAGTTTTTCCTTTGTCAAGATAGATTGTGAATATTATTTGATCTATATTCTCAGAATTCTTGGAGTGGAAGTGTGTGGGTAACGGAGGACAGTTGGAAGGGACCTTATGACATCAAGGCCATGGTTGTAATATCTCATTCACATTTAATATGATACAATAATATGATTCTTTCCTATAAATCTTTTTGTGTTTTATTGTATGTTTCCTTGATCACATACATAGGTTTATATTGAGTTTATGCTATTATTATCACTTTGGTTGGTTGCGTTATTTTGCAGGATCATCATTGTATGAGTGTTGGAATGGAGCTAGGATGGAGGTGGCAAGAGGAAGCAACATTTAAATGGTATGTCACCTATTCCTCTTTATTTAGTAAATTCATTATTTAAAACTTAAGGAAAGCATCATGTTCTGGTGTGTTTTGTTATAGATATAGGTGGATCTAGGGAGATCAGTTAGTGTCCGCACCTACTGATTTGTCTGATAACAGTTAGGCAACAATGGTATCCATTGCGTTGAGTTCCCCCATCAGGTGAGGAAACTTATATTGGATTTGGCCCCAGGTGAGCCACTTTCCTTGGTGTAGGAGTTGCCTTTGCTTGACAACCCGATAAAGTTGGATCCTTTGCTGGCGAGTTCCCTTGACCTATGTGTCCACTATTGGGTCAATGGATGCTTGTTCCATGTAGTCAAGGTTGAGCTATGTTAGTGTCAGTTATTCTACGATCTATAAGGTGTCCAATAATTTCGGAAAATATGGTCGAAGGAGGTCCATATTGAACACTAGGTGCATGCCAAGGAAGGGTGGAGTGTTGAGCTCAAAATAATTTCTACCCACATACTTGGTGATAGTTTAAGGCCCATAGTGAAGTGGGCGAAGCTTCTAATGGGGCCCTGTGTTAAATTTTGGTTACACCAGTTTTAGGTTATAACCAAAATTTGTGTCCAACCTGAAACTGGTGTGATACCCTATGTTGATCATGGCATTGCTTGTACTTAGCATTGGATTTCTACAAAATCTGTTGGACCTGTTGGTGGATGTGTTTAATCCACTCAATAAATCTGGTGACTTTTTTGGTCTCATACTGAACATGGGAAGAGTCGGTTTGTGTGGTAGCAAGAGGTAGTGCACACTCAATGGGACCCAAGTGTTATAATCCCATCCCCACATGAAATGGGATATGACCAATGGAGCTATGGAGAGCCATGTTGTAACTATGATGAACATATGGAAGACTCTCATTCCATGTATGTGGATGCTTAGAGTTGTACATGTGCATGATGTGCATGATCATCCGATTGATGACCTCTATTTGGAGATCTGTTTAGGGGTGGAAATCAATGGATTTAGTCAGCTTGGTGTCCAACAGTGACTAGAGACTCGACCAACATGTGATGAGGAACCTACTATCTAGGTCGAAGATGATGGTCTGTGGTATCCCAAAATGGACCCACACTCATTTGAGGAAGATCTTGGCAGTACCTGCCACTATGATATTCTTCTTGCAGGATGTCAGTATGGCCATCTTTGAAAACCAATCAACGACCACAAATATGTAGTCATTGCCATTCTTGGTGGATGGAAGGCCAGACGTGTAATCGATTGAGATGGATTCCAAGGGATTATTGTGAGTAGGAAGAGGTGTGTATAAGCCTTTCTTATTGATTCCTAGCTTGGAAGGTGCAATATCTAATATACTTCTTGACGTCCTATCAAATTTTTGGCCAATAAAAATGTTTTTGAAGAATGACCACAGTTTTCTCCATGCCAAAATTTCCTACCATCTAACTATAGTGGGATTCCAAGATCAACTTTGCACGCTTGCTTGTAGCAACACATAGATTTCCTATATGAAATAATAGTTCATCCTAAATGTGAAAATCAACGAAATTCACGTCTGTACCCAAGAATTGATAGGTGGTGGAGAAGTACAGATCTTATTGATAAAGTTTGGGCCACTTAGATGGAGATCATTATGCAATTTACCATATGTCTATATGAACTACATAGGCTTGTGATTATTGTGCATGGTCGTCTCCTTTCCCATAATGTAATGTTTCCATTGACAACAGGCTTGTACAATGGAATACATTTCCTTGTCATAGGTGGGGTATTTTTGGACAATATATGAGAGTGTATCACTATGGTATGCCATCGGATGACCGTGTTGAGTGAGAACTATGCCTATAACATAGTCATATGCATTAGTCTCAATATTGAATGGTTTATATAGATCAAGAAAGGAGAGTATTGTAGTTGAGCACAAGCGATGCTTCAGATCATCGAATGCTCATTGTTATTCCTTCCCCCGCACAAAATTTTCCCTGCCACCACATTTGGTCACCTGCCTGAGGGCCCATGCAATATGGGAGAGTCCCAACATGAATCGTCGGTAGAATTTGGCCAGTCGCAAGAAGCTCTAAATATCGGTTAGTGTGTTTAGGGCTGGCCAATCACATATGACTTCGATCTTAGCTCAATCAACATGTACCCCATGATCATCAATAATGTATACAAAGTATTGGAACCTGTTCATGCCAAAAGACAAATTTTCCAAGTTGGCATATAGCTTGTGTTGCCTCAAAGTGCTCAAAACATATTGAATATATCGCATGTGATCCTCCCAAGTTCTTTTGAAGATGGGTAAGCCATCCAAATATACCACCACAAAAGATTTGGTGAAGGGTCTAAATACATCATCCATCATCCTCATGAAAGTGGTTGACGATGTTTTTAATCCAAGGGGCATTCCTAGCCATTCAAAGAGACCTTACTTAGATTTGAAGGTTGTCTTCCATACATTAGTTAGTTCGATGGGAACACAGTGGTAGACAAACTTTAGGTCAATATTTTTTAAGAAATTTTCCTCCTTGAGTTGTTCAAGAAGGTCGTCGATCCTAGGAGTTTTGTATCGACTCCTGACTGTGATTTTTTTAAGGCTCTATTATCAATGCAGAGTCGCCAAGTCCTATCCTTCTTCTATACCACCACAATAGAGATTCTGCAAGGGGAGGAGCTAGATATTATGTGCCCCTTTTGAATAAGCTCTTAGATCTGATGCATGATTTCATCATTTTCCATCAGTAAGCAATGATAGAATAGTTCATTAGGTAGAGGTGCACTAGGGGTCAAGTCAATTGGATGCTTGACATGGAAGTGCGTCGGTACCCTGATGGGTAAGAAGAAGATGTCTCTGTATTATTCCATGATCCCATCCACCTTCTTTTGTTGCAAAGAGAGGCTCTATTTAGAGGCCACAGATGTGGCAGTGAGCTTCTGCTTACTACAGGCATGGATCACAAAGAATATGAACTTCTTGGTCTATGAAATGACCTTACTAAATTTCTTAGTAGATATTAAATAAATAGAGATAGGCGGCGCTACCTTTGGTATCCTATAAAATTGTCTACCCAAAGTAATAATAACAATGTGGGGTCTAGACTCATACAGAACTTAACGCTTCCATAAATATGGTTGTCCTAAAAGAACATCAAAAAATTCAAGGGGATCAATATCACACAATACCTCATCTTTGAAAGTATTGATGTCGTAGGGCAGATGACACTGTTGGTTGACATGGATATCTCCCCCTTGGATAAGCTAGCTGATGGTATAGGGTTGTGGGTGTGGTGTCATTGGCAGGTCCAATTGCTTGACAACCTCTACTGAGATCAGTTTCTTCTGACTCCCATTATCGACAATGAAATGAAGTGGAGCCCCCTTTACCCACATCTATGAGTAAAAGAGGTGTTCCCCTTCCCCTGGTTGTTTTGGTTCTCTTGGCTAGACTTTGGTGACAGTGACAATGGAATTGGGTTCAACATCAATAATCCACTTCCCTCGTTATAGATTTGGTTTTGAATCAGAATCAACTTCTGACTCGGAAGACTTCAACTTAACTACGAGTGACTTCTTGGAGTGTCATTCTTCAGTGTTGTGCCAAGGTATTTTACGATACTCACACCATTTTCCCACATCCTTATTCATATTATCATTTCCCTTCTTGTGTTGTGGCTTGGACTGGTTGTCCTGAAAGTGGCCATCTTGGATTAGTCCCTTGTTGTGTGGGTTGGGGCCTCCTTTTCCCTACTTCAGCTGTGAGGATTTTGCAGATCCAAACTCTCACCTCTTCTTCTTAAATTTCTTCTTGATCTTGAAAACATATATATAAGCCGTGCCCAATGAGCGGATGTCCAGAAACTCCATTTCTATTTTAATTTATCTATGGAAACAAATGCGGTATTTGAGCACTAGATGTCTCTTAGAGTATTTGATACCTAATTTGGTACGCAGGGTATGGAAAATATTGGTGAAATCTAGTATTCTTTAGTCCATTTCTTAACATAGGGTGTCCATCTGGTGTACTGGTCCACGTAGCTTCCAACATGGTAGTATTCTTCTTTAATTGTGTCCCAGAAGGAATCCCATGTAGGGGAAACAATAAATATCTCAGATTCCTCTACGACCCTTTTCTCAGAGTAAGTATCCCACTAGTCCTTAACATGGGGGACGACCTTAAGGAGTGAAAAAGTAACCTTTTCCCTATCGAAAAAATTATGGACTAAAAAATACCCTTTGAGCAGATTCAACCATTTATCTACAACATTTGCATATATGAGTCATTCAAATAATGAAATATCAAAATTTACCTATACCTTTAAGGGGGTTACATGGCCGCTTGATGAAGATGATTATCCTATGGGAAACCATCGAAGGATCTGCAAAAAATTATCTATAATTTTGTTCCTTTGTCGTGCGAGGGATTCCTTTAGAAACATTTTAATAGGATCTTTTGCTCCATCATATTTCTTTTTTTCCCCCATGGGTTGTTTTTGGGCTCAGTGCGATTGATATTGCAACGACTTGATTGATTCGAGTACCAACTTCTTGTACCAAGATCCAGATTTAGGATAGGAACGGATTGATTAACATAATGAATACAATAAACACAGATATATGAAGAACATAAAAAATATTTAGTGAACAATATATTCTATTGATTAAATGAAATAGGGTGAAACTATAAAATTGTAGAACTGAAACACTTGCTCGAATGGTGGTAGCTATATATGATAAGAGATGTGGCTTCTATGCACATCCATATGAGCATAATGATTACAATGAGGCTCCAAAGGAATTTTTGATATTACT
>ML780347.1:22601-52419 GCA_009831015.1 Picea engelmannii
ATATTCAATAGCTAATCTATACATATGATCAAGGAGTTATGTAATAAAGTGACATCATCTTTATGGGAAAGGGACATATTACTGTATTAAATTGATAGAAATTGAAACTTACAACCTGAGCCTTGATGTTGTAGATCTCCTTTGGATGGCTCCTAGCTCTGACACACACACTTGCTCATGCATGAAGAAAATCAACCACTTTTGATGACCTTGCTGGTGTCTCTAGCCTCTATAGCATCAGTCCTTCATACAATATTGCACTAATTCTCCAATAAATCTCTTACTAGCTTGTTGCTTAACCTTTTTCCATGAGCAATCTCCTCAATATATAGGAGAAGATAAATTAGTTACTTGGATAGGAAATGATCCCAAGATATCAGGAAAGCCAGTTCTTAGATAACCATTCGAATGCCAACTCACCCTTCTAGAATATTCCCTTCTAGAAGGATCGAGAGTTTATCTTTTTCCTTCATTTGGAAGATGTTAGCACCTTGAGAGTTAGGTACAGTGCGAACCCCTCACACTCCATCTTAATGCAGCCTGCGAGAATCAGGCATTCTCGCAGGCAAGTATATAGGTAGCCTGCGAACCTCCTTTAAAAGCATGATTTCTGGAAGCAGACAAATGTAACTTTTCTCAGGAAAGTGTTCTTAGTGAAGAGCTTGATTTTCCATCATCATAACATCATCATAACATCATCAGGATGACCAAAATTGCGGATAACAATAACCACCAGAAGGAGATCATGGATTACGCTAAGATTGGAGTACCTCAATTTGACATCCAAGACTATGCCTTATGGACCATAAGGATGAAAACATATGTGCAGGCACATGGATTTGATGTCTGACGAGCAGTAGTAGATGGATACAAAGCACCAACCACTCCCCCGGCAGATAAGGATGGAAAGAAACTTGAACAAAATGATTCAAGGACTAGAAATGCTATCATGAATGGCTTGACTAAATCAATACATGTCAAGCTTATGCACTATGAATCCGCAAAAATAATTTGGGACAAACTTCAGAATATCTACGAAGGATACACCAAGGTCAAGGGAGATAAACTTCAAACCTTTAGAGTCAAGTTTGAACAATTGAAGATGAAGGAAGGTGAATACATTGCAATCTACTTTCTACGAGTCAATGAAATAGTGAACGATATTAAAGGTTTGGGAGATGAAATGAAATAACAATTCGTTGTTCAAAAGATACTAAGGTCTCTTCCAATGAGATTTGATCTGAAGATTTCAGCTCTGGAAGAAAGAGTTGACCTAGCTACATTGACCATGGATGAGTTACATGGGATAATCACAACCTATGAGATGAGGATGGAGTAAGATAATCCAGTTATGAAGGAAGAAACATTCAAGGCATCCAAGAAGATAAAAAATAAGAACAAGCAAAATCCAAAATCAAATTGTAGTTGCAACGATGATTCAGAGGAAGATGAAGAAATGGAAAAATTTGTAAGAAAGATGAAAAGAGGAATCAAAAATTACAAAGGTATGCTTCCATTGAAATGTTTTAATTGTATTGGTCATTTTGTTTCTAAATTTCCTCATGCTTAGAATAAGGAAAGTGATGAAGAAGGAGATCATCAAAAGAAAAAGAAAAATCAAAACGGTAGAAGAAACAAAAATAAATTCTTCAAGAAAAGTCTCTGCACTAGGTAAGACATTTTCTCATAAGACGAGGATGAAGGCAGTGATAGTGATACAGAAAGAGTACTCTTCATGGTAGTAGAATATTTCAAAGAAGAAGGAGAAGTTGATCTCAGAGAAGAATTAACCAGTGTCTTAGAATATCTAAGGAATGAAAGGAAGAAAATCAAGTCACTCAAGGAAGAACTGAAGAGGAAAGAATGATATCAGAATACCAACTCAGAATAAGTCAAGTGGATGATCATGAAGTTAAAAATCCAGGCAGAAGAAGATGAAATAATTGAAGAAGCACTCGAAAATCAGTTAGAAGATAAGGAGAGGATGGTTGAATGCTTGGAAGTAGAAATAGTCACTCTAAGAAAAGATCTTCAAAAAATAAGGACATGCAGGAGAAAAACACCAAAATATTGGATGAGATCATTAGTAGTCAAAGTTCATACTATGACAGATCTGAGATGGGATACAACCAGACAAAGAAAGGCTCAAGCTACAAGACAACAAAAAAAGAAGTAGAACAAATAAGCTATGCAGAAATAATCATAGGATCACCTAAGAAGGAAGAAGGAAAGAAGATCCAAGAAGAATATTACAAAGACACTACAACACCCAAAAGATTCAGAATTCAGAATCAACAACAGCCAGCAATAGAAATACATCAAGAAGAAGAATGATTCAAAAGAGCATCACCATTGAGAAGGTCTTCCAACCCTAGGTATCAAACTATTTTTCTTGGTTTATGTTATTCATGTAACAATTTTTGGCACAAATCTTTGAATCATATAAACAATGACAAGAACAGAAGCAACTATGAAGGTTACACAAGAAATTTTTATCCAAGAATTCCTCATGAAGAACAGAGAAAAAACTACAATATATTTTAATCTTTGAGTGATGAAGTAGAATGCTACAAATGCAACAATTTTGGTCACATGGCCAAGGATTGTAGATTAATTGTTCCTCCGAGAGAATCAATACAAAATATCAACACTCATAAGCAACAACCACAAAGTATATGGATAAAGAAGCATGATCAATTCAACACTGAAGAATGGATTCTTGCTCTACAAGCTCAACACAAGAAATGTGGATGGTATGTTGACAGTGGCAGCTCAAAGTATATGACAGGTGATAAGGACAAGTTTCTAACTCTGAAAAAGGAAATATATGGATCTGTTTCATTTGGCAATGAAAACTCGGCCATAATTATAGGAAGAGGCACATTCAATCTTGGAAGAAAGGATTCCAAGGAGAAAAATGTTCTACTAGTTGAAGACATGAAGCACAATCTACTAAGTGTAAGTCAAATGTATGATCAAGGACACAGACTTGTGTTTGACTCAAAAAAATGTGAAATAAGGAAAGAAAGATTAGGTAAGTTGGTGGATACAACTATATTAACTCCAAGAAACATATATGTACTAAATGAATTTGGAAATTAAAGATGTTTATTAGGAAAGGAAGATGAAAGTTGGCTCTGACACAGAAGAATTGGTCACATAAATTTTGATAATCTTGTCAAAAATAGCAGAAAGGAAGAAGTAAGAGAATTGCCCGAGATATCGAAGCCAAAAAATACTCTATGAAAGAATTTTATACAGGGAAAACAAACTAGGATGATCCAGGTGGATATCGGTGGCCACCCACCTTTTCCAACTAGCTCAAAATAGTTTTCTGGCAATTTTGGTAATTTACTATTTTTAGCAGTTTTAAACTTTCGGGGCCATTTTGAGGGCCTACATGAAGGTTTTTTTGGATCAATATTCTCAATGATAGTCGACGGCTTTGATTGATCCCCCTAAGTGAATCTCCTCGATGGTATCTTCCCAAGGAGCTATCATGCACCCCAAATGGAGATCGCATGCCAAAGTTACGCCCCCGGGAAGTTGATACACCAAACTACCCAAAATGGGGTCCACAAAAATGTTGGCTTTTCATCTTCCGGGGTTAGGGTTTTGGATTATCTTTATGATAAAAAGGCCTTTGGAGCCTCATTGTAAAATATTCTCGTGAATGCGAGTAGTGGACACATCTCTTCTTAGAGATAAGCTATCACCATTCTAGTGAGTCTTTCACTCTGTATTTTTAGAGTCTTTGTACATTTTCACTCATTAATAGAAAATTGTGTATTATTGTATCTTTGTGTTTATGGTTGCATCTCTGATATATTTTTGTTATATTATTGGATATCTAATATATCTCTGTACATTGCTTTATTATATCTCCGCTCTCATTTTGTGCCGAAAATAATCTGGATCAGTGGTATGAAAGAAGGTTGCTCTTGATCATTTTTTTCAGCGCATGTCTCCGATGAGGTCTGAGTATAGCAAGTTGGTTCTCGAGCTTGTATCTCTTGAAGAAAATATCTCTCGCACGCCCAAGAAACCCTCCATGGTGGAAGAAAAGAAAAATGATGGAGTAGACGATTCTATCAATTTGTTTCTTGAACAAGCTCTCACATGACAGAGGGACAAAATGATGGAGAATTTTTCCCACATCCTTCAACGCCTACTGATAGCAACAGGTGAATCTTCATCAAACAACCACTTTTGAAGAACCTCTTCTTTCAAGGTACATGTTAATTTTGATATTCTCGTATTTGAAGGTCATATAGATGTGGATTCCCTATACAAATGGTTAAATCCATTAGAAGGTTATTTCTTTGTTCATAATTTTTCCGATGGGGAAAAGATCACCTTCGCACTCCTTAAATCTCTCACCCATGTCAAACATTTGTGGGAAACTTACTGGGAGAAAAGTTCCACAGAGGAGTCTGGAATATATGGGGTCGAGCCCACTTGGGATGTTTTTGTGGATGCAGTAAAGGAATAGTACTACCTTGTTGGAAACTATGAGGACCAGTACATGAGATGAACCAAACTGCGGTAAGAGAGGGGCCAAACAGTTATGGAGTTCACCAATACCTTCCATACCTTACAAACCAAGCTGGGCATCAAAGACTCTGAACGACATTTGGTTCTGAAATACCATGTGGCTCTACACAGATACATCCAAACATAAATGGATTTTCTAGACATCTCATCACTCGGTGCTGCTTATTGATATGTTGTTAAAATCGAGCAGAAATTTAAGCACCAGAATAAACGGGAGTTTGGTTCTGCAAATCTGCAACAACCAAAGTATGATTAAGATGACCCTAACAAACAGTCTCTCGAAAACTAGTCCAAGCCACAAGAAAACAAAGGTCACGGGAAGACAAAGAAGGACACCAGAAAATGGTGCAATTTCCACAAAAGCCCTTGGCACAACACCAAGGAATGTCGCTCAAAACATTCATCGGTGGTCGAGATCAAAGACAAGGAGCTGAACCCTGATTCAAAATATGATTTTGAAAATACTGGTAAAAGATAGATCATCGATGCAGACCCCATTGCTATTGTAGCGACCGCAACAATTCAACCAGAAGAACCAACAGATCCTGAAGAGGGGGAGAACATTTTTCATTCATAGATGTGGGTGAAGGAGACCCCACTGCATTTTATTGTTGATAGCGTAAGAAAGAAGAACCTCATCTTAGCATAGGTCACCAAGCAATTGGGATTGTCGATAACACCAAACCCACAACCATACAACATAGGGTGGCTTTGCCAGGGACAAGATCTTCATGTCAGCCAACAATGTCGATTGTCATATGGAATCCAACCCTTCAAGGATGAGGTATTATGTGATGTTGCCCCACTGGATGTCTGTGATGTTCTCCTGGGCCAACCATATATGTGGAAGCGCCATGTTGTTTATGAGTCTTGATCCCACAGTGTCATTGTTTCTCTGTGGGATCATCTCTACAAAATACTAGAGGTAGTTCTGACTACTGTTCCACCTAAATAGTGTTGCAAGGTAGTATCTCATACTACACAATTCATCTTCTTCACAATCTATTCAAAATGTGAACATAAGGATATTGCAACCACTATAGCCTCGGCCCAAGCACCTTCTATCCAATAGAAGCAGGTCAACAAGATTGCAGCAAAGTGTAAATATTCCTTTTGCACACAGGCATCTCATGTAGCTAGATTGGTTAAAAAGGTCCAACCCTTCCAACCACATGTTCGTAACATCCTTCAACAACCTAAGCAGTGCAACTTCTCCAACAAGGCAAGCAGCTCATCAACATGCAGATTCAACAAACACTTTTCCCTCTCCCTCGAGCACTCAATGCAATGGAGACCATTTCTTCCTAAGGAGGGAGGATTGATCCAAGTGGATATCAGTGGCCACCCACCTTTTCTAACTAGCTCAAAACATTTTTCTGGCAATTTTGGTAATTTACTATTTTTAGCAGTTTTAAACTTTCGAGGACATTTTGAGGTCCTAAATGAAGGTTTTTTGGGGATATATCTTCTCAGTGATATACAAAGGCTCTAATTGAGCCCCCTAAATGAATCTCCTTGACGGTACCTTTCCAATGAGCTATCTTGCACCCCAAACAAAGATCGTATGCCAAAGTTACGCCCCCAAGAAGTTGATACACCAAACTACCCAAAACAAGGTCCACAAAATTGTTGGCTTTTCATCTTCTGGGGTTAGGGTTTTGGATTCTATTTATCATAAAAATTCCTTTGGAGCCTCATTGTAAAATGGGCTTCTCGCGAATGCGAGTGGCAGACACATCTCTTCTCGGAGATAAGCTACCACCATTCTAGTAAGTCTTTCACTCTGTATTTTTACAATCTTTGTATATTTTCGCTCATTTAGGAAATTGTGTATTACTGTATCTCTGTGTTTATGGTTGCATCTCTGATACATTTTTGTTATATTATTGTATATCTGAGATGTATCTGTACATTTATTTATTATATCTCCGCTCTCATTTCGTGCCGAAAATAATCCCGATCACATGACCAAGTTCAAATCAAAAGAGTACTCCACAACAAAACTGCTAGAAATTGTACATACATATCCATGTGGACCGACAAGAACAAAGGGATTGAATGGTGAACAATATTTTATGCTATTGGTTGATGACTACACAAGAATGAATTCAGTCTTCTTTCTCAAGAAGGAGTTAGAGGCATTTGAACACTTCAATATATACAAGGAAATGGTTGAAATTGAGACAGAATCGAAAATCAAGTGTTTGTGATCATACAATGAAGGAGAATTTACATCAAAGGAATTCATAGATTTCTATAGCGAACATGGGATAAAGAGAAAGTTCTCAGTATATAGGACACCCCTGTCAGACTATGTTTTTATTGATATCAATGGATTGATTTCAAATGGTTGATGTCAAGTGGTGTCATAGTGATGTGTTTTCATTGATGTGTAGATGGATTGATAGTGATGTGTTGTCATTGATGTATCATGTATGATGGGTTGATGTTCTAGATCGATTGATGTGTAGATGGATTAATATAAAGGTTGATCATTATTGTATGATTGTATCATTGATTTCTTGTCATGATTGATAGGAAGTACCAAATGGATGAACTCCAAAGTAATCCCCTTATGGTGAAATCCTTCATGGGAAGACACTTTGCAAATTCCAGATGGTTAGGTGGTTGAGCAGTCCCAGAAGTGTGGTTAGGGAACCCAAGTTTGTTTGAGTAATAAAGTAATGAAGATTGGTGAATTTTCAAGTGAGACTATTCTATATGGATAGTACTTGTCATGCCATTTTCAGTGATATGTGTAACATCACATAACTCTTCACAGTTAGAGATTTATGTCCATGTGAAGTTGAAGAACCCTCATGAGTTGTCTACAAGCCCCTTGAAGGTCAAAGAATTAAAAGTATTCTAGAATCTCCTAGAAGAATTTGACTAGTGAAAGTGGTTATTCATGGGTTAAGTGGTTGCAACAAGAAAACAATTAAAAATAAATTAGTTGCAACTAGAAGTGGAGAGTTTACTATTTGTGGTAAAGTGGTTGTAAGTAGACAAAGTGGTTAGAAGTGGGTTATCCCCAAAAGAAGGAAGTGGGTTAGAAGACAACCCCTTGAGAAAGTTATTTGGAGAGTATAAATAAGAGAGGAAGGGTCTCTTGTGGAGATGAATATTTTGAGCATATTGAAGATCTATTTTTGGTGGAAGGTTCATTGCAGGTACTCATGGATGAATCCAAAATTTGGCAAGACTAAGGTAGTAAGAAAGTTTGACGGCGAAAGTTTCGGAGGTTCAGAAATCCTTGTTTTCTGAAGATGTATGTGGGTTGCAGTAGGCCACATTGCGTACATATGTGGGATGCAGAAATCTAGAGCGCATGCACACGTGGGTTGAAGAGAAGAAAGGTCATGTACATATGTGAAGAGTCATGGAAGCTTGAGTAGTGTTGGTGCCAGGTTCTGAAGCCAGTTCCCAAGACAATATTTTATAGGTTCAAATCTTCTAGAGAAGTTCTAGTATGGTTTCATATTGTCTTGATGTTTATATTTTCTCATGGTATTGGTGAATGCTTGAAGTATTATTTGTATGGTTTTTATGATGTTGGGATATGGTAGATGTTCATTGGTTGGTTGAGTGGTTATGTTCTGATATGGTTGAAGGATATATACGTTGTGTGATGGTGTATGCATGAGGAACATGCATAGGTTATTGGATGGTGTAGATTTGTTTTTGGTTGGAATGGTACAGGTTGGGAAGTGACAATATGGTTGTGGTGATAGGTTACTGGTGGATGTGATAGAGGCAAGAAAGTTTCATAAGTGCAGAAGAATGGATTCCCTAGTCTTTTGAAGGTATACATAGGCTAACAGAGGGAAGGAAACATACATACACGTGATGCAGTATAGGCAGGTCATGTACATATACAAGCTACAGTATAAACAAGTCATGTACCTATTGGCAGATTTGTTTATGTCTACAAGAAGGGTCTTGTACTTGGGGATTGCATTCCTCACATCTCAGTTGGTGTCGAGATCTGCAATTTGAGTCTTGTATTTAGAGTTGGTACTCTATTGGATTTGTTTCTCTTTTAATTTGTTGCTGATAAAACCCATAGATTGTAGTCTCTTGTAACACATAATACAAAAAAATTACACATATATCGAGTGTTCCTTGTTTTATTTATTGTGATGGTGCATAGTTCTTTATTATTAATGTATATCATTGAGATATGTTTACATGTAAGTAATTGAGTGTGAATGGAAGTAATGACTAATGATGTTGTGAATGGTGATTGCTAACTAAAGTTTAGTAAGAAGTGTAAAAATATCCCTACACTGATTCACCCCCCCGCTCTCATTGTGGTCGATGTGTCCAACAATTGGTATTAGAGTAGGTTACTTCAGGAAACAGTTTAACCACTAGAAGGTAGATCATGGAGAGAAAATGCATGTATAAAAATGGAATACCACAGTTTGATAGAAAGAAATAATATGCATTATGTAGTAGAAGGATGAAAACATATGTACAAGCACATGGATTTGATGTTTGGATATCAATAGTAGATGGATATAAATATCTCGCCACTCCTCCAACAAATGTCATTGGAAATAAACTCAGTCAAAATAATTCGAGTTCCAAAAATTCCATCTTGAATGGTCTGGTTGATTCGGTATATGTCAAAGTTATGCATTGAAATTCCGCAAAGGAGATTTGGGACAAACTTCAAAATGTTTATGAAGGAGACACCAAAGTCAAGGAAGCAAATCTGCAAACTTACAGAGGTCAATTTGAAGTGTTGAATATGAAGGAAGATGAAAACATTGTAGCTTACTTTTTATGAGTTGATGAAACAGTGAATGCAATTAAAGGATTAATAAGTGGTATAATTGTTCATTATTGATTCACCCCCCCTCTCAGTAATCCAACAATTGGTATCAGAGCTTGGTTGATACATTGATTTATGCTTGATGGTTGAGATAGATTTCTTGACACATGGTTTGTGGCACTTGGTTCATGGTAGAGGCATATCATGAGTGATATGACACTTGTTTGAGGCACATGGTTGGCATGTTGTATGGTTGATGATGTTATTGGTACATTGATAGAGGAAATTGTTGATGATCCTGATATATAGTTGGTACACAGTTGGCACATTTTCTTGGAATACAGTCGATACACTCCATTGAGGATGTCTTATGGTACATGTACATGGTTTATGTGCATGGTTGGAACATAGTATGGAACATGATGTAAATGGTTGAGTCTTTGTTCATGATTCATTTTTTACATATTTTTTTCTTGATGTTTGATGAATGAGATAGTATGTATGATTGGAATACACTTGATGTATGGTATGACATGAGTTTGGATGATTGATGCATGGAAAGGTCCAAGGATCGTCATAGGAAGAGAAAAACATTCTTTAGCAATTGATTAGTGTTCCGGTAGAGTGGCAACATTCGCAGCAGAAGCAGAATATACTGATAGCATATTGTTCATCTTGAAGAGAAGATAGGGGGAGATATACCCACAAGGGGAGTTATTCTTCTTCCCATGGGTGGTTATATATGTATGATTCTAGGTGGAGAGATGATAGATATGATTGGAATCCATGTTACCAGCATTGCATTAGAGTGATATCCCTTGTCTAAAGGAGGAGAGATTATTCAAATGGTGGAGCAGTAGATAGGAGGAGCATCCCCAAAGTGAGTTTAGTCAGGGGGAGTAGCCCCAAGGAGAGATACACCCTTTTCCATTGATGTCAAAGGGAGAGAGTGATATGGATTTAGGAGTGGAACAAAATTATTAACAGACCGAATACAATAAACACAGAGATATGAAGAATAACACAGATATCTAGTGAACAATATATTCTATTGAATAAATGAAATAGGATGAAACTGTAAAACTGCAGAACTGAAACACTTGCTCAAATGGTGGTAGTTATCTATGAGAAAAGATGTGGATTCTATGCCCATACATATGAGAAGAATGATTACAAAGAGGCTCTAGAGGAATTTTTGATATTACTCATGAATTAAAAAATCCTAGACATCCAAAAACCTAACCCTAGGAGATGAAACTCCAAAATTCATGTGGGCCCCTATGGGTAATTTGGTACCTCAACTTCTTGGGGTTGTAAATTTTGCATACGACCTCCATTTTAGGCGCGTGATAGCTCGTTGGAAAGGTATTTCAGAGAGATACACATTACTCCATCAAAATATAACTATTTCTACAGTTTGATTGTGGTGAGACAAAAAAACAATGTTTAGGGATCCAAAACGGCCCTAGAAGTACAACAAGATGTGTTGACATGAAAACATACAAAATAATCCAGTTGGATTAGGTGAGAGGCCACCAGTATCCACATGGAAGATGTGTAGGGATTCATACATCCCTAGAAGTGTAACCCACAATTAAAAAGAAGTAAAGAAGAATGTGTTGAACTAAAAATGGACAAGAGGACCTAGTTGGAATAGGTGGGTCACCACTAATATCCACCTAGATCAATCCTCCCCCCTCAGGTGGAAAATATAGGAGCTTGACCCAGGTGAGCCAATTTCCTTGGTGTAGGAGCTACCCTACCTTGACAACCTAATAAATTTGGATCCTTTGCTGGCGATTTCCCTTGACCTTTGTGTCCAATATCTGATCAATTGATGCGTGTTCCATGCAGTCCGGGTTGACCTCAGTTGGTGTCAAATGTTCCATGATATATGAGGTGTCCAATAATGGTGGAAAATATGGTTGAAGGAGGTCCACATTGAACACTAGTTGCAAACCAAGGAATGGAGTGTTGAGCTCAAAAGCATTGCTATCCAGAACCTTGGTGATATTGTAAGGCCCATAGCGAAGTGGGTGGAGCTTTCGATGGGGCCCTGTGAGACGCTCCTTCTGCAAATGTAACCATACTTTGTCGCCAACCTAAAACTGGTGCGGTACCCTATGTTGATCATGTTGTTGCTTGTACTTAGCATTGGATTTCTGCAAAATGTCCTGGACCTGTTGGTGGATGTTTTGAATCCGCTCAATGAATCTGGTGGCTTTTTCGGTCTCATAATGAACATGGGAAGAGTCTGTTTGTGTGGTAGAAAGAGGTAGTGCAACATCAATGGAACCCAAGGGTTGTAATCCCAGACCCACCTGAAATGGGATATGGTCGGTGGAGATATGGAGAGCCATGTTGTAACTGTGTTGAACATAGGGGAGACTCTCATCCCATGTGCGTGGATGCTTAGAGTTGTACATGCACAGGATGTGAACAATCGTCTGATTGACAACCTTTGTTTGGTCATCTGTTTGGGGTTGGAAAGAAGTGGATTTAGTGATAATGGTGTCCAACAGTAACCAAAGACTCAACCAAAATGTGTTGAGGAACCGACTATATTGGTTGGAGATGATGGTCTGTGGTATCCAAAAATGGACCCACACTCGTTCAAAGAAGATCTTAGCAGTATATGTCAGTTTGATATTCTTCTTGGAGGATATGAGGATGGCCATATTTGAAAACTGATCAATGACCACAAATACACATTCATTTCCTTGCTTGGTGGACAGAATGCCAGATATGTAATCCATTGAGATGGATTCCCAAGGATTCTCTGGAGTAGGAAGAGGGGTGTATAAGCCTTGATTCTTGATGGATGTCTTGGAAATGGAACATGAAGTATAATATCTAATATACTTGATGATGTCATGTCGAAGTTTTGGCCAATAAAAATGATTGTGAAGAATGACCACAGTTTTCTCCACGTCAAAATGTCCTGCCATCCGACTATAGTGGGCTTCCCGAATCATCTTTGCACAATCGCTTGTAGGAACTCAAAGGTGGCCCAGATGGCATAATAGTCCATCATGAATGTGAAAATCGATGACATTTGCACCTGTACCCAAGAGCTAATAGGTGGTCGTGAATTCCGGATCTTGCTAATAAATTTGGGGCCACACAGATTCCTCATGTCCACAGGAATGGAGCACAGTGGTGAGTGCTGCCATATGAGGTCGACTGAGGCAGTTAGTGACATGATTTGAGATCCAAGTATTATACTTGATGTTGATATGGAACTTCTACAGGTAGGTGGACCACTTTTGATGGCATTCGTTTTGCAATTTCCCCTGTGTTTGTATGAACTGCCGAGGCTTCTGATCAGTGTGGATGATCATCTCCTTTCTCATAATGCAATGTTTCCATTAACGTCGGGCTTGTACAATGGAATACATTTAATTTTCATAGGTGGGGTATTTCCATACAATATCTAAGAGTGTCTCACTATGGTATGCCACCAAATGACCATGTTGAGTGAGAATTGTGCCTATAGCATAGTCAAATGCATCAGTCTCAATCTGAAACGGTTGTTGAAAATCAGGAAAGGAGAGTACTGGAGTTAAGCACAAGAAATGCTTCATATCATCAAATGATCATTGTTGTTCCTTCCCCCATACGAACATTTTCCTGCCACCTCCCTTGGTCACCTGGTTGAGGGCCCATGCAATATGGGAGAATCCCAACACGAACCGTCGGTAGAAGTTGGTCAGTCCTAAGAAGCTCTGAAGCTCGGTTAGTGTGGTCAAGGTTGGCCAGTCACGAATGACTTGGATATTAGCTGGATCAACATGTACCCAATTCTCATCAACAATGTAGCCCAAGTTTTCGACCTTGTTCACGCCAAAAGAGAATTTTTCCAAGTTGGCATATATCTTGTGTTTTCACAGAGTGCTCAAAACCTACTGAATATGACACATGTGCTCCTCCCAAGTTTTGTTGAAGATGAGGATGTAATCCAAATATACCACCAAAAAATAGTTGGCGAGGGGTCTCAGTACATCATCCATCAACCTCATAAAAGTGGTTGGTGCATTTTTTAAGCCAAAGGGCATGACCAGCCATTCAAAGAGACCTTCTTTAGATATGAAGGTTGTCTTCCATACATCAGTTGGTTAGATGGGAACCTGGTGGTAGCAAGACTTTAGGTCAATATTGCTGAAGAAATTTTCCCCCTTGAGTTGGTCAATAAGGTCATTAATCCTGGGAATTAAGTATCAGTTCCCGACTGTGATTTTGTTTAAGTCTCTGTAATCATTACAGAGTCGCCAATTCTCATCCTTATTTTGCACCAGTACAATCGGGCTTCTGCAAGGGGAGGAGTTGGGTCTAATGTTCCCCTTTTGAATAAGCTCTTGGATATGACACCTGATTTCATCATTTTCCATTAGTGAGCGACGACATATTGGTCCATTAGGTAGAGGTGCATTGGGGGTCAGATCAATTGGATGCTTGACTTGGCAGTTCGTCGATACCCTGGTGGGTGAAGAGAAGATGTCTCTGTATTCTTCCACGATCCCGTCCACTTACTTCTGTTGCAAAGAGAGGCTCTGTGTAGAGGCCATGGATGTGGCAAAAACCTTCTTATTACTGTTAGCATGGCTCAGAAAGAAGATGAAATTATTGGCCTGTGAAATGACCTTACTGCATTTCTTAGCAGAGATTAAAGAAATAGCGATAGGCGACGCTACCTCTAGTATCATGTACAATTGTATACCCAAAGTAATAATAACACTGCGGGGTCTAGACTCATACACAACATGAAGCTTCCACAAATATGGTTTTCCTAAAATAACATCACAAACTTCAAGGGGAGATATATCACATAATACCTCATCTTTGAAAGGCTTGATGTCGTAGGGCAGATGACGTTGTTGGCTGACACGAAGATCTCTTCCTTGGAGATGCCAATTGATGGTGTAGGGATGTGGGTGTGGTTTCATTGGTAGGTACAACCACTTGATACCTCTGTTGAAATTAGGTTCTTCTGACTACCACTATCGACAAAGAAATGAAGCAGATCCCCCTTTACCCACATCTATGAGTGAAAGAGGTGTTCCCCTTCCTCTGGTTCTTCTAGTTTTCTTGGCCAGACTTTGGTGGTAGTGACAGTGGCACTGGGTTCAGCATTGATAATCCAATTCCCTCCTTCTAGATTTGATTCGGAATCAAAATCACCCTCTGACTCGACATCCTTCAGCTCTACCACGAGTGACTGCTTGGAGCGAAATTCTTCAGTGTTGTGCCAAGGGATTTTATGGTACTCACACCATTTTCCTGTGTCCTTCTTTGTCTTCTCATTGCCCTTCTTGTGTTGTAGCTTGGAATGGCTGTCCTGAGAGTGGCCATCTCGGCTCGGTCCCTTATTGTGCGGGTTGGGGTTGCCTTTACCCTGCTTCGGCTATGAGGAGTTTGTAGATCCAAACTCTCTCCTCTTCTGCTTAAATTTCTGCTCGATGTTAACAGTGTATCTATAAGTTGTGCCCAATGAGTCAATGTCCAGAAAATCCATTTATGTTTGAATTTATATATGAAAACATCCATGGTATTTTAGCACCATTTTTCGTTGAGAGTATTTGATACCCAATTTGGTGCGCATGGTAAGGAAAATATTGGTGAAATCTGGTACTGTCTGGTCCCTTTCTTGACGCAGGGTGGTCCATCTGGTGTACTGGTCCTTGTAGCTTCCAACAGGGTAGTAATGTTCTTTAATGGAATCCTAGAAGGAATCCCATGTAGGGGCCACCACAAATATTGCATATTCCTCTACGACCCTTTGATCAGAGTAAGTATCCCACTAGTCCTTAACATGGGGGATGACCTTGAGGAGTGAAAAAGTAATCTTTTCCCTATTGGAAAAATTGTGGACCAAAAAATACCCTTCGAGGAGATTCAACCATTTATCTACAACATTTGCATCTATCAGTCCTTCAAATAATGGAATATAAAAATTTACCCGTACCTTGAATGGGGTTACATGGCCACTTGATGAAGAAGATGCTTCTCCCGTGGGTAGTCATCGAAGGATCTGCACAAAGTTGTCCATAAGTTTGTTCCTTTGTCGCACGAGGGATTCCTTGATCAACATTTTAATAGGATCTCCTCCTCCATCATCTTTATTTTCATCCCCCATGGGTTTTTGTCGGGCTCAGTGCAGTCGATATTACAACGGCTCGATTGGTTCGAGTCCCAACTTCTTATACCCAGATCTTGTCGGGGACATGCACGAAGAAAAATAAATGAAGAGCAGATCTCTTTGATACCACTGATCCATATTTAGGAGCGGAATGAACTGAATACAATAAACACAGAGATATGAAGAATAACACAGATATCCATTGAACAATATCTTCTATTGAATAAATGAAATAGGTTGAAACTGTAAAACTACAGAACTGAAACACTTGCTCGAATCATGGTATCTATCTCTGAGAAGAGATGAGGCTGCTACACGCATCTGTCTAAGAAGAATGATTACAATGAGGCTCCAAAGGAATTTTTGATATTACTCATGAATTTCAAAACCCTATACATCCAAAAACCTAACCCTAGGAGGTGAAACACCAAAATTCATGTGGGCCCCTATGGGTAAGTTGGTACCTCAACTTCCCGACATCGTAATTGTTTCATACGACCTCCGTTTTATGTGTGTGATAGCCGTTGGAAAGGTACTTTAGAGAACTACAAATTGTGCCATCAAAATTTGACTACATCTATAGTTTGACTGTGGCAAGCCAAAAAAACATTGTTTAGGGATCCAAAACAACCCTATAAGTACAACAAGATGTGCCAACATAAAAACATACAAAATAAGCTAGTTGGATTAGGTGAGAGGCCACCAGTATCCACTTGGAATATGTGTAGGGCTTCAGACAGCCCCAGAAGTGTATAACCCACAATTATTAAGAAGTACAGAAGAACGCGTTGAACTAAAAACGAACAAGAGGAGCCATTTGGAATAGGTAGGTGGCCACCAATATCCACTTGGATTAGAGAGATAGAAACATTTATGAGGAGAAATGATCATAGGGGGACCATGAGCATTTCCATGTCTAAGTATTGACATCAATGTTGGCGTTTCCATCAATGCCAAAGGGGGGAATTGTCGAACTATGTTGTCATTGATGTCAAAGGGTTAATTTCAAGTGGTGTCATAGTGAGGTGTTGTCATTGATGTGTATATGGATTGATAGTGATGTTCTATATGGATTGATGTGTAGGTGGATTAATGTAAAGGTTGATCATTGTTGTATCATTGTATCTGTTAGTCCCTAAAGTTGCACTTGACTGTTAAAGGGCAAGTTAGGGCATCATCAAGTTATTGCAATGGTTTTTGTGAATAAATATTGTTTGGTTTTTGTAATTGGTTTGAAAGTTAAGTAGTTGTAAAATAAAAATATCAATCTCAGATAACAAGAACAAATTCCTATCACACTTTCTTAGTAAATGGTAGTCAACCTGATGGATTAGATAGCATATTATAACATGAAAAAAAGAAATATGTAAGTTTCAAATCTGTCCACTCACATAGGAAATCCTTGATCCTAAATATCATTCAATAACACGAAAATATGCTAAAATACAAATCAGGTTATGAACAAGCAATCAACAAAATATTCACTAGCTTAAATCATAAACAAGATATATCAAATGATTTGCAAAAGATAAATATGCATTCAAGTAAGAAAAATAAGAATAAAGACAAGAAGAGGAGACTAACCATCATATAGCCTTTTCCATTTAGTATTGTAACAAGTCTTAGTCTTTACAATCAGAAACTGAGTTTTCTCCAAAATATCACCACTTCCAACCCCCTCTTTTGTCAACCAGTTCCCTTTTTATATACAACAATTAGTTTCAAACGATCCTAATTTCTAGATATAGTTTTGATATGATCCTATTTCCTAGATAGAACCTAGGAGACATATCCTCTTACATATATGCATTTGAATCTCCACAACCTAGTCTTTAGATAAATGACTTTGACATTTGACTAGTCTTGATCTGATAAGATATTCAGATCCCACAAAATATGGTGTTGAAATTGATGTTGATTTGGTCCTTCAAAACTGGAATAAAACATGAACACAACTGTTGTGATAGGAATAACCTTGATTGAATTGAATTGCTTCAGTGAATGGTGAAAATAATACTATAAGATTTTGATGGAAGGCTCCTCATTAGTTGTAAAAGTTGAATCATTGTATTCACTTTCATTCTGCAAAAATACCCTGCCTGTGTGTATCAGTTCCAAAGTTTCCACTTTATTTAGATGTAGGTACTTCTTCTGTTAACAAAATTCAATATTGAATGTTGCTTTGATCCGGGAAACTTCACTATGAATATGAAGAAGAACCTCTATTTTTCTCTTGCTTTATCTTGGTCTTGAGAACAACATTGTGCCAGTAGATTTTGATATTTAATTTCCTCAATTTTATGAATTGTTCTATTTTTATCTTATTCTTATCCTTTAGTTTATGTAACTTTTCAAGTAACTCAACATTCCAATGTTCTAGGGATGATTTCTCTTTCTCCAGTTTCTTTGCAGCTACTTGCAACTTCTTGATTTGTTTATTTGATTGATTGTTTACTTGTTCTTTTCATTTCTCATAACTTTCCTCAGGTGCAGGCTTATTTAGATCTATAGATATCTTAGGATTTCTAGCTTTGAATTCATATCTTTGTACATCTGAAGATGAATCCATGGTCATCCACCCAATTACAAATTTCTCTAAACTCTGGGCTCTTGTTGTATTTGGATCTGACATCTCATAGGGTGGCTCCACTTTTAACTTAGCTTCAATTTTTTCTGAAAAAATATATTATTGATTGTTCATTTGCTTCCTTAGTCTCCTCCACTGTATCATCATCAAGGATAATCAAATTATTCTTCTTAAGAGTGGGATTGAATAAGGATTTAGAATTGAGCCAGATTTTGTTAGTTTCCCTATTTTTAGGTATGCTTTTATAATATAGTATTTTCTTTTTTGTTCATTTCATACTTGATTTCTTATCCTTAATCTCTGTTATAGGTTCATCATGTCTCTATGTTGATTTTTCAATTTTTTTCTTTGTTTCTCTTCTGGTATATACTATTTTAACACCTTTGGACTCGTATCCCGGAGTAGGGGTTTCACTCTATGGTTCGATCTTAGTTTTTGGTAGAATATGGAGATTCATTTTCAGAGATATGGTTCTTGTAGCTACAGGGGAATTTCCTCTTGATTTTTCAAACCCTTTAGAAACTTTCTTTTCTATTTTGGAACCTGAAGATTTATTTTCAGAAACATTTTTTTTTAGGCCCCTTTTCTTCAAGGTCCAATGAATCAAGCAACCGGTTCCATTACATTTGGAGTTATTTTAATGCATATAGGACCAAAATTTAGATGAAACCTTGGTGAAACAAACTCTTACCAACAAATTGAGGATGAGTTTGAATTCTCTTAGAGATTTTATTTAATCTCTTTAACATATAAAAAGGCAAAATCAAAGGAAGATCACCACTTACATGCATTAACATGCATACATGATAACAATGAATAATTGAAAATATACCTTCACCAGTAATGTACATATGAATTACTATCAAAACATTAAGCCATTATTTCTTTAACCATTTTAGTGGAATACCCTGGCTCCAGTTAGGGTTTTCATGTTCTGGAACTAGAAACTATTTAACTAGATCAACAAGAAACTTGTCTTTTTTCCACCATCTCTATCGATATAAGGATAACTTACATCCAACATCAATGGAATGTTGAGTAACGCTTATCAACACATTTTTAATCACTGTCTCATACCCATCAATTTTTTGAGTAAACATCATGGAAAAAATTTCATGGTGACCCTGAAATAACGCAAAAATCTCATACCATCATGCATTTTTTTAATTTTTGCATCATTTCAGGATAGGATTCCAACAATTCTGAACCTTTTGGCTAATCGAGTAACCTGTCCACCTTTCTTGGGAGCCATTATATTGGTTGTGATTTCTGTTAACCTGCAGGTGCTAGAGTTTTGGGTAATATGCATTCTGGGAACTTCTGAAATGTTGAATAGTATGAAAGAGTTTATTTACCTGCAAAACATAGTTAATCCACTACAAAGATACCATGAACTGAATCATAAATTTCTATGTTTGAGATCGTGACTCGGAACCCTCGATTCGATGTAGAACTGGAAAGTACAAAATAGGATCTCTTTGAATCATTACCCAAACTCATGTCATGATTTGATTAGAATCATTAATGGTGCTCGATCCTTCTGCATGATCTCAGGAAATTACTAACATGATCTTTCGCAACTTGGCACATTTAAAATAATGATGATTTCAGGTGCTACAATAATAATGGTATTCTTGCAGTGCCTTCCTTTAATTCATTTTTTTCAAATTTAAACAACAAATGGCTCTTAATCATGATGGAATATAGTCTAAGAATATTAATTCAAATTTTAACTCACCAATGCATGAAAAAAAATACTAAAGAAATCCATAAAAGCACATAATAAGGTATAGAATAAATGAGTTAAAAGGGAAAAATAGGCAACCACATCATGTCAGGAAAGGATAATGGTGAATAACAAGTCAAGACAAATTCAAGTACTAACACTGGCTCCTTTTGGGGAGAATGTTTCATGATGAAACATTAATAATCTGCAAACCAATTCCTTTTCATCTCTCCAGACTGTCATAAATTGTTACTCGTAATCTTGCCCAGTTCATTCCCATTGATGATTTATTATTCACCAACCAATCACATTGTATCTTTAATTGTAAACCAAACTAATTACACACCAGTACTTCCATTGGGCCATGGAGTCTTATTTTCTCTAATCCATTAATCACACCAAATCAAAACAAAAACTATATACAAACTTGAAATTTCGGTTTTCTAAAAGAAGTAGTGTTTCAGAAACTGCCCATTTAATAGGTCACCAAAAATTTCAGTATCATCCAAATTGTGCAAGATGAAAGTGTTGTTATTTAGTACCTTGGCTATTTTGCAAGGACCAAACCATAAATTGTCAAACTTACAATGCTTATATTTTTCCTCTCTTCTGGAATCCCACCTCAGCACAAGATCTCCTGCTTTAAAACTGTCTTTTTTGGTCTTTTTGTCAAATGATGCCTTAACTTTAATATGATAGGATTCAAACTCTTCATTCAACTTTTTCCTCCTTTGTTGAACTTCAATGATTTGGAAAATTCTCCTTTGAATATCATTTGGTTCTTCCAACTCTTCTTGCAAAAATTTTAATACTAGAAAACTAAGTTGATTTGGGAGGATTGCATCTGTCCCATAGACTAATTGAAAAGGTGAAGTCCTAATAGATTTCTTAGTACTGATTCTATCATCCCATAAGGAAAATTTCAACTTAGAATCCCAAGACCTTTTATTTTATGTTAACAATTTCTTCATGATTCTGACAAGACGTTTATTGGAAGACTCTGCTAATGTGTTTCCCTAAGGATAATATGGGGTGGAATGTGTCAACTCAACATTGTATTTCCACAAAATTCAATCATGGAAGCAGACTTGAATTCATGAGCATTATCAGTAACAAGTTTTCTGGGACATCCAAACCTCGAGAAAATATTTCCTTCAATAAAAATCATGATGACCTTATTTTTGGCATTCCTTGTAGGGACAACCTCAATCCATTTTGTAAAATAATATGTGTTTGTAATAATCCACCTATGTTGTCCAAAAAGAGGTGGGTGGATCTCTCAAATGAAATCCAATCCCCACTGTTGAAAAGGTCCATTCGAAATTACAAGTTTCATGGGCAGGGATAGAAGTTGTTTCTTTATTGCAAAATTTTGGCATTGTTCACATGCTCTAACCTGTGTAAATACTTCAAAAAACAATACAAGCTAGTAGTAGCCTACCCTTAGGATCTTGAAAGTTGTATCTTTCCAATGATGATGTCCTCCAAAAAATCCTTTATGAAAATTTGTCATAATTTGTTTTCTTTCTCCTTCATCGACACATTTGAGTAGAATTTTGTTAGGGTCTCTCCAAAAAAATTATTGATTAACTATGCAATAGTTCACAAATTTGAGTTTCAAAGATCTAATTTTAGATTTTTTAAAATAATGAGGAGCTTGGAGATTTTTCAAAAAGTAAAAAATACCTTTATACCAAGGTGAAGAAATATATATGTCCATTACCTGAAGGTTTGATCCTTCAGCCTGCAATCCTAATTTATCTAATTGACTAAAAATGTGATGCAAACCAAGAACTTTATAATTTGAGTCAGTAAGTAATTTGGAAAGACCCTATCCTTTGATCAGTTTAGTAGGTTTTATGACCAAATTGTATTCCAAGAGCTTGGTTATCCATTTCCCCCTCTTTCCTTCACTTTCTGGTTGAACAAGAATTTATTTCACAACACTATTTGGTATATAAGAAATTATTTCAGACTGCAACACATACACCCTGAAGGATTTCAATGTCTTAACCAAGGCATAATCATGTTTTTTCATAATGTCATACTTTAACTCTGCATCTCTAAGAGTCTTACTGAAGAAAGAAATAGGTTTCTCATACCCTTCATCATTCCTTTGCAACAGGACAACAACAATGGTATCTTCAGATGAAAATGAGAAAATCAGAAACTCTTTAGAGTAATATGGGTTGATGATAATTGGAGCTCCAATTAAGGATTATTTTATCCTATCAAAGGAATACTTTTCTTTTGGTGTCCATGTAATTTCTGCATATTTTTTCAACATGTTGGTGATGAGATTTATGATTTTAGAAAAATTGGGTATGAACCTCCTTAAAAAAATTATTCTCCCTATGAAGGATTGTATTTCCTTTTTGTTCCTTGGAATGTCAATATTTTGAATGGAATCCACTCTCTTATGATCTATCTTGATTCCTCCTACAAATAAAATATTCCCTAGGAGCTTACCTTCATGCATGGCAAAGTGAGATTTCTTTGTATTTAATGATATGCCATATCTCCTTCACTTTTCAAATGTTTTCTTGAGGTGTTGTAGGTGCTCATCATCAGATTTCAAGAAAATAGTAATATAATCTAAATAAATTACCATGAACTTATATTTTTCTCCCACAAATGTGATGTCCATGGCCCTCTAAAAAGTGGCCCCTACATTCATCAAACCAGAGGGAATATTATCATACATGAAATTACCCTAAGGAGTAGTAAAAGAAGTATTCTTCTTGTCTTCTTCAAAAACTGATATCTCATGATATCCAGAATATCCATCTAGGAAGGAGATCCTTTGAGAACCCACTATTTTTTGTAGAATATGATCCATCTTGGGCAATGGATAGTTGTTCTTCAAAGAACATCTATTCAAATTCCTAAAATATACACATAGCCTTATATCACCATTATTTTTCCTGACAGGCACAAGATTGGCCACCCAGTCTGAGTATCTGAGAGGTACTATGATCTTGGCATGAAGCAGTTTCTTCACCTCTTTTTCAATTATAGGAAGCAACATAGGATTGAACTACCTCATTTTATACTTAAAAGGCTTAGATCCTTCTTTCATAGGGATCTTATGTTGCATTACTTATGTATCAAAAAATTTAAGGTCTTCATAAGACCAAGCAAACACGCCAGAAAATTATTTCAATAAGCCAGTATACCTCCCCTTATGTTTTTCAGACAAGGATTTAGATAACTTTACAATCTTTGGGTTTGAATCAGAACTAATATTGCAATCAACAACCTTTGTTTCTTGACTTTGAACAATAGACTTCTTAGATACATCATTATGGTCGAACAACCTTTCAAGGGGAATAAGACCTTTTGGTAAATGGTTTGTCTTCAATTCTACAATCTTGTGACCTGCAATTTTATCCCGAAATGGAATATCAGATTTAATCTATGCATCATCGTGTTCATTTTCCTGATCAATAGAGATTGCAGAAAACTCACCAACAGTCTCTAAAAACCTCTTCAATTCATGATCATCATTGAAAACCTATCAATATTTGATATTATCTAGAATAGAAGGCATATGCCTTACTTCAATTTCATATCTCAGATTTGAAAACATAGGAGTTTTGAAGTTTCTAGTTTTAAGGGCTAAAGAATCATCTTGTTGGTTCAAACTTCTCTGGACAAGGTTTATATTAAAATCTAAAAAAAAATTCAATAAGGTCTGATACCTCATTTCTATACTGCTTCAACCTTTGATGTTTTTTCTGATACATATTTCTGATTTGTTGAATAATCAACGTTGAATATACGAAAACAACAAGTTTATCAATCCCCATTTCCTTTGCAGCCCTTAATCCCAACAGTAAGGCCTCATACTTTGCAATATTATTGGTGGTATCAAATTCTAATTTATATTATAGAGGGGTGACTTCCTTGGCAGGAGATATGAATACAACCCCAACTCCAAATCTTCCTTTGAACTAGAACCATCAAATAACATTTTTCAAACTGCATATTCAACCTCCTTTGCTTGGCTATTCATGGATCTGATTGCTAATGGCTCAAGGGCATCATCACTGATATGAAATATGGATGATCCAATTTCATCTTCAACTTCATAAATGGGGTGATTTCCAGGATTTTCATGATCACTTGCAAGATAGGGTAGTCTGACTTCCATGTACAACCTTCGGTGTTCTTCCCTAAAAACAGTATACTAGCATATGTAAGGTCCATCTGCAATGACCCTCCTACCTTATTAGCCCAAGATCTAGATAGTAGCATGCAAAATTTAGGTGGTATATCAGCAACCACCATGTCCATGACCACACTTTTCATAGGAAACTAAGATAAGGTGATAACCAGGTCTTTAATGACTCCTAAACATTTAACTTTTTTGGATTCAAAAGAGTATAAGTCTTGGTAGGGATTAGTGATGTCCAAACCCAACTCATCCATCACTACCTTGGGCATGAAATTGTGTGAATCTCTTGATTCCATAAGGTAGATATGAAAAATTTTCTCATGAACATTCAGAGATATATAAAATGGAGGAGAAATATCAGATCCATTTTCAATATGTGGGCCAATGGTAATGGTAGGATTTTCATATTCAAGATTTATAGTATCAGAGGAAGTCACATGAGTAGGGCGTTTCAAGGCTTCCAGAATAGTATTTTTAAAAGGATTGGTCTTCATTAATTCTATAAAAGGTATAGAGATTTTGATCTTATTGATCTCATTCTCCAAACTGAAGGAAATAGACTGCTTTTATGTTTCTTGTATCTCTATAACACTAACCGTGACATGATGTTGTTGTTGTTGATCTGATTTGTTCTCTTATTCTTTAATGGGTACTTGTTTGACTGGTGCACTTGACTTCTTTGTCCAAGTTGATGTATCTTCCTTAGATCCACTTGGTCTAGGTCTGAGATCATATTTTTTCTTAGGTTCATTCTAAAAAAATTCTTCTCCATCATGCCCATCAAATTGATTCAATGTAAGAGAATTACAATATTCCTATTATGTTAGATGAGGTGAAGGAAGATCAGTATCATGTAAATGAACTATTGAATCATATTCAGTGTCATCAACCCCATCAGTTCCTTCTACTGCATTATTTTGAAAAGGAGGTAATACCCTTTGATCATCCTGATTCATCCTTTCCCTTTGCATCATTTGAGGTGCATTTGGTGTTCTTCTAAACTGATTAGGGTTCCTATTTTCTCCTTCCTGAACAGGCCTATTTGATGTCTTAGCTTCCAATTTTAATCTAGCAACCTCAAATGTCAAAGTTTTCGTCATTTTGTCCATTTCATCTATTTTAGGATCTGATGATGAATGAGAAGAAGATGGAAGTTCTTCCTTTTGTTTATTCTTATCTCTATCAGATTTTGATTTTAATATTTCAGCTGCTAAAATATTTGATTATACTTCAATATCATCCTCTTGCATCAGACTTAGAGTGACAGACCTTCTTTCTCTTAAAAAGAGGGAGAACTCATCATCAAAAGCATTGGAAAAACTGAGTTTTTCATATGTTTCATAGGGTTTAATTTGATCGGGTATTTTACTGTACATTTTGTTAAACCTTTTGGTAAAGTCAAAGACAGACTCACCTTGTTTTCTCTTTAGAGCTCCAAATTTAGTAATATAGTACAAGTAGTATTTCTTGTCTCCCCACCGTTTCATAAAAACTTCATCTAAGGCATCAATGTCTGCAATAGAATTGGCAGGGAGACCTTTGAACCATTTCCTTACATCCCCATCCAAACTCTGTACAAATAACCTCATCCAAATATATGTGTGTTCAACATTAAAATTATCAGGAAAGTTGTAAAAAGAGGACACATGTTCTTCAATTGTTACTTCTCCTTCTCCATTAAACCTAGGCAATTATTTCATATAGTCTGCAGTTGGGAAATCATATAACACTTGAGGTAACACCAGGGGTTCATACCTAGTAGCTATGATAACATCCATTCTATTTCCAGCCATGGTGTGAACAACTGCAGTAGGAGATTTAGGAGGGGAAGATGATTGTGAACTATGAGGTGAAAAAGGAGTATGAACTTTAGGAGGTGACGAAGGTTGAGAATGGATCTGTTGAGATTCTAAGAGTTCTTCAATAGCCAAAATGTTATTGAAAACTTGAACTTCAGGCTTCAAAAGTGAAAATATGAGATAAAGATGAGGATAATATCTGGTCAACTTCTTCTTTGGTATGTGCAGGAAACTCACCTAGGGTTTCAAATGTGAAGGTAATATCTTCTTCTAGTTTGATCAGTTCATAAAAATCTTTGCATTGTTCTACTGTCAAATCATTAATAGAGATTGTTGTAGGAAGAAATAATTTTGAAGGATGTGCAACAGGTTTTTCCTCAATTACAGGAACTAATTCTTCTTGAGGGACAACAATGGGTACTTGGTACTCAGAAATGGTTTCTCCAAAAAAAATAGATTTACCCTTTGAAGATGAAGACTGACCTGGAGTTTCTTTAGATTTTCTCAATAGTTTTTTAGGATCTGATACTAATGGAATTGGATTAGGAACAGGATTGGCTCTAGTCACTTTCCTTTTTTAAGATGAAGTTGATATTGAGGTTTTGGTGGGCTCAAGTTTTGATCCCTTCACTTCTCTTTTAGGAGCCACATATTCAATAACGGAATCATGAGGTGAAACATTATGCAGTATTATTTTGTATCCAACTCTTTTTCACCATCAAGATCTAGTTTATCTCATTGTCGTTCTTCCCAAGGAAAATAATTCCGTTCCTTTGTCCCCGACAACGGTGCCAAAAGATGTTAGTCCCTAAATTTTCACTTGACTGCTAAAGGGAAAGCTAGAGAATCATCAAGTTATTTCAATGGATTTTGTGAATAAATGTTGTTTGGTTTTTGGAATTGGTTTGAAGGTTAAGTGGTGGTAAAATAACAATATCAATCTTAGATAAAAAGAACAAATTCCTATCACACTTTCTTAGTAAATGGTAGTCAGCCTGATGGATTAGATAGCATATTATAACATGAAAAACATAAATTTGTAAGTTTCCAATCTGTCCACTCACATAGGAAATCCTTGATCCTAAATATCATTCAAGAAAAAGAAAATATACTTAAATACAAATCAGGTTATGAACAAGAAATCAAAAAAATATTCATTGGCTTAAATCATAATCAAGATATATCAAATTATTTGCAAAAGATAAATATGCATTCAATTAAGAAAAAGAAGAACAAAGACAAGAAGAGGAATCTAACCATTAGATAACCTTTTCCATTTAGTACAAAATGTAACAAGTCTTAGTCTTTACAATCAGAAACAGATTTTTCTCCAAAATATCACCACTTCCAACCCCCTCTTTTGTCAACCAGTTCCCTTTTTGTATACAACAATTAGTTTCAAAAGATCCTACTTTCGAGATATATTTTCGATATGATCATATTTCCTAGCTAGAACCTAGGAGACATATCCTCTTACATATATGCATTTGAATATACACAACCTGGTCTTTAGATAAATAAATTTGACATTTGACTAGTATTGATCTGATAAGATATTCAGATCCCTCAAAATATGGCGTTGAAATTGATGTGGAGTTGGTCCTTTAAAACTGGCAGAAAAAATGAACACAATTGTTGTGATAGGCATAACCTTGATTGACTTGAATTACTTCATTGGTTGTTGAAAGTAAGACTATAAGAGTCTGCTGACAGGGTCCTCATTAGTTGTAAAATTTGAATCATTGTATTCACTTTCAATCTGCAAAAATACCCACATGTGTGTATCAATTCTAGATTTTCCACTTTATTTAGATGTAGGTACTTCTTCTGTTAAAAAAAATCAAGATTGAATGTTTCTTTGATACTAGAAACTTCATTGTGAATATGAAGAAAAACCTCTATTCTGCTCTTGCTTTATCTTGGTCTTGGGAACAACATTGTGCCAGTAGAGTTTGATATTTAATTTCCTCAATTTTCTGAATTGTTCTCTTTTTATATTATTCTTATCCTTTAGTTTTTGTACCTTTTCAAGCAGATCAACATTCCAATGTTCCATGGCTGATTTCTCTTGCTCCAGTTTCTTTACATATGCTTGTAACTTCTTTATTTTTTTCTTTGATTAATTTTTTACTTTCTCTTTGCATTTCTCAAAACTTTCCTCAGGTGTAGGATTATTTAGATCTATAGATATATTAGGCTTTCTATCTCTCAATTCATATCTTTGTACATCTGAAGATGAATCCATGGTCATCCCCTCAGTCAAAAATTTCTCTAAACTATGGGCTCTTGATGTATTTGGATATGACATCTCATAGGTTGGCTCTACTTTTACCTTGGCTTCAAATTTTTCTGAAACAGTTATTGGTGATTGTTCCTTTGCTTCCTTAGTCTCCTCCATTGTATCATCATCAAGGATAATCAAATTATTCTTCTTAAGAGCAAGAGTGAATAAGGATTTATAATTGAGCCTGAGTTTGTTAGTTTCCTTGGTTTTAGGTCTACTTTTATAATCTAGTATTTCCTTTCCTATTCCTTTAATACTTGATTTCTTATCCTTAATCTCTGCTACAGGTTCATCATGTCTCTCTGTTGATTGTTCAAGTTTTTTCTTTGTTTCTCTTTTGGTAGATACTTTGTTAACACCATTGGACTCGTATCCTGGAGCAGGGGTTTCACTCTATGGTTCGATATCAGTTTTTGGTTGAATCTGAAGCTTCCTTTTCTAAGATCTGGTTCATGCAGCTACAGGGGAATTTCCTCTTGATTTTGCAGACCCTTTAGAAACATTTTTTTTATTTTTTGAAACTTGAAGATTTATTTTCTGATTTTTTTTTGTTTTTAGGCCCCTATTCTTCAAGGTCCAATGAATCAAGCAATTGGTTCCATGACAGTTGGAGTTCTCTTAATGTATACAAACCAAAATTATGATGAAACCTTGGTGAAAAAAACTCTTACCAACAGATTGAGGATGAGTTCGAATTCTCATAGACATTTTATTTAATCTCTTTAACAGATAAAAAGGCAAACTCAAAGGAAGATCACCACTTACATGCATTAACATGTGTACATGATAATAATGAATAATTTAAAATATTCCTTCACTAGTAATGTACCTATGAATTACTACCAAAACGTTAATCCATTCTACCTTTAACCATTTCTATAGAATACCCTCGCTCCAGTTAGGTTTTTGATGTTCTAGAACTAGAAACTAGTTAGCTAGATCAGCGGGAAACTTGTCTTTTTTCCACCATATTTGTCCATATAATGATAACTTACATGCACCTGCAATGGAATTCTCAGTAATGATTATCATCACATTGCCAATCATTGTATCATACCCATCAAAGTTTTGAGTAAACAACATGGAAATATTTTCATGGTGACCATGAAATAAAGAAAAAAACTCATACCATCCTGTATTTTTGAATTTCTGCATCATTTCAGGATAGGCTTCCATCAATTCTGACCCTTTTGGCTCTAATCGAGTAACATGTCCACCTTTCTTGGGATCCATTATATCGGTTGTGATTTATGTTAACCTGCAAGTGTTAGGGTTTCGGGTAATATGTGTTGGACCCTTCATTTTTGGATTTGAAGTTGTGCAAGAAGGACTACAATCCCATTTTTTGTTTAACATGAGTTGCACAAGATACAAAAGAAGTTGGACAATAGAGCAAGGAAAAGAAACAGAAATCGGTTGTAGAAAGGGCTAGCACAACGCCAGCAAGGAAAAAGCAGTTACAACAGAACAAGAAAGCATGTGAGCCCTGTTATCGCTCAGTTTGTAGTTTAGATCAAGTAGCTGGAAGATAGGGACCAAACTGGCGAAACAGGAGCTTCCCCACCCACTGTCACCTCGATGGGGAGCTCTTTCTATTTAGGGTGGCTAGTCCCAAGGGAGACATCCCTAGTAATTTGGGGTTCTGAAAGGTCTTAAGGTTTAAAGGATCAAGATGAAGGTTTCCTTTCACAGATTACTGCCAAGAGAGATAGTCAAAGAGAAGATATTCCACTGAAAAGGGCACCTGTTTGCGAGACAAGGCAAATAAACTAAAACGT
>ML780347.1:53383-164588 GCA_009831015.1 Picea engelmannii
AAATGAGGCTCAACGTCCTCAATTTATATCATCCAAATGACCTTAAATTACAAAATAGGTCATTAAAAACAACCGACAAGGATGACTTAACAATATTCCATTATTTGTCACATTAAATGCTAAAATGTCAAAGTAAGAGCTAACAAGGGAGACGTCAGGCCCCTCTGAGGGAGACGTTAACCCTTTTTGGGCATCATCAGCATCCAGAAGGCAAAACGTTAGCCCCTCTAAGGCTCCTACAGGCTGCCACACGTGCCAAATGGTCCAAGCACACTGCCACATCCTCCAGAAAACGTCCAGCCTACCCTGGTGGCGTCCTGTCCATCAAAGCCATCATCTCATCTGCAGGGGGTGATCCCCCCTAGGTCGATCTCTGCCAAAGTGTCCTGGTGAGGGCGTCCTTATGTCTTCTTCATGAAAGGGCTCATCATAACGTTGTCATGCCTCTACCATCCCAACAACCATCTGATGGGATCTTCAGTCCCATGGAGGTCCGAGCTAATCATCTCCCCATGTGTACAGGTCCTCTGGTACCTGTCCACCGGGTATGGTTCTGCACATCAAAGACTACGCCCTCCATGGGCTCATCAGTCCTAGAGATCATAGCAATGTAAATCATATCTCATCATTAAAGTTATCAAATATATGCATGAAATCCCTAACATATCATCTAAGAGCTCAAAGATATTACACAGATCTACTATACAAAGCTAAGGAAACCGACATAACAACCTATTGGGCCAATACCCACAAGAGATGGAAAGTTTCCTCAGAAGATCATTCAAGCCATGTTTTATGAGGTGATATGGTTTTTAGGGATGTCCAATCATAGTAAGACCAAGGGAAGGTGTTGTCTGTGGGTGCCTTTGTAGGAGGCGAGTTGTACCTGTCATGGATGCATTTTTTCCAAGCCCTTTATTTGCCTGTATTTTTCTTTTATTGTTTTTATTTATTTTTTACTTCAAGGTCTGACCAGAGGAAACTGCCTTGGCTTGGTGGCCAGAGCTGACAGCATTACCCACTGGTATATTCGCAGAAATGATAAGGCTGGCTCGTGATGAGACCCCCTTTCCTTTGGCCATGCAACCAAAGGTCACTTCCCTAGCTTGGTGACCAGATGGTGGCAATGTCATACCATTGGATACTTATGAACATAATGGGTCGGCTCGTGATGAGACCTCCCATCCTCTTGGTTAGGTCTTGTTTTTTTATTATTTTTCTTAGGGTCCCTTTAGTTTCTTATCGAGAGGATTTTTATTTCCTTTTAGGGGATCCCCTGGGCGAAGCATCTCTAGGTTTCATTTCCTATGGCTTTTATCTTTTACCAGCTTCTTTTACCCCCTGGGCCTTTAGCCCCTTCTTCCCACAATACAAAGTGTAACCCTCAAAGGTCATCCTAATGGACAGACTAGGGGAATGGGATGGATGAGCGGGGTATAAGATGTAAATATGATAAGATGGTGGGAGCGGACGATGGCTCTGCAAATCCCCTTTGGTGGCTAACCAAAACCCATGAATACAAGCTTTCTAAGTCACCCAATCAATCACCCCAACAATGGTCAAGTGGATTAGTGTAAGATCCAAGCAGTCATCATAAATGAAAGGAACCTAATGCATATATAAGAAGGTTATAACGATCAAATCTGACACATACCATGATACCTTGGACCAATTACCTCATGGAGCAAGAGTCCTCTCCGAAGCAAGTCCAAGTCGGTGGCGATGGAAGCTGCTACTGCTGATAGAACAAGTCTGGTGAAGAAAAAGAAAGATGGGCCCTCCATGGCCATGCTCAAGTCAATCCAGCTCTCGGTACTCCATGTCTAGGACCATGTGGGCCTCGAGACATGATCTCCTAGTTATCCCTAGATATCGGGGATAACAAGCCCAAAGCCAGAAGATCCCACTCAGCCTATATATCAGATGAATACTATTGTAAAAGGGTTGGGTTGGCTAGTGTTTATATGTTGAGTTGTATTGTTGTTAATCGAATGTTGTTGTCGGGTTTAGTTGAGAAAAGGTTTTATAAATGTAATATGAATACAATTTTTGGTAGATAGAGCTCTGCGACATGAGTTCGGAGTCAAAATTCTGTAACATAGCACCAATATGTATCTCTGAGATTGTAATCGATAAGTTCTGAAGCTAATAGATGAAGAAGGACCCTAAATTTTGAAATATAATGTGTCATACTGTGTTTATTCTTAGGCATTGTATCTTTATAGTACTTCTTTATGCTTGATAAGATCAATATGATTTCTCTGTGTATGAATGTTTTTCGCAACTTAAGTATCTTTAGTTATTGTATGCATGAGTTCAGATTTGTTCTGTAGTTGGTCTATCTTGCGCAAGATAATGGTGAATATTGAATGTTCTCAGAGCCCACCCAAGTATTCTCCTTGCCCTTCCCTATCCTGCTGTCTTGGTTTTGCTTCGGGTGAGACTTCTTCTCTTCGGAGGAGATGAAAATGCCAGCACTCTAGACTAAATGGTACATTTTGTTGGTAACCTAAGAAGGACCTTGGTCTGATCAATTCCGTGCCAACAAAATGGTTATGTTGTCGGGACCTTCGTTAAAAGGGAACTTGTAGGGATAATGCTTATGTGGATTCATAGATCTAATATTCATCACTGGAGGGAGATTAATTGTGATGCATTCATATGGAAGGAAGCGGAGATGAGAGGAAAATCTGTGAAAGATACACAGGAGGTAGTCTTTTACTCAGAAAGATCGGGCGACCAATATGAGATATCCTGGGTTAAGTTCCTGAAAGAAATTTTCCACTAGATAGATAGGCTCCAAGAAGCTCTGGAATTCCAAGAATGAGTCAAGAATACCTACGCTTGGGATACATTAAATATTGCAACACTTCATCAGTTAGATAGCCCAGTAACGCGAGTAATCGATTTTTGGGTCAATACCACATTAGAAGGATACACTATCGAGTTTGCAGTTGAGAATCATCAATCTTTTTCACGAGCAGAAGCGGATTTCAAGATAGACACAAGGGGAAGACTGTTGAGAGAAATCCCCCTAAGGATTAAGGTTTTATTGATGGAAGAGGGGATGTTGACTATGTCCCTGACTAAGATGGTAGTGTAAACACCCTCGCTTGGGGTGGGGTGAGTTTTGGGTGGATTCATGGCCTAAGAGAGGGGAGAGAGTTATTTGAAAATGGGGGAAGCAACAAGAAATGGATTCAAGAGATGAGTGAGCCTTGAAAAGAGCCACCATAGTTGAGAAGTGGTGGCGCGGTAAGATAAAGAAAGCAGCAAAATAGTCCGAGAAGTTGCTGAAAGAATTCGGACTAGGAGATGTAGAGGGAGGAAAGATGGAAGAGTTGTGAAATATGAGAAGATAGGAAAGCCTGACTAGTCAAAGATTAAGTGAGGGAGAAGAAAAAAGAGAAAGAAGTCCCGGGGAGGGTGGATAAGAAGGAGAAGGTGTAGGAGCAAGGGAGAGGGAATTCGGCATGGATATTGAATAAGAAAGAGAAGATTCATCCCCGATGCCAGGAAATATAGGGAATCCAGCTGAAGAGACCACTCCAAAGGATGAGAACGAGACCCCCCATATCAAAGAAAATTTCCCTGAATCCAGTGGCGCCAGCCCCGAATAACCCATACCCCAAGTTTCTTCGATACAAGTGGTAAATTCAGTACTACCTTCTTATGTTATTTTTTTTCCAATACAGCTAGTTAATTAGTCACAACCGGGAAGTGCGAGTACAGGGAGGATATTAATATCCCCTGGTAGGTTGCAACCAGGACCGTTAGGTTTTATTTTGATAGGAGCAGCAAGATCAGAAATGGTTGGTAACACAGGAGGTTTGATTTCTCGATACCCAGAATTATGGGGTAAAGGAGACGAAGATGTTGAGTAGCATTGGTTCTTGTGTGAAGCAATCTGGAGGTCCAGATGGACTCCAGATGCGAATAAATTGGTTGAGTTCCAGACTAACTTGAGAGGTCGTGCTCTCAAATGGTACATGAATTTTATTGATCCAGGAGTTCCAGGAATGCAAGGTCAAGTGTTCACACTTGACCAGGTACGAACAAAGTTCATAGCGGATTTTAAGCTACCTCAGTCAGAACAACAAGTTATGTCTCAGTTGTGTGAGATTCAAAAAAGGGAAGGTGAATTAGCCTAGGAATATAGCCAGAAGTGTAAATATGCTATAGGGAGGTTAACGCATCCAATTCATGAAGAAAATCAAAGAGAATGGTGTATTCGGGGATTTCTACCTATGACACAGATTTTGTTAACGCAATAGCAGATAACCACTCTAACAGATGCCTTGGAAAAATAAATGAATATTGAAGCCATGGCAGGATATCCAAGGAGCCTGAGAGTGACCAGACCCCCAAAAGATGCAAATTTGGTGCAATTACAAGAGATAATATCAGTGCTTACATAAAATATTCAAGGATTGACGAAACACAGACCAGGACGACCGCAAGTCTGGTGTATCGGATGTTACACAGAAGGACATATGGTGAATGAATTTCCATGAATGAGGGGAATGGGACCTCCTCATAATCTGATGGGACCTTCATCAGGACCCATGGGAGGAGTTGTGCAAGTATATGCAAATTTACCATTCCATAACCCCACCCCATATCATGCTTTTCCAGGTAACCAAGCAGTGCCAACAGTTGAGTATTGAAAGATTTGTCGAATCCATGGGCATGGGCCAAGACAGTGCCCCATTATTCAGAAGTATTCAATAGTATCGAATAATGTGCATTCTAAGTTGTGTGCATCTACCACACATACTACCAATCTGTGTAGAGTGTTGGATGCACTTGTGGATAGGCTGGATCAAACAACATTCAGGGTGAATGAAACCCCTCAGGGATCAGGAAGAGGTCGAGGAGGTGGAGTGGGAGTAGAACTCAGGGGAGGAAGAACCAATGGACTATGACCAAGTAGATGCTACTACTATGATGAGAAAGGCCACATGGATAGAGATTGTCCTCATCTGAGGAAGCCATGGTACTCTCACTGCAAAACCAACGGGCACACAACTGAACACTGCCCAAAACTAATTGCAAAATGGAAAGATCGAGTACATCAACGAGGAACTAAACTCATCATTTTAGAGATCAAGAGAGTTATTAGGGGAAAACTTATAAACCTTAATATCGTCACTCAAGGAGGGGAAAAGACTGGCGATGATGCTGATAATTTACCTCAGATCCAGAAAGAAGTTCCTAAGGAAGACAGGTATGATCCTCTGAAACAAAAATTTTTATTTAAAAATTCCATAGAAGTATTTCAGAATATCCCTATCCTTGAGATGCAAGAGAAACCCCCTCAGCCTTTTGTTTACCCTAATATTACGCAAGTCCCTGCTTCACCCCCTGCATCCAAAAACCCTTAAGTCCCCATGAGACAACCTGAGCAACCAAAAAATGTAGTCGACCTTTGGTTTCAGTTATTTTTTGATATTCTTGGGAATGACCAGTTGACATAAAAGTTGTGTAATGTGTTGTACCCAGTTCTATGGAGTGAATAATCTACAGAAGTAAGAATAAGGACTAATCTTCCTGAGAAGAATACTCAGAGAGTGCAAAGAAGGAAAGTACGAACTAGAAAAGAGTTTAGAATAGTAGCCCAACTAGATGAGTTTGAGATTAAGGATTTTATGTTAGATCTAGGATCTGATGTTAACATACTGCCTAAAAAGACTTCAGAAGCCTTAGGAAAACCCTAGTTGACATATTCTCCTATCCATCTAAGAATGTTCGATCATTATTTCATTTTCCCAATAGGAAGACTGGAGAATGTCGAAATATATGTTGTGGGAGTGAAGACTGTAGCTGATTTTGAGGTGATCGAAATCATGGGGGATAAGGACCCTTATCCTGCACTAATTGGTATTGATTGGGATTATGACAACTATGTGGTGATTGACCTAAAGAAAGACAATATGACATTTGAAGTAGATGGAATAAAGGTAGTTCAACCCTTGGATCTGTATGTAGTCCCTTGATACACAGAGCCAATGGACAACAATATGGAGGGAGAAGACTTGGATCAATTGTACACTGTAACAACATGAACAAGAGAAGATTACATAAATCGTACTCTTGATGGATCGGTAAGTTGGAGGAGCATACAATCAGCGGACAAAGACTCAGAACTAGCATTTGATAGCTGGTAGCAAGGCTCATATGAAAGATTTTCAATAAGATGTGAAACTGTCAGGGAAATTAGATGGGTTGGAACCGAGGTTAGAGAACACCCAATATATGATGGTAACTCAGAACTTGAAATTTTTCTAGTCGACATGGAAGAAAAGGTAGTGGAGGATCAAAGGATATTAGTATTGCATTTATCCCTCCAGGACACCCCTGCCATATGGTGGGCCAATCACAAAGCCTTACTCGAAAATTAGGACGATGTGAAGCAAGCTATCACATATAGATTTCAAGATAAGGAGCAGTTGGAACAAGACATGTGGATGGATTTCCAAGTTGCGCAACTATTCAACGGTCAGTCTAATCCTAAAGCACATATTGAACAATCTGTGACATAGTGGCAAGTTGTGGAAATACCATCTCGCTTATGGGTTCAAGTATTTCCCCATTCACTAGGTCCAATTCTAAAATTTTGGTTCATGTGTGAAGAAATTAGAAGATAGACCAATGACTAGAAAACGTTGGCAGATCACTTTTGCATGGACTTATCGTTTACAAGTAAGTACCATGAGATTAAAGTAGTCCTGCAAAGAATTAAATAATTCATTTTTACAGACACCAGTAAACAGAAATCAGACATAGTGGTATGTGCAAGGAATAGCCAATAACTTCAGTCTAATATTCACCTAAACTTGGACAAGAGACCTATAGAATTCTATAAGATTAAGAAGGATTTGGAAAGCCTGAATGATTTAGAAGAATTGAGAAACTTAGCCATTAAGGAGACAGAAGGGAGCAGAGAAATCCATAACATCGTACCCAATCAAACTAATGGTTCTTATAATCACCCATTGAAGTTGCACAAAGTCAATATAGGGACCATAGAGAAACCTAAGATAGCTATGGTGGGAGATTACTGGCATGAGCAAACTAGCCAAGAAATACATAGCTTGTTACGATAATATGAGAACTTTTTCCCAAAGACATTTTCAAAGCTAAAAGGGATTAAAGGAGTTATGGGAGAGATGAAAATTGAATTAAAAATGTAAGTTTTAAACCTGTGAAGTAAAGTAATGCATATAGATTCTTAAGCAAACCAGAATTTAATCAATGGCTCATTCACATAGTACACAGAGATATATACCAGAAACCCTCAACTGGGAAAACCTTTCTTATATTCATTATATCGAATTTCACCATTCACTATACAATATATACAATGTTTTTAGGTATTACATAGATACCAAAACCCTAATCCCTAAAAACGAGATTATTTTTAGTAAACCGTTAAAAATATCAAAATCCGCTAAAAAATAGCAAAAACCACTAAAAAAATATCTGACGTGCCCACACACACACATGCAAAGAATATAACACATACCCAACAAAAACCGGTATCAAATCCTGTGAGGAATAGACCATATCGCCTTAATGCCAAAGTGAAAGAGAAGGTTAAGAGGGAAATAGACAAGATGCTGGAAGCTGGACTTATTTTTGCAGTAGAAAAAGCAGAATAGGTCAGCTCAATAGTCATCTAGAGAAAGAAAGTCACAGAGTACATTAGGGTCTGTGTGGAATACATAAGCCTTAAATTTGCTTTTGTGCATGACCCCTTCCCAACACCTTTTACGGATGAGGTGCTAGAATAGGTTGTGAGGAAAGAATCTTACTCATTTACAGACAGATTTTTGAGGTATCACCCAATAAGGATTGCGGAAGAGGACAAAAAGAAGAACACATTCATAACATAATGGGGGTCATTTGCATACAATGTGATGACATTCGGCCTAAAGAACACCCCTGCAGTTTTTTCCAGGATTGTAATAACAGCTTTCCAAGAATTTATTCACAAGTTTATAGAAGTTTATATGGATGATTGGACGGTATACAACCTGCTCAAGGAACATGTAGAGATACTACATCTAATGTTTGATAGATGTAGAGAATTACAGATATCATTGAACCTCAGAAAGTCTATCTTCTGTGTGCCACATGGAAATGTTTTGGGCCACATAGTATTCCGAGAGGGAGTACTGGTAGACCCAACCAAAGTTACGGTTATTATGAACATGTCACCACCTACGAGTGATAAGCAGTTGTGCTCCACGTTGGGGCAAGAAGGGTACTATCGTCGATTTATCAGAAGATATGAAAACATCACTGCACCTCTGGAGAACCTACTAAAGAAGTCAGAAGTGTTCCAATGGACCCTAGAGTGTGATAAAGCATTTGATATCCTGAAGGAAAATCTCATCACAACACTTATTCTGATATTTCCAAACTGGAAAAATGAATTTCACGTGCGCGTAGATACATCAGTTATTTCCTTGGGATCCATCTTAGTGCAACCAAGAGATGGAGCCATGGATCATCCTATATATTTCTCTAGCAGGAAGTTGTCGCAAGCTAAGCGCAACTATACAATGACAGAAAGTGAGGGCTTAGATATGATTTACGCTTTGCAGAAGTTTAGACATTATCTATTAGGTTCTCATTTTAAGTTCTTTACTGATCATTCTGCATTAAAATATTTAGTTAACAAACCTGTGTTGGAAGGGATAATTTGTCGATGGTTTCTACTGTTTCATTAATTTTATTTTGAAGTGATCATTAAGCCTGGAAGATGTAACGTAGGGCCTGATCACCTATCTAGATTAGAGTCAAGGGAAAGTGGCGGAGTAGTCGATCATCAACTCCCAGATGTAGACCTGATTCGAGTTGAGGCCATACCAGAATACCTGGAAGACATAGTAGTCTTCTTAAGTACAGGGGCCTGCCCAAAAACGTACTCCACAACCCAGAAACACCATATGGTGGTTAGAGCAACAGACTATCGATTTATTGTAGGCCAATTGTATAAATTGGGACTAGATAGTATCCTTAGGAGATGTGTCTTAGATCATGAAAAACAATACATATTGTGGGAGTGCCACAGTGGAGTTGCGGGAGGTCATGTTTGAGGAAAGGCCATTGCGCAGAAATTCCTCCAAGATGGACTATGGTAGGCCATGCTCTTCAGGGATGCAAAGGCATATGCTAGATCATGTGATGTTTGTCAAAGAGTGGGTAAGCCATCACGACGATATGAATTTCCACTTCAACCATTTCAATCTTTACAAGCATTTGAGAAGTGGGTGGTTGACTTCATTGGTCCAATCAACCCCACAGCTAAGCATTCAAAGGCTAGGTATATCATTACCGCAACTGACTACCTTACACGTTGGGTTGAGGCAGCAGGTGTTCAGGATTGTTCGACTGATATTGCTACTAGGTTCATTTTTTTAAATATTATCACTCGGTTTGGATGTCCTAGGAGTCTGACCAGTGATTAGGGAACTCATTTTATCAGTAGTACAATAGAAAATCTTACAACAAAGTTCTTTATTCAACATCATAAAATTAGTCCCTACCATCCGCAATCCAACAGAACAATGGAAGTGTTTAACAAGATTCTGGAGAGAGGATTAACGAAGTTTTGTTGCGCAAACAGAGAATATTAGTATGACATAGTTCCAATAGTGTTATGATCTTATAGGACAACCACAAAGAAACTCCACAAGTACACTCCCTTTCAGCTAGTTTATGGGAAAGAGGTTGTGGTACCTGCAAAATTGATTACTCCAAGTTTTTATATTGCACAAATTACATACATGTTAGAGGATGAATCAGTTGTGCAGAGGTTCATGGACTTACAATAACTTGAAGAGACCAGGTTTTTAGCAGACTTCCATCAGTCAGTTGAGAAAGCAAAGAAAAAATCTTGGCATGACAAACACATTAATACCAAAGTAATTGTGCAAGGAGATAAGGTCCTAATTTATGATAGTTGATACCAGAAAAATCTAGGCAAGTTGCGCATGCATTGGTTGGGACCATTTATAGTTGCGGAGATCCGACCATCTGGAGCAGTCAGACTTGCACAACTGGATGGTATGTTGTGTCCAGGATGGGTGAATGATGCTCGCCTGAAACCCTATCTATCTCATAACTGAGATAAAGGACTATTTCTCTAGTCCAAAAGAGCATGTATAGTAGTTAGATTTGAATTTTCTTGCAAATTTTTGTGAATTCAGTTAATAAATCCGAAGAGTGCATCGTTGCACCGCGACATGTAGTTCATTTTTATGTTTAAGTATTGTTTTGATGCAAAACTACTTACTTAGTAGTGTAGGATCAGAAGCATCAAGAACATATTAATGACAGTCATTAATACTATGGGGACCCTTTGTGGTAGGAGGGAGAGCAAATCCGGACGCAATCTGAGTCCATGTGCCACACGAGCCCAGTCTAGTCACAAACTTTATTACTACTACCGTACCCCATCTAAATTCGGTTAATCCATAAAGTCACGATATGTGAAGATTCCATCAGTATTCTCACCAGGATTCTCATCTGTTAAATGGTAAGGTATGAAATTGGCCACGTCCCTGACCAACTTGCCCAGTAAATGTCGAGATCACCTGAGAGATTTACCCCGTTAACCAGTCCCGTCGGACAACTCAGATCCAAGTTGAATCTATAGGGTAATGATGAATATAAGTTATTATAGAACTTTCCATTTCAGTCCAAGTATAAGGTTTTGAGAACTCGTTATAGGATGCATTGTTTCCCATAATGAAGTTAGAGATTTACAAATTCTAAAGACTGAGAAATCTTGTGTAATCCATCGACCCTTGATCGCGATCCCCAATCCATGTTTCACCTGTCCAATTCACTGATATTTCAGACTGACCATGCTGAGAGATAAATGGATTCGAAGTGCTATTTCCAAGGATGTAGTACTGGATGAGCCTTGTGACCCCCAGGTCAAGGTCGTGGGAAATCTCAAGGGGAAGGTGGAGCAAGTCAATCTCCTTGACCTCGACCTGACATACCTGGTCTTGTTCCCTCATATGAACATAGATGTTTTTGGCACCACTAGGTAAGTTGCGATGTGCACCAAGTTTGTAATCAGCAGGGTGCATGACAAAAGTCTATTGTTGGATAGGAGATATCCAATCCACACAGAGGACATCCACCATCTTACTAGACTTTCCCTCGAGGGTGAGGACATGTCCAAAGGTTTCCATGGTCCCAGCAAGAAGAAGGGGGATCCTAGTATATATGAGAGGTTCCATACACAGAGGGGTGGCACACAGCCAAGATCGACCCCATACTACCTAAGACGGTTAGGACCAGTTGCTACATAATTGTTATCAAAGTCATGAGGTCCTACTACAAGGGAGACTTCACACTGGATGCTTTATCAGTGGAAGATTTTCTCACCAATGGCATTTTCTTCAATTGGTCCAGCTACCTATTGGAGGAACTCCTCGTGGCCTCCAAGGAATCCCAGGAGAAAGGTGGTACTTTTACCTACGGATACTTTTTGGTTGTGTTCGCAATGCTCAAGTGGATGCCACCTGTCAGAATACCATTGGCGACAACCGACAAGGGGTGCTTGAAAAAAATGTTCAAGCCATATAATTCAAGGGCAGACTAGGAGAACACTACCTTCAACAACATGGCGTTCTCCAAGTGGTACAATAGATTCAACATAAAGGTTTTGCATTCTATAGGATCTGCTCAACTGCAATACGTAGAACATAGCATTTAGCATGAACCGCCACCATACATTTGTGTGGTTGAGATATGACAACAAGGATGACTTCCATCCACGCATGCTACCATTCTATTTGGATGAATATGCCTTCAACAAGGAGGTTATGTCATGGCCCAAATTCAAACGCAACTTTCACAAGTCAGGGATGCATTATGTTCTACCCGTCGAGATGTTGAAGAAGAAAGGTCAGGAAGCAGGCGTAGGAACGAGCTTAGGCCAGGAGGTACAAAATAAAGAATCTCTGGCACAGATGGAATCCGACGAGGAGGAGGAGACACAACCACTAGAGCACAAGAAGAGAACATTGTCGGTGTTACCGCAACTCTTAGACCAAGATATGTTGACAGGTAAGGATGTCAATGAAATCCTTAGCGTTGCGTTCATCATAGAACTAGTGACTAATAAAATCAGTATGGGGATCTCCCCAAGTACGGTTCTGAACCCCCAACCCATTTCATTCACCATCCCCCACACTCACTCAGCGTCTCGAGCAACCCATATTATACATATCCAGGATGACCCTAAGCCTGACACCACTCCATCCACCATCATCACTTAGCAAACTCCATCACCACCACCAACCCAGTTGCCACCTCCAGAAACTAACATTCCATCCCAAACCATTGATCCAAAACCCATGCAGCTTGACCCCCCAGAAATACCCGAGCAACGTCTAGAACTCCCTAGTCCAAACCCAGAGATACCCAAGCAGAGACCAAAACTTTTTTTTCCAAACCCATAATTACCTGAACATAGGCTACAATTGACTGGCCCGAACCCTGAATCCCAACACTAGAAGATCATAACCTTTGTACCGATTAAGGACACTCTGTCTTTGACGAAGATGCAAACAATAGAGAAGCCACAATTCTGAAGTCCCCAACACACTTCCTCAATGACTAAGTTTGAGGGTTCCATTAGAAGTGCAACCCAGGAAGTTGAGGTCCACAAAGAAGCATAGATACCAAGGGTTCAAAAAGAACCTAAGACGACTTTAGGACAAAGCACAATGTCAGTGAAAAAAATATGGAGCTAGTCCTCCAAAACCCTCAACAGTGCGTAGAGTTACTGCAACTCTGCTTGGATAGAATGAATGTTTTAACATTATTTTTGGCAGCATTGAGGTTGAGGCTTGTTCCAAGACCATCTATAGGAGAGGAGGAGGTAGACACTCCCTCAGAGAACTCAATGGCCATTGGACTTCCACTGCAGGTCCAAACACCCAGGGATGCCACCCCATCTTTTGTTTAACTTGCACAATGGCCAGTAGCGCAGCTAGTTGGAATGATCAGGCCTCAACTAATCAACTAGAGAAGAGGCTCCAGCAGACCAAAAGGAATGTGGAGTTAACAAGGGAGGAAACACTCCTTGCTCAAGTGTGCAAGACACTGGAATAATTCGCTAAGATCCAAGTGGAGAAGAAACTGGAAAGAGTCTAGGAGAGTCTTGTTGAAGCCTGGCCGAAAATAAGGAAGGTCGCACCTCAACTGCCAAAATCCAGTGATGCAGGAGAGCCTGAGAATAAGATCAAATTACTCCAATTATCATGGTCACAGTTGGCCATTCACGTAGAGAATATGGAAGTGCACTTGTGGAAGAGTCAGCAAGAGGCAGAGCAACAGACTCGGAAGTTGTAAGAACAGATGGAGAAGGTAGTATTGGAAGGAAACAATGCTCGAGAAGCACTACACAAGCGCACAACTGAGTGCAAAAACTATATTCCGAGAAGTCATCTACTGGATGGAAATCATCGCCAAGTGCAACCAGACTCTAGAGGATGTGTGCGTGAGAATACAATTGTTGAATGAGGAAGTTGCGGTCACTATGGATCCACTCGAGCAACAAGAGAAATTTGACCAAATCCAGCAAGCAGGTAATTAGTTGAATGCTCTGTTCGAGGCGCAATCCGTAGCCAAGAAGGATTTGTGCGACTTTTGACCTTTCATCCAGAAAATGTACATGCAAATTCATCAAATAGATGCTATAGAAGACTCTGAATGGAACTCTCTGGTTGCATCCAATCCCAAAGGATGCATCACATATGCAACCCAACAGTTTGTAGCCGAGGCCTCACTCCTTGTTAGAAAGTGGTAGGATAAAATTGGGAGTTTCCAGGAAGTCAGGAAGCAAGCCTTAGAGTTGGTCCCAAATTTGGGCCCTTCGTTTGAAGAGGAATATAAAGAGAAAGCGCAAGAAGAAGAGGGAAGTAAAGTGGAGAAGGAGGATAAGGGAAAGCAACAGTTACTCCTAGAAGTTGTGAAAGAGACAAGTACTTGACTCAAGGGCGAGTCAAGGCTTGTGGTCAGATCATGTTGGGCCCTTTATTTTTGGATTTGAATCTACGCAAGAAGGACTACAGTCCCAACTTTGGTTTAACACGAGTTGCACAAGATATAGAAGAAGCTGGACAATAGAGCAAGGAAAAGAAACAGAAATTGGTTGCAGAAAGGGACAGCGCAACGCCAACAAGGAAAAAGTAGTTACAACATAACAAGAAAGATGTGATCCCAAAGCCAGAAGATCCCACTCATCCTATATATCAGATGAATACTATTGTAAAAGGGTTGAGTTGGCTAGTGTTGATATGTTGATTTTTACTATTGTTAATCGAATGTTATTGTTGGGTTTAGTTGAGAAAAGGTTTTGTAAATGTAATCTGAATACATTTTTGGGTAGATAGAACTCTGCGACATGAGTCAGGAGTTAGAAGTCTATAACAGAGTACCAATCTGTATCTCTGAGATTGTAATCGATAATTTCTGAAGCTAATAGATGAAGAAGGACCCTAAATTTTGAAATATAATGTGTCATATTGTGTTTATGCTTAGGCATTGTATCTTTATAGTACTTCTTTATGCTTGATAATCTCAATATGATGTCTCTGTGTATGAATGTTTTTCACAACTTAAATATCTTTAGTTATTGTATGCATGAGTTCAGATATGTTATGTAGTTGGTCTATCTTGCGCAAGATCATGGTGAATCTTGAAGGTTCTGAGATCCCACCCAAGTATTCTCCTTTCCCTTCCCTATCCTTCTATCTTGGTTTCTCTTCTGGTGAGACTTCTTCTCCTCGGAGGAGATGAAAATGTCAGCGCTCTAGGATACATGGTACCTTTTGTTGGTAACCTGAGAAGGACCCTGGTCTGATCAATTCTGTGCCAACAATATGCATTCTAGGAACTTCTGAAATGTTGAATAGTATGAAAGAGTTTCTTTACCTGCAAAACATAGTTAATCCACTACAAAGATACCATGAACTAAATCATAAATTTATATGTTTGAGATCGTGACTCAAAACCCTCGATTTGATGTAGAACTTTCAAGTACAAAACTTGATCTCTTTGAATCGTTACCCAAAATCATGTCATGATTTGATTAGAATCATTAATGGTGCTCGATCCTTCTGCGTGATATCGGGAAATTGTTGACATGATCTTTCAGGATTTGGCACATTTAAAATAATGATGATTTCAAGTGCTACAAGAATAACAATATTCTTGTAGTGCCTTCCTTTAATTCAAATTTTTCAAATTTAAACAAGAAATGGCTCTTAATCATGATGGAAGATACTCTAAGAATATTAATTCAAATTTTAACTCACCAATGCATAACAAAAAATACTAAACAAAGCCATAAAATCACACCATAAGGTATAGAAGAAATGATTCAAAAGGGAAAAATAGGAAATGATGACATGTCAGGAAAGGATAATGGTGAATAACAAGTCAAGACAAATTCAAGGACTAACAATATCATTGATTTCTTTTCAGGATTGATAGGAAGTACCAAATGGATGAACTCCAAAGTGGTCCCCTTATGGTGAAAGCCCTCACGGAAAGATGCTTTGCGAAGTCCAAATGGTTAGGTGGTTGAGCAGTCCTAGTTGTGTGGTTAGGGGAACCAAGTTTTTTTGAGGAATAATGTAATGAATATCGGTGAATTTTCAAGAGAGACTATTCTAGATGGATAGTTCTTATCATTACACTTCCAGTGATATGTGGAGTGTCACATAACTCCTCACGGTTAGAGAGTTATGGCCATGTGAAGTTGGAGAGCCCTCATGAGTTTTCTAGAATCCCCTTGAAGATCAAAGAAGTCAAAGTATTATATAATCTCCTAGAAGAAGTTGACCAGTCAAAGTGGTTAGTCATGGGTTAAGTGGTTTCAACAAAAAAACAATTAAAAATAATTTAGTTGCAACTAGAAGTGGAGAGTTTACTCTTTTTGGTAAAGTGGTTGTAAGTGTACAAAGTGGTTAGAAGTGGGTTAGCCCCAAAAGAAGGAAGTGGGTTAGAATATAACCCCTTGAGGAAGTTATTTGGAGAGTATAAATAAGAGAGGAAGGGTCACTTGTGGAGATGAATCTTTTGAGCATATTGAAGATCTATTTTTGGTGGAAGGTTCATTGCAGGTACTCATGGACGCATTAGAATTTCTGCAAGTCTGAGGTAGCAAGAAAGTTTGATGGTGAAAGTTTCAAAGGTTCAAAAAACCCTATTTTTCTGAAGTTGTACATGGCCTGCAATGGGCCACGTCGCGTACATACGCAGGCTGCAGAAATCCAAGGCGTGTACACATGTGGGTTGAAGAGAAGAAAGGTTGTGCACATCTGTGAAAAGTCATGGAAGCTTGAGTAGTGTTCGTGTCAAGTTCTGAAGCCAGTTCCCAGGACAGTATTCTACAGGTTCATATATGCAATAAAATTTATGGTATGATTGCATATTGTCTTGATGTTTATATTTTCTCATGGTATTGGTTAATTCTTGAAGAATTATTTGTATGGTTGTTATGATGTTTGGATATGGTATATGTTGGCTAGTTGGTTGAGTGGTTTTTTTCTTATATGGTTGAAGGATATTTATGTTGTGTGATGGTGTATGCATGAGGAACATTCATAGGTTGTTGGATGGTGTATATTTGTTTGTGGTTGGAATGGTACAGGTTGGGAACTGACAGGCTGGTTGTAGTGATAGGTTATTGGTGGATGTGACAGAGGCAGGAAAGTTTTAGAACTGCAAAAGAATGGATGCCCTAGTCTTCTGAAGGTATACGTAGGTTGACAAAGGGAAGGACGTGTACATATGCATGTTGCAGTATAGGAAGGTCGTGTACATATGCAGGCTGCAGTATAAATAGGTCGCATACATGTTGGTAGATTGGTTTATGTCCACAAGCAAAATCTTGTACTTGGGGATTGGATTCCTCTCATATCAGTTGGTGATGAGATATGAAAGATGAGTCTTATATTTAGAGTTGGTACTCTATTGGAGTTGTTTCTCTTTTCAGTTTTTGTTGATAAAACCCAGAGAGTGTAGTCACTTGTAACACATAATACAAATTTTTTACACATATATCTGGTGTTCCTTGTGTTCTTTATTGTAATGGTGTACAATTATTTGTTGTTAATGTATATCATTAAGATATGTTTAGTTGCAAGAAACTAAGTGTGAATGGAAGTAATGAGTAATGATGTTGTGAATGGTGATTTCTAACTAAATTTTTGTAAGAAGTGTAAAAATGTCCCTACATTGATTCACCCCCCCTCTCAGTGTGGTCAGTGTGTCCAACAACCTCAGCAAAATGAAGTTGTCAAAAGGAAGAACATAACGGTACAGGAAATGGCTAGAACCATGTTGAAAGATTCCAAGTTGAAAGAAATATTTTGGGTACAATAAGTTCATATCCAGAACAAGGGAATTCTCAGAAATGTGATAAGACTCACTACAAGATATGGAAAGGAATACCAGAAAATGTGAATCATTTTAGAGTGTTTGGAATAAAATGATATATCAAAAGAGAAGATGGAAGGATTGGAAAATTTGAGTTTCGAGTTGATAAAGGCATACTGGTTGGGTACTCAAGAAAAATAAAAGCATAGAAATGCTTCAATCTAAGACTCAATAGAATAGTGGAAAGCGTCAATGTGACTATTGATGAGACATATGGATGGAAGATAAAATAAGCAAAGATTCAGTGGAATAGGATCACAAAGAAGATTTGAAGGAATAAGAAGAAGAAGAGGAAGAAGAACAAGAGCAGCCAAAATCAAAGAAAGAGGAAAATGAGAAACAAGATCTTCAGGTACCTCCAAAGACACCTAGCAGATGAGTGCAGAAGAATCATCCACCTAAATAAATTATTGGGAATAAAGATGCAGTAGTTGAAACCCGGAGAATAATATGTTCACCAGAACAACAACGCTTAGCACTGCTATCTACAATTGAGCCAAGCAGTTTTGAAGAAACCAACAAAGATGAACATTGGATCAAAGCTATGGATAAAGAATTGGATCAGATAGAGAAGAATGACACATGGGAACTAGTTCCAAGGCCGAATAACAATTTGTTACAAAGTGGGTCTTCAAAAACAAATTGAACGAGGATGGAAAGGTTACCAGGAACAAAGAAATATTGGTATGTAAAGGGTACACTCGGGTTGAAGGTCCAAATTTTGAAGAGACTTTTTTCCCAGTTTTCAGAATGGAAGCAATTAGGTTAATCCTATCTTACGCGTGTTCCAAAAATATCAAGGTGTATCAAATGAATGTAAATTCAGTCTTTCTAAATGGAGATTTATAAGAAGAAGTATACATCAAACAGCCAGAAGGATTTCTATTGACATTAAAGGAAGGTTATGTCTACAGGTTGAAGAAATAATTATATGGACTCAAGCAAGCCCCTAGAGCATGGTATTCAAGATTGGAAAGGTATCTACAGTAACAAGGATTCAGGAAGGCAAATGCAGACAACAATCTCTACATAAAGGTGTATCATGACAGTATATTCATAATTGAATTTTATGTAGATGATATCATCTTTGGAAGTGATGATGACAGGATGAGTCAAAAGATTTCCAAAGACATGTAGAATGATTTCGAAATGTCCTTACTTGTTGAGTTGACCTTCTTTTTTGGATTACAAATATGTCATCGTGACAAAGGTATCTTCATCTCTCAAACCAAGTATATCAGAGAGATGCTAAAAATGTTTGGAGTCAAAGATTGCAAACCAGTAAGTACTCTTATGCGGACTAGTTGCAATTTAAGCAAGGATGATGATTCTAAAGACACGAATCAGAGACTCTATAGATCGATGTTTGGCATCTTGTGACATTGTTTAGACCGGATGTAATGGAGGTAGTTGGAAGGGTTGTAAGGTTTCAAGTAGCACCAAAGGAATCACATGGTATGGAAATGAAGAGGATATTCAGATATCTCAAAGGTATTATGGTATCTAAAAGGGAATGATCTATCTTTGGTTGCCTACACAGATGCAGATAGGGCAGGTTGTATTGATGATAGAAGAAGTACAAGTGGAGCATATTTCTACTTGGGTGATTGTCTGGTGGCATGGTTAAGCAAGAAACAATCATCAATATATTTTTCCACAGCAGAAACAAAATACATTGCAGTAGAAGCATGTTGTACTCGGGTTCTTTGGATGAAGGGAAACTTGCAGGATATACAAGCAAAGTATGATGAGCCTATTTCAATATTTTGTGACAACACCAGTGCTATCAGTATCTCCAAGAACCCAATGATGAATTCCAAGACAAAACACATTATGATTAAGTATCACTTTCTATGGGAATAGGATATAGAGAATAACATCAAGCTAGAGTACATCGAAACAAAAGAACAGATTGCAGATAAATTCACCAAATTGCTTGCAAGGGAAAATTTTGAGTATCTGTGACAAAAAATTAGAGTATTTTTTGCCCCACAGTGATTCACAGGGCTTCAAGCATAGTAAGACAGGGGGAGAGAAGCATAAGACTTGAATATTCAAAGTGAAGAAACTTTTGAATGATTTTCGTATACATCAAATATTTACACGAGGAAGCACCATGAAGAGAAAGGAGAGGATTGCAGATAGGGAGAGCATATCCTAGGTGTATTACCCTTTTCCATTGATGTCAAAGGGGGAGATATAGAGAAAGGCATGGAGATGGAGAGAGAGAATAATTGGAGACAAAAGAGGGATGTAGGCAGGGCAAGCGATGGTCACAAAGGGAGCATGTGCATAAGCATGAGTATTACCATGCCTAATTGTTGTCATCAATGCCAAAGGGGGAGATTATTGAAAGATTCATTGTCATTGATGTCAACCCTTGAAGAATCCCCAACGGTGTAGTTTTTGTACCTGGAGTTGATTGAGGAATATGGACATGAAGAATAGTTTAGATGTTGGTAAGACACTCATAGATGGATAGTCCCCATCATTTAATTTCCGGTTATATGTGGTATGCCACGTAGTTCCTCACAGTTGAGTATTTATGGCCTTGTGAAGTTGGAAGCCCCAAATAATGGTCAAGAATCCCCTAGTTGGTTACATGTCTTTCATGAGAAGGTAAAGTGGTTGTAACAAAAAAACTCTAGAAGCCCTAAGTTTAAGGAGAGAGGTTACCTAGAAAAATTATAAATACACCTGAAGGAATCATTCACAAGTACATTCATACACAAATTCTATTGAATATCATCTTCTGAATTAGTGATTGTTGGGTATGTGTTATATTCTTTGCATGACTAGCACCAGTGTATGCTATGTTGCGTCGGGCGTGCAGGGGGGTTTGAGGGGGGGGGGCAGTAGGCCCCCTCTTGGGGGGTTGCAGGGGGACGATATCCCCCCTGAACGGGGGTTAGGGGGCAACGCCCCCGAGAAAAAAAAAATACTCTAGAAACGTGTCGCATGTTTGCATCATTTTTCGTGTCACCTCGATTTTCATGTCCATTGTTGGGCGGTTTTTCTGCACATGGTTTTTGTCGATGGTTTTCTATTTTTGGTTAAGGAATTAGGGTTGTTGACTAATCCAGGTCATTGGGTTAGAGCTTTGGATGTCGTTGGCTCCTATATGTATATTGTATTGTAAACAATGTATCACTATGAATGAATATAGAATATGTTGGTTTTCCTGGTTTGGGTTTCCAGGGGAAAAATCTCTGTGTAATGTGTGTATTTTCCATTGTATCTTTTCTATTCTTTTATTGAAAATTAGTTTGCAGTAAAATATTGTACAAGGTTAAAATCTACCATTTGGTATCAGAGCTTTGGTGGCTTTAAGGGGACGCCTTTGTGGTCAAGGGTTTGGCTCGCGACTGTGATAAGCCTTGTTACAGTGGGAGATCTATGGTATTGATTTTTCATATGAAAAGAAATGACGAGAAGTTCAAAAATGGAGATCGAGAAATTTAATGGGAAACATTTTTATTTGTGGAAGCTCAAGATGGAATATTTTTTGGTGCACAAAGATCAGTGGATCACGATGGATCTAGGTACTGCACCTACAGGAACTTCAGTAAATGACTGGAAAAAGTTGGATTGGAAGGCGAAGAGCACAATCTGACTGTGTCTCTCAGATTCAGTATTACTAAATGTGTCAAAGGAAGCTACAACCAAATATTTATGGGATAACTTGGGAAAGTTGTATTAGTCTAAGTCCCTAGTAAATAAACTTTTCCTGAGAAAGAAGTCATATAACCCGACGATGAGAGATGGAGACTCGGTGGAAGAGAATTTGAATTCCTTCAATACTGTGGTAAGTCAATTAGTATATGTTGAGATTAAAATTTCAGATGAAGATAAGTGTATAAGTCTATTGTTCTCTTTACCAGACTCGTGGTATAGTCTGGTTGTGTCCATTTGTTGGTTACCATTCTCCTATATTGTTTGAGTTTTTTGACCCAAGGTTCATGTCTATTCAGGTTTCCAACAAAGCCTCTAAAACTATCGGCCCTCCTGGTAAACCAGAATGAAACACAACACACATGATGCGCTACACATTCTCACCCGATATAGATTTAATGGGTGGTTGTAAGAATCATGTGTTCATAGCCTAGAATTGAGTGTGATATATGAGGAACGAATATTGAACCATTATTATAACTGTAAATGCAATATATTGTCATTTGTGAATGCGTAGGAAATATAACAATTCATTCATTAAGCATAGCCATAACTACTGAAAACATGATAAAGATAAGCATGAATTCATCACACAACACAGATATTACCATGGTTCACCCCCTCCTGGGCTACGTCCACAAATATTTTTCTCTTGGCTCTTTTATTATGGTATTTCCGCATCTGCAACATCGCACGCTTTGCAATCCTCCACAGTTGGGTAAGATTTATATGAGGCAGACTACATCACACCAATCTCCTTAGCCTACGATCTAACCCTCAATATATTCCCTCCCTTGTCTCCTCTAGCTCAACATCTTATAAAATGGATCACACAACAAAATATTACATATTGATTCGCTACAATATCAACTTATCTCTGTAACCTTTGAACAATAATAACAAAAAACCTGAACCCTATATGATACCTAAGTATCTATATTTATAAGTTTCTGGCTCTTCAGCCATTACAATGCATTAACCAAAACCCTAACCCTACCATCATTAGGTCTTCCTTCCATGAGTGTGTGTTGTTATTCCTTCCAATTGTTTCTTTCCTTGCATGCGCACGTGGTGTGTGTCCTTCCAGCTGTCACTTTCCTTATGCATGCTTTCTTTCCCAAAAATGCCTTGTTTTTCCACTTTGGCCTTTGGCCTGCCTCCAACAGGCCCCCAACACTGACATGTGGCTCGTCCCGAGCCACCTAACCTTTTTATTCTCCCTCGATCTCCTTGGTGATCGCTTGGAAATTTTCCTTAAGATTTGATGCATGTGTCTTCACCTGCGCAGTCTTCTCCCTGAGTGTGTCCACTATCTGGAATGCAATTTCATCACTGATCAATTCCACGCACTCTGTCTGGGTCTGTGTTATACGTCCCTTGGCTTCCTCTTCTTGTGCTAGAACTTATGCTACTCGTTCTTGCAATGGTTCCATTTGAGCTTGTCGCTCCTATTTTTGGGTTTGCACGGTAGTGAGCTCTGCCTAAAATTTCTTCATGTCCTGCGCCCCTTTGACACGTTCTATAATTGACATTATATGTTTCCTCTGCTTGAGTTCTTGGATCGCTGCATTGATCATTTCTTATTTCTTGTGCCACTTTTGGACCTGTTGATCCTCCTCTAATCTAGTCCAAAGTTGTGCCGCTTTATCGAACAAGTCAGTTGTTGTGATGACCTACTTCTCTATATCCTACAATTGTGTTGTTGTTTCCTTATTCCTTTTCTCCTTCACTGCTGGTGGAGTGGTTGGTGTGAGTTGTTCTCGAAGATTATCTATCTCCTTCTGATATTGATCAATTGTCTACACAATCCGATCAATCTTTTCTGCTACTATGATTTCATCTCTCTACGCGACCTGTGGAATCTTCTCATAAGTTCCTGCCACTTTCTGCTCCAATCCTTTTATGCACTCCCTTTCCTCATGGGTCTCATATTTAGCCTTCTCATAGACTATTTCTAGATCGTCTCATTTCTTTGTTGCCTTCTTCAATTCGACTAAGTCTTTGTTTGCGCGAGACTGTACCTCGTGGTTTATTCTAACCTGCAACTTGTGGAGTGCCCTGGTCGACATCCGCATCAACACTAGTTGGATTTGTCTTAAGTCCTTTAGGGGTGTATGCCCCACAATCTCATCCATTCGCAACATACTGGGTGTCATGTGGAATGTTGTGTTCAGGTGCGATAGTGGATGGACTGGATCTCGTTCTTCTACTTCCAATCTTTCCTCCATCTGTGGTGTTGATGGTTTTGTTCCCCTACTGCTTGTTGTTTTCCCTTCCCCGATTTTCTTGAGGATCTGCCGCATGTTTTCTAGGTCCTTCTGAATCCTATCCCTGTGGTGTGAAGCATAGTCAAAATCCTTGGATAGACAATCTTGGACCATTCGGGCTATCATTTCCCCATCATCATTTGTGATCGTATACTCTGGCGATGTTCTTTGTGCCTTCGTTTTCTTGCACATGCCTTCTGTCTGCGTGGTTGTTCTCTTGTTTCCCCCTGGTTCCTATGAGTTGGGACTTGTTGCAGTCTCTTGCACGGGCTTGGCCTGTTTCTGTTGCTCCTTGTCCAGCAGAGTCTTATCCTTCTTCCCGTTCTAGGTTCATGTCTTCATTGGTCCTTCATTTCTCTGTGTTGTTTTTCCCTAGCCTGTTCTCTGTCTCTTGGGCACTTGGATTTATTGAGGCTTTGTTTCTCCCTGCCCTCTCTCTTCTTTTGTTATTCTTTCTGGCAATTCTTGGGTGATGGCTGGAATCCTCCATTCATCTTCCCAGTCTTTGATTACTCGATGTCTCCCTATGTGATGTAGTAGCGCATCTATAGCCATTGTTTATCGGGATCCTTGTGCGCCTATATCCACATTATATGTATTGTAGCCCTAAAGTTGGTGATGTCCCCATATCATGCAACAACCTCTGGCGTGATTCTCCACATCTTGGAGATGGCTTCTTGTAGGTTGCGTAGGTATCCTTCAAAGATGGACCAGTTCTCCCTTTTTCTCCTAGCATCTAGCCTGGCTCTTAGCAAGAAATATCTCGCTCCCTGATTTGGTTTGCGTCTAATACAAAAAACTACATACCTTGTCTCTTTCCATCCCATGAAGGCTATTAATGTGATCAGCCATGAGTAGTGAAACTATGTTCCTAGATCCTGCACATCCTTGCAGTCATCGAGGAATAATTTCAAGAGGTATGGTGCCCATATCATTGTGGTGCCTTCTGCGCACTGAGCTGCAACTGCGACAACTCCAGCTGGAACTTCCTCCCTGTAGAATTTTCTTAGCATCTTGCAGGCTAAGATTTTTGTGCCCAATTGTGTCGTGGCATCGTTGATCGTCTTGATGATGATCCCTCTGGTGCCCCTGTCAGTGCCATACTTATTCTTCATCTCTTCTACTAGCGCTTTTTCCCTGGCTTTGTCATCCAAAAAATGTGTGATATCCATCCCCCGAGATGGAAATCCTATTAAGTTGGCCATAAGCTCTACGTCTATGGAGACTAGCTTGTCCAACCCGATATCCCCTCCATGTGTGACTACTAACAACTATTTGACGCATGTGGTTGCGTGCTGACCTCTGCCAAAATGTGGTAGGTCCAAAAAACCTAAAATTCATGTCTTCTCCAACCCTGTTGCCCATTGGAGTGGCTGACTAATCGGTTCCCCAAATGGATTTGTTCCCATCGTCTCCATGTATACCCTCTTTGCAAGTTCTGGAAACTTTTCTTCATATGCTACATCGTGATCTGAGTATTTGAGATTTCCTATATAACCCAACAGGTCTGGTCCTACCTATACCCCATCTGGTATATGCGATAGAACCATTTCTGCAGCAAGTTTCTTGCGAGGTGACCTAGGTATCTGTATCTTGTCTTTCTACGATGGTGGTGGCTAGCTCAAAGTTCTAGCGACTTCTGTTTGTTCCTCAGTATACCATTCCAGCCAACCCGTGACATCGTCGATCGTTCTGTCTTGTGGGTGGTCTGATATGGTCATTTGAGACTCATCTGGCTCAACTGTTGATTCCCGAATCGGCATTGTTCCATTAACTCTCGAAGTTGCTTCGACATTCTCTGGTTGTGCCTTCTTCAGGGTTTTTGCATCCTGGGTCTGTGTGTCATGTACTTCTGTTGGTCCATATATATTTGTACCCTCGGGTGTTGGTTGTGGGATTTCTTCCATTATAGGTTTTGGGTTCACCGGTGTTGTGTCTGAAGATGGGATTTCATCGACATTGACGATCTTTGGCTATTGTTGTTCACCTTATTTGAAATATTCTTAGTTGGCAAAGATGGGAAAAACCTTCTAGTTTTGGTGTTGGACTTTCATCAAACTCTTTGCACGCTTCTGTATTCAATGTTGTAGATGAGATTTAAATGGACAGCAGTCTGTCTCTTTGTTTTGTTTGCTTATATGTTGGTTTTCTAACCCCTTATACCTCCCCAATGAAGTACCAAGTGTGTTATTTGGATATTAAACAAAACCCATAAAATGATAATGAAAACATTTACATATTAATGAGCAAAATAATCAATCTCGGGCTGATTTTATTAAATGTCAATGGTTGAGCTTATTACAATCAAAATGGCATAAAATACCTCTCATATATGAGGATAAAGACTGATAGGTGGAACTTGAACCCTCCAATCTCATCCAGAAATGAAGAAAATGTCCCAAATCTGTCCACACGTGCTAGCAAAGGAGACAACCCGTGTAATTATATCGCTTTTATTTGATGGGAATGGTTTAGCAGCCTCCACCCGATGGTATGCCTCTCACCATGCCAATGGAATCCCTCTAAGAGAAGTCAAACAACAAAAGTCTTCCCCTTGTTATCCCACACAGCACCAAATAAAAACGCAGCTCCTGGGAATGAGAGTCATAGCCACAAGAGAACACGCAACCATAGGGAAAGGGAGGCACGACCAGCAAAAGGTGAACACCCCGCTCTTATGGAGGATGATCAGCAAGAACCACAATGAAGATCCATGCCCCAGAAAGTAGCCACGTTGAGGAGAGGTGAAAGATTCGGCCTCAATAGAAACACACAGCCAATGAAAGAAGAGTGCGCCCAGCTCAAGGAAACGCCAAACACTCCACACGTGCCAAAGAAAACGCCTTCTCTTCTCCAAAACTGAAAATGAAATTCTTCTCCGATAAATCTCCTTGGATCAGAATACCAAATACCTGCAAATGAAAAACCGGAATGGTTTCTCCAATCTCATGGCTAGGGCAGATAGTTTCACTACCGAATCCGAGCACCAAATGGGTTTCCAGCTAAAACCCTCATTAGCTCTCCGAGCTCTTCTCCAAAACTCAATTTTTCAAATGAATAGTCAATAATCCCTTTTCCAAACCCCATCCGTCCTTTTACTCTTCCACTTTTATTTTTCTCCATTAATATATTTATTTAATTAATAATTGGAGATAAATACCCTCAAAGAGGGGTTTAATATTAATAAACTCACTTTTCCTAAGTTTTCACTTTATAATTCGAAAGTGACTTTACCAATATCGTTTCCCCAACTCATTTGTCTAATGGTTTACGGGAAACTGTGTAAACCACCATGGTCTTCTGGTTACCTAGGGAAGATGGGACATTACCTTCTTCCACATGTACCCATGACCTGGTTTTGACTCTGGTTGGTTTGGCACTCTGGATTGCTTCTGTTTTCTTGGGCGGTGAATTTCAAATGTTTTCTGAACTCAAACGGTCTCTGTGATCTCTGTGAACTCACTATGTGCTCTTTATCCTCTATCACTCTCTATCTGCTTTCTTTTCGTGAATAGCATCCATGTGTTGTATGGGTTTTCCGTGAAGATTTCCGATGATGCTTTATTCATTATGGGTTTAATGCACCTTAATTATGGGTTCAATGCACCTTCGGCAGTTTTGTACTTGCCATTACTCTACCTTGTCATCTCCAGTTGGTGCGATTAATGTGGTGTCCCATCGGTCCTTGTCGTCCTTAACTTTTTCCTAGTGTTGTCTTGTCGTACTACTTTTGTCGAATTTCCTTTTCCCTCTTGTTTCCCTTTGTATGTGATCGTTGTCCTTCTCCTAGCTGGGTTTATGTTCATAAGTGTGTGTGCTCTTTCTTTCTCCAACACACTGTGACTTTTTTGGTTTTGTTTACAATTCTGTTTTTTTTATTGCACGGTGGGTGGGAGACTATCCTTGTACAGCTTCATTCAGCTCCCGTTAATCATCCCTCTGAGTTATGTGTCTGATAATTCTTTCAACTATACAACTCCTCCATCTGTGACTTATTTTACTTCGTACAGTCCTAGCCAATGCATTCTTAGCTTTCCTGGGTGCTGAAATGATTTGTTTTCATACATCAGTACTAGATCTCCTTCCTTGAAATTTTTCTTCTTTATGTGTCTATCATGCCAAGCTTTGTCCCTTTCTTTCTAAACTTGTTGGTGGAATCCTTCTAAGATCTAGTCTTCCTCCATGGTGATTAACTGATTTAGTCTCTCATGTACTGTGCCTCATTCTGTCATTTGTGTAATCGCTGCTACACACAAGCTTGGTACTAAAAATTCTAATGGCACCACTGCTTCTTGGCCATAAACCAATTTGAATGGCGTTTTCCCTGACAATTTTTTTCATGTGGTATTGTAGGCCCATAATACTGCTGGTAATTTGAGGTCCCAGTTGTCCTTGTTGACATTACAGATCTTTGTTAGTGCATTCTCCAGGATTTTGTTAAATTCTTCCACTATGCCATTTTCCTGTGGATGATATGGTGTGCTCTTTTGATGATGGACTTCAAAATCTTCATTCATAGCGCTAATGGTGTTGTTTATGAAGTGTGTGCCTTGGTCGATCATCAAAACTCTTGGGCATACAAATCAAGTGATTACTTGATCGAATAAAAAAATTTGTTGTTGTTTTTCCACTGCAATCCTTCATTGGTGCGCCTTCTGCCTATCTTGTTAGGTATTTCATCGCAGTGATAATGTACCTTGATACTATTCTTTTTTTTGGTGGGTTAATTGGTCCTACAAACTCTATTTCCCACTTATCGAAGTCCTGTAATGTTAATTTTGGTCGTAATGGAATCTCTTCCCTTTTGTTGGGTTTGCCTAATCTTTAACAGACATCGCATCTTTGACAGTACTCCTTCGAGTCTATGTGAATCGTCATCCACCATATTCATGTGCGTAATACCTTTTGCACGGTAGATTTTCCTGCATAATTCCCTCCTACTATTCCTTCGTGGGATTCTGCTAAAACTCATGGTCTTTCATTTTCTAACACATATCTTCGCAAAATGATATCTGCGCCCATTTTGTAAAGGTGTCCTACAATCAGTTGATATTCGGCATCGTGGACTACCAGGTTTTTCTTCTGCATGGTGGTATACTCTTGCGGCGCAGTACCTGTGCTCAAGTACCGAATGATATATGTGAAGTGTTCATCAGTGATCTATACTGAAAATAGTTGTGCATCTAGAAATTTGTCCTCTAAATTCATAGGTTCTTCTCCATTTGTGACTCTTGATAGGTGGTCAAGTCCTGCGTTCAATTTTCCTGGTTTGACAATTAATTCAAAGTCAAATTCTTCAAATAGTAGTAACCAGTGGTAGATTCTCCCCCCCAACATTGGCTTGTTGACTAGGTATTTTAGGGCTGAGTGATCTATGAACATCTTAAAGTGTTTCCCCAATAAGTAATGTCTGAACTTTTGTAGTGCATAGACCATAGCTAGGCCTTCCCTTTCCCTACTGTTATAGTTATTCTCTGAGTCGGATAACATTTTGCTCACAAATGCTTTTGGGTGATCCAAGTCTCTCACTTCTGGTTGCACCGAGATAGCTCTGAGTGCTATGGATGATGCATCTACATGCACATGGAATGTCTTCACCTGGTCTGTAAATACTAATATCGGCGCAGTGACCATGTTTTCCTTCTGGGTATCCAGACTGTGTTGGCACTCATCATTCCACTAAAATTGTGTATCCTTTCTTAGCAGCTTTTCCATTGGTGCAATAATTTGTGCATATCCTTTGATAAGTTTCCTATAGTATCTTATGTGTCCCAACATCGCTCTTAGTTGAAGGACTATTTTTGGTGGTGGTAATTTAACAATTACTACAATCTTTGTAGGATCTACTAATAAATGATGTTTGCATACTATATGGCCCAATAGTATCCCAAATGGTGTTACGAATATGAATTTCTTTATGTTCATTGATATCTGGCACTGCCTACATCTTTCTAACATCATGTGTGAGACTTCTACATGGTATTTCAACAAACTATAGACTGTCCAATCATCCATCTATACTTCTAGGAACTGATGGATGAATTCCTTAAACGCAACAATAACTACTCTAGAAAAAATTGTTGGTGCATTCTTAAGTCCAAATGGCATGATTGTGTATTGGTAGGATCCCCATTCTGTCGCAAATGTGATCTTGTATATGTCTTCTTGTGTTATCTTGATCCGATGGTATCCTGAGAATCCATCAGTGAATGAGTAAGCTTCATGTCCACCTACGTTTTCTAACACTTCATCCGTGAAAGGTGTCGAGAATGGGTCATGTAGGCATGCATCATTCAACTTCCTTAAGTCGACGCATATCCTAAACCCTCCTTGTTTCTTGTCCTGAACTACCATCGGGCTTATCCATTCTGATTCCTCAACTGGTCCTATGATTCCAACTTCGAGCATCCTATCAATCTTAGATTTGACTTTATGCTTATATATTGGGTTTAATCTGTATGGTCGATGTCTGATCGATATTACTTCAGGTCTGAGTGGTATCTTCATTTCTCCTAGCTCTCCAGAAATACCCTTCATCTCAGTAAATGGTGTGGGAAACATGTCATTGTATTCACGCAACAACTTTGTTATGCTTTATACTGTTTGTTCATCCCAGTAGTCTCCAATGCTTTCCATTTTGGGCTGATCAGTTGTCCCAATATTGGCTTTATTTACTTTGATCAGCGTGGAAATAACTTATGATTCTATAGGTGGCCCCTCCACTTCTCTTTCTCCTTCTGCTTGTTCAATCTAAATATCGCACGGATCGTCTTCATCTAGTGCTTCCTCTTGTACATGGTAACATGACAATAGTGCCTTGATTGTTTGTTTGTTTCATTGTTTTTATTTTGTGATCAATTATACTTCTGGTTCTTTGATGAATATCACTCCTCTTATCTGTTTAAGCGTGACATCTATGTTGGGATTCTCATGCTCGAATGAGAAAGTGACTGTAAAATTCTATTGCAATGTCGTTCAGGTCGTAGCTCCTTTGCACAATTCCTGGTATGTATACCAATTCGCTAGTATGTCCTCTAGAGTGTGTATAAAATGATGAGTCCATTCCTCCGGGGGTGTCAATTTCCACAACGTTCTATACTTCTCCAAGTGTTCCACTAGTGCCCCTTGTCCATCATACCTCTATTACTTTTTGTCTTTATGTTATGCACTGAACCTTATGCGCAGTAACCGCTTACATTGGTACTAATCTGTGATTGTCTCTTTCTGTGCACCCCACCATCTTGTGGGTGTGGCCTTGAGTGCTAAATCAAGTGCTAACAGTCTCTGGTTCTCTAACATTGTGTCTTCATACTGTGTCAAGAATGTTTCCAAATCATTTATCCCGTGGAAACTAGGTGGTTCCCTTATTTATGTGCCTACCCATCTTACTGTGCGGTCTATTCGTGCACATCTTCTTGTGGAAACTTTGTGTAACCTTTGTTGCCAGTTCTCTAAAACAATATTTGAATCTATTGCACATGAAGTAATGCTCCGCCAAATGAGTATCCCATCTGTAGTTGGGTTTACATAATCCTCATCGCGTGCAGTTGTTCTGTACAACTGGTTGATTTCCTCTAAGTCTAGGCAAGTGGGTTCTACAAACCTCTCCCCTTCTGATGGGTCTAATGGAACAATGACCCTGTATTCTCCTGACTCAAATGTGATTTTCCTGGTCTTCAAGTTGATTATGGCATGGTTGTCAAATGCCCAATCCAGAAAAAGAAACGTTGGATAAGGTGTGGTGTCGTCCACTATTTCAATGACTTCTAAATATGATTTAGTGTGCACTCCATCCAGGTCTATTGTCACTCCTTTCAGTCTACTGATTGGTAAGACTCTGTGTTGGTTTTCCAGTTTCAATTGAACAGGTGAATAGCCCAATGTGGGATCTCCCATGCATTTCCATGTCTTCTTTGGTAATACATTAACTTCAGATCCTAGATCTAGTATGATATCTCCCATGTTGAAATATCTGATGTTGGCATTTAGTCTGAACTCCCAACTGGTTCGTCTCCTTCTATGTAGCTGATTGACATTTTTTGGTTCTAGTTTTTCTTCCATCTTGATGCTACATTTTTCTAGTATGTTTTGCAATATTTTCACAGATGATGGATCATTTAATACTTTTACACATGATTGCAAAAATCCTTTGATTTTACTTACTTTTCCCTTGGGTTTCATTTCGTTGGTATGATCCAATAATGGAGGCATCTCGTACTCTGGTGCTTCCTTGTTTTGTTGCATAGTTGAAGTAGACGCTATGTATTCCTTCTGAAATTCTTGTCTGGATTCTTTAAATATTTCCTTCTCATTCTACGTGTGGAACTGTTTCCTTGGTTTGACGTTCTTCTTTACCCACTGGTTTTGTATTGGTTCTTGTCAAGCTGCGTCATTTCCTATTTAAGCTCCTCCGCGAGTAACTATATTGATGTTTCATCCTTCATCCATTGCTTCGGCTGAAATCCATTGAACATTTTGGTTATTCTGGTTCCTCTTTTCCTGGATCTTTACTAACAGTGTTGGACACTCCTTTGTGTCATGGTCCGATGCGCAACAGTACATACAAGTTGCTAGTGGAAGAGGACATTCTCTTGCATAATGTCTCTGTTGTTGAAAATTTTGACATACCACTGGTCCTCTACCTCGTATGAAACCTCATCTTTCTCATCCTCCACCTCTATAGCCTGTTCTATCTCCTCTCAGTGCGTTATACTGAGGCGCCTGATTATACTGCACGGTATTGTACTGAGGTTGTGTCGTGTTGTACTGCAATTTCGCGTTATTATATGGTCGTTGCATAGTATTGTACTGTTGTTGCGTAGTGTTGTATGGAGTTGTAACTTTATTAAATTGTGGTGTGGCTTTCCCAATCATCATTTATGCCTGCACTCTATATGCATTTGATGTCCTTTCTCACATCAACTCCATGGTTCTACAATATTTATCATCGTGGCCCACTGACTTGCAAAAGGTGCAATATGAACTCTTTGGGATTGTTTTGTATTTTTGCATCATCGTACAGTGATAAGGGTCGTGACTTGGTTTCTTGCATATTTCACACCATAGTCCTCCTGTTGGTAACAGATTTGGCATTCCTGCTGCCATATATTTCGCGAATGTTGGACATTCGTTCTTGTGGTGTCCTTTTGTCCTACAGGTAGTACACCAAACAACTTCTCATTTTTCCTTGTTCTTATTATGGTTTAGCTAAAACGTTAAGTTCTTCAGATCCTCCTTCAGTTCTTCGATGGTTGGGTCTATCTGCTGGTACTGGTTCTCTTCCAGTTGCAAGGTTTCATGCAGAGCCTCTACCTGCGTCTAGAACTTATGTTGTCGCAGTGGATACTTTAAGTGTGGTAATAGTGAATTGACAAATAAGTGTCTATGCTACATCTCGGTCATGAGATACTTCAACTTCCCCTTCAGTCTCTTGAATCTATGGTCAATATCCCATACGGATTCTCTTACTTTCAGTCTTATTTCGATCATCTCATTCATGTATTGATCCTCTGAACTTGGCTTCTGGAACTCATTTATCAGTAACTTCTTAATGTATGTCAGTGTCCTTGTCATTCCAGCGGCATTGTTTGCATCTAAACTCATGTACCAATCTAGTGCATGGTCTCTTAGCATAATAGCTAGCTGCGCAAGTTTGGTATCTTCATCAATGATTTGTTTTTCTTCCTAGATCTTTGCAAAAATGAACAAGTGTTTCTCAGGGTATTTTGTTGCTTCTCCTCGAAATTATGGTAACCTGATGGTGCGATCGTGTCATGTCATTCTGAACATTGAACTACTACCTCTGTGCGGTGTATATACTTCACTAGTGCTACCTGAACTGGCTCCTCCAGTTGTTGTTCCTTGTGTAGATGTACTTCTTGTTGTCTTACTGCTTATAAACTTCGGTTGTCTAAACGGCGGTGTTCTCTTTGGTGTACTAGTCTCACATGGGTTTATGGGTTCCACACTGACATTAATATGGATAGTATTGTTTCCTTCTCTTCTCATTCTTGGACCTCTTGTCCTCCTCTCATATGTTGTGCGCGGGATTTCCTCAATCTGCTCCACAACCCGGAGATCCTCTACCTCTTCCTCATCACTCGCCAAGCCTTCCCTCGCAGCTACGAATCTCTTATTGGTATTCACCTTGTATTGGTAAGGTACTCCGCTACGCATCTTTCCAGTTGTCGCCATGATATGCTTGATATGGTCATCGTCCATCATGATCAGGTCCAAGGGTTCCTCCTTCTTTCCCTTACTCTTTCCTCCTTCCATTTATCCTCTTTCTGTCAATGCTTCCCCCCTTCCCCCATGCACGCAGGGACGTTTAGTTGTCTGGCTCCATTGTCATTACACCTTTATTATACAACAGTATCTTAATAAAAGTATACAAGTTTACAGTGATCGAATGTACCTTCCTCGAGGTCCTAGTAGAAACTCTTTCCCCACTGCGCTGTAAAACTTCATTGTGTCTACTGCAAACTCTGTTATAAACACTGCCACAATACTGTCAAGCCAAAATTCTACTATGTGGGTGAAATTTTTGTTCACCTATTGCAACTGCTCAATCTGTACTGGGGTCCACTCGAGCTGTCGAATCCAGTTCGTTGCGTGGTTATCCTTCAACCTTAGTATCCACTCCTGCAATAAGTGTGGAAAATCGCAGAAAAAGACTTCATGCAAATCAGTAAACATGTATTTCTCAATATACTTGCGAGGTGTTACTCTAGGGTTTCTATTCTCTTTCTGTGCAAACTCTAGCTCTTTTGTTCTTAACCATCTTTTGATCTATGATTTTGTGGGATTCCACGGTCTCAACATCCCCTTTTTAATGGCTCATTGCTCTCTTCCCTAACCTTTTCTTAATATGCCTCCGACAGGTCTTCAACTTATCTCATCTACTCAATCCTCTTTGTTCCTACCAATGGCAACAAAACCATTTGTTGGTTACTATTCTCCTATACTGTCTGATTTTGTTGACCCAAGGTTCATGTCTATTCAGGTTTCCAACAAAGCCTCTAAAACTATCGGCCCTCCTGGTAAACTAGAAGGCAACACAACTCACATGATGCACTGCGCAGTCTCACCCGAGATAGCTTTAATGGGTGGCTGTAAGACTCATTTGTTTACAACCTAGGATTGAGTGTGATATGTGAGGAATGAATATTGAACCATTATTATAACTGTAAATGCAATATACTGTCATTTGTGAATACGCAGGAAATATAACAACTCATTCATTAAGCAAAGCCATAACCACTGAAAAGATGATAAATATAAACATGCATTCATCACACAACACAATTATTACCGTGGTTCACCCCCTCCTGGGCTACGTCCACAAAGATTTGTCTCTTGGCTCTTTTATTATGGTATTTCCGCATCTGCAACGATGTGCGCTTTACAATACTCCACATTCAGGTAAGATCTTTATGAGGCGGACTAGATCGCACCAGGATCCTCAGTCTACGATCTAACCCTCAAGATCTTCCCTCCCTCATCTCCTCTAGCTCAAAAACTTATAAAATGGATCATACAGCAAAATATTACATATCGGTTCGCTACAATATCGACTTATCTATGTAACCTCTGAACAATAATAACAAAAACCCCGAACCCTCTATGATACCTAAGTATCTATATTTATACATTTATGGCTCTTCAACCATTACAATGCATTACCCAAAACCCTAACCCTACCATCGTTAGGTCTTCCTCCCATGCATGCGTGTTATTCTTCTTTCCAGCTGTTGTTTTTCTTTCATGCGCGCATGTTGTGTTTCCTTCCAACTGTCGCTTTCCTTATGCATGCTTTCTTTCCCAAAAATGCCTTGATTTTCCTCTTTGGCCTTTGTCCTGCCTCCAACATGGTCATAGGTAGTAATATGATCTCCTTGAAGTTTGATGAAGTGGTTTCATCCTTGTTGTCAGAGGATATGAGACGGAATAACATGGAAGGACAAAGCACAAATGCATTATTTGCAAAAGGATGCTCCCAGGAAATAAATAGATCTAAGTCCTCAAGTGGGAGATCTAAGTCTCCCAGAAAGTTTGTAAAGGTATGTTGGAGATGTGGAAAATAAGGGCACTACAAGAAGCAATGTAGATCCAAAGTTGAGAAAAAGAAGGGATCTGAAGAATCTCCTTCTACAGAAGAAAATACCTCCAAGGAAGAAGAAGGGGATGTGTACTTGGATTCTTCAAGCACACATGCAGATCATGAGGAATGGTTGGTTGAATCAGGTGCATCCTTTCATATGACTCCCCCCAGGGAGTGGTTATATGAATATGAAAGGTATGATGGAGGTAATGTTTTCCTAGGTGATGACTCGACAACTAAAATCATAGGATGAGGAAAAGTCAAGTTGAGGCTCATATATGGAAGGATTAGAACACTACCTGGTGTTTTTCACATCCCAGGTTTGGCCAGAAATTTGATTTATGTAAGAAAAATGGACGATGCATTGGTAAAAACAATATTTGAAAAGGAAACATGCAGGATGGTTAGAGGAGAATGGTTTTATTGAAGGGAGTTCAATTTGGAAATATGTATAAGCTACAAGGAAGCACTATTAGTGATGGGTGTAATAGTTCCATTGTTTTTGACATTGGAGTTGAAGAAGAATGAACTCCTACAGTCTCTATGGAAAATGTTATGATGTAGCATCAAATACTGGGGCATATCAGAGAGAAGGGTCTTCGACTGCTACACGGTAAATGTATGGTTGAAGGTATGTCTAATTTCTCTTTGGATTTTGATTTATGTGAACATTATGTATATGGGAAGCAGAATCGGGTAAGATTCCCCTCTTGTGCAACAAGGGAAGAAGGAATTTTACAACTTGTTCACAGTGATGTGTTTGGACCTGTGTCGGTTCCATCATTGAGAAAATCTTTGTACTATGTCTCATTTATAGATGACTTATTGAGGAATACTTGGATATATTTCCTCAAGACAAAATATGAAGTCTTTGACATGTTTAAAGAGTTTAGGGCTCTTGTTGAGAATCAAACAGAGAAAATAATTAAGGTGTTGAGGACAGATAATGGTGGAGAGTTCTGCGGGAATGAATTTGAAGAATTTTGTAAGAAGTGTGGTATAGCAAGGAATAAGACTACTCCATATACACCTTATCAGAATGGAGTTGTAGAAAGGATGAACAGGACGTTGTTGGAAAATGCAATGTGCATGCTCAATGGTGTCGGGTTAGGGAAAGAATTCTAGGCAGAGGTTGTGGGTACTGCATGTTACCTGGTCAACAGATCACCCTCATCATCATTAGATGAAAAGACTCCACAAGAGGTATGGATTGGTAAGAAATCTTCTCTCACACATCTCAGGGTATTTGGCTATGAGGCCTATGTTCATGTTCCAAAGGAAAATAGGAGTAAGATAGATAAGAAGGTTGAACAGTGTATCTTTATTGGGTATAAAGATGGTCTCAAAGGTTATAAGATTTGGAACCCAGAAACTAAGAAGGTTGTGTATAGTTGAGATGTGGTATTTAGAGAAATGAAGGATGTTGTTAAACAAGAAGTCCTACCAAGTAAGGAAGAACCAGAGAAAATAGAGTTTGATTTAAAGGATGATGAATTAGACTCTACAAAAGAACAAGAATCAGAAGAAGAAGATCCTCATACTCCAGTATTGAAGAGATTGGTTCGAGAAAGAAGAATACCGGAAAGGTGTACTCCATCTGACTTTCGTTCAGTTTTTTCTTTGTCTATTACTAATGATGATCCTATAAATGTCAGGGAGGCAGTGGATTCATAGGATGGAAAGCTCTGAAAAAAGGCCATGGATGAAGAAATGGTAGCCTTGGATAAGAATGAGGCTTGGGATCTAGTGGATTTTCCAACTGGAAGAAATCCCATTGGAAGAAAATGGGTATTTAAAAAGAATCTGAATGCATAAGGAAAAGTAGAGAAATACAAAGCTCGGTTAGTAGCAGAAGGTTATTCCCAAGTTGAGGGAATTGATTTTGGTGAGATTTTTTCTCTTGTTGCCAATTTAACTTCTATAAGATTTTTGTTATCTGTTGTTGTTGCTTTTTATTTTGAAGTGGAATAGATGGATGTGAAGACAATATTCCTACATGGGTATCTGGAAGAATAAATATGTATGAAGCACCCATAAGGCTTTGTTGTGAAGGGAAAGAAGGAGTTGGTATGCAAGATGAAAAAGTCCATGTATGGTTTAAAACAATGACCAAGGATGTGGTATCAAAAATGTGATACTTATATGTTGGGACTTGGCTTCACAAGAAGCAAAGAGGATCACTGTGTGTATTTTAAATTAATTGGTGATCATTTGATTTATTTGGTCTTGTATGTGGATGACATGTTGTTGATAGGAAATAACAAGGAGATTATCCAGGATGTGAAAACTCAATTGTCCTCTAAATTTGACATGAAGGATCTCGGTGATTCAAATTTCATTTTGGGAATGGAAATTAAAAGAGATCAGAAAAAGAGGAAACTCTGGTTAAATCAAAGAAAATATGTCAAGACAATATTGTAGAGGCTTAATATGCAGGAATGTAAACGATTCAAGGTCCCTATTCTTGTTGGTGTAAATTTATATGTGGATCAGTGTCCCAAGACATAGGAAGAGGGGGAGGACATGTCTCATGTTCCATATGCGAGTGAAGTTGGAAGTTTGATGTATGAAATGGTCTGTACTAGACCGAACATTTCACATGTAAACTAGGGAAGGAGCATTGGACAACACTAAAAAGGGTTTTCAGGTATTTGCATGGCACTGCTATCTATGGATTGTTCTACCAAGGAAGACCAAAATTGGATAGAGTGTTGGACATAAATGGATTTGTGGATGCAGACTGGGTTGGATATCTGGATCGTAGGAGATCTACAAGTGGGTATGTGTTTAACATGTTTGGAAGAGAAATCAGTTGGATGAGAAAAAGACAAGTTGTGGTGGCACTTTCAACTCTAGAAGTTGAATACATGGCAACCACTCATGAAAGTAAGGAAGAAGTATGGTTACAAAGATTATGTTCAGGTATTGAGTTGGTACAACAAGATGTAATGATAGATTGTGACAGTCAAAGTGAAATTTTTCTGGAGAAGAACCTGACTTATCATTCAAATACAAAGAATATTGATATTCAATATCACTTTGTGAGAGAAATGGTCGAAGAAAAGAAAGTGTTGTTGATGAAGGTGGACACTTTGAAGAATGTTGTAGATTCATTAAAAAAATATGTGAGCACTAAGAAGTTCTCTTGGTGTAGAGGATCCATGGGCATTGTTTCCCTAGATTGTTGACTATGTAACCCTATAAACCCTTATATGCAAAGAAGACAACAAGTGGGAGAATGTTGGGTATGTGTTATATTCTTTTCACAACTAGATGTAAGGCCTGCTATGTTGCGTCGATCGCGCATGGGGTATTTGAGGGGGGGGCACTAAGCCCCCCCTTGCGGGGTCGTAGCGAGTAAATATCCCCCGTGCATGGGGGTTCAAGGGAAGTGGCCCCGAGAATTTATTTTTCCTCGAGAAATGTGTTTCATTTTTGCCTCATTTTTTGTGTCGCCTTGATTTTCATGTCCATTGTTGGGAGGTTTTTTGGCACATGGTTTTTGGCGATGGTTTTCTATTTCTAGTTAAGGAATTAGGGTTGTTGAATAATATAGGTCATTGGGTTAGGGTTTTGGATGTCGCTGGATCATATATGTATATTGTATTGTAAACAATGTATCATTATGAATGAATATAGAATATGTTGGTTTTCCCAGTTTGGGTTTACAGGGTAAAAATCTTGGTGTAATGTGTGTATTTTCCATTGTATCTTTTATGTTCTTTTATTGAAAATATGTTTGCAGTAAAATATTGTACAAGGTTAAAATCTACAGTGATCTATTGGCTAAGTTTATGACGGTAAAATATGAGGTAGCAAAGATTGAGGAGTGTGGGAGTTTCGACATTGCAGGGGTGAGTGGGAATCTCTAAGGAAACCTTATTTTTGTTGATCCCCATGGTCTAGACTACTAGTTTCCCATGAGGCATCCCTATGGGTTGAAGTATACCTATCATGCGAGGCCCCGTGAGACAAGATGTCTTAGTCTCGCGAGGATAAGACAAGTTTGGGAAAATGTTAGTACCAGGTTCCTGAAGACATAAGATAACTTACAGGTCACCATTTATGTGTTTTAGGTCAACTACAGAGGTACTGGTATGTTTCTGTATTTGTTGTGAAGGTTATGCTTGATTATGATGTGGTGTATGATTGAGGAATACTTGGCATATTAATGAGTGTTTAACACATGATTGAGGTACATCTTGGCTACATGATTGAGTAATTGATTCTGGTATATTTGGTTCATTATATGGCATGTTTTTATGGTTCATATCTTTGAGACGATTTTTCATGGTTGAGATATACACTTGATGTATGGTGGCATATGCATGAGGGGCATGCATTGGTTCTTCATTTATGATAAGGTACATTCCTATACTTGATTGATGTTATGGGTATGGTACAGGTTGTATTCATGTTTGACATATGTTACATGATTGGCTACTTATCATTGATGTTGTAGTTGGTATATCTTATTGTTCATGATTGATGCATATATTTTGGTACACAGTTGATGGATGATATGGTTCAGTTTTTGGTATAGCACAAGTTGATGGTGTAGGTTATAGGTTGATGGTACAGTGAAAATGATAGGTTGGATACAGTGACATGTTGATGTGACAAGTCATAGGTTGATGTGACAGTGACAATGATAGTAGTAGTGATTGTAGTAGTGGCAATTTGTAACACACCCATTGTTGATATTACGGTAGCTTCGGGAGGTATCAACCTCCATTGTGACCCTTTGAAAAGATTAGGATATTTTGGAAGAAATAAAAGAAGTGCATGTAACCCTAGAAGAGATGTCGGCTAAGAGAGATAATTAATATGAATTAATTAGTACCCAGAATAAGAATTCGGCCCAGGCAGCCTGCCAGAGTTAGTATAAATACAGGGCGCTAGTTCTCACTTTACACACAACTCTCAGAATTACAGAGAGACACTTGTGCGCACTACATTGTGGCAGTCTTGTGCACAAATTATGGAGAAGGTGTTGTCGCCAGTTCTGAAACCTATTGTTTTTATATTTCTGGGTTGGACTCTCTGATCAACTTTGGTTACTTCTTGATTGGTGCATTAGCCTTGCTTGGATATTGGTTTTCTACCATGATTCTTATCTTTGTCAAGGTCAAGGTGCTCGAAGGGTGGCTTCGGCCTATGGTTGGGTGACAATAGTGATATTGTTTGTTGGCCCTTGACCAATTTTTGGGAGATCCTTGGTCAAGTTTGACCTATTTTGGGACTTCGACAGCCTGCCAAAGATGGAGCGAAAGACGAAGCAGAGATCGCGGGATCTCAACCCATTTTTGGGTCCTTTTTTGGGATTTTGGAATATGTAACGAGAATGGGATGTCGTCCCGTGGGTTTACCCATGTTTAGGCCTATTTTGTATGTATAAATAGAAGGCTAGGCAATGAAAGAAGAAGTTGAATAGTGCACAAGAGTTGTGCAAGTTGGCTAAGTGCTAAGAGTTGGATATGTGTTATCAAGAATTGTAAGGCTTTGTGCATATTGTATGATACTTGCAGAGATAAGTGCAAGTCATTGTAAGAGACTGTGAAGGCTTTTTGTTGTAATGCAAGGAAGGAGGATCTAGCGAGCTACACAGATATCCTGTTCTATGTGGAGTAAGGGTTTTGCGTCTCTATGCATGTAGATGACTGATTGAAGCTAATAAAGAAGAAGAGTTGGTATAAGTAGCCCTAGGGTGTGGGTGAACCACGTAAATACTATGTTATTATTCTCTGTGTGATGTGTTGATGTATTTATGTGTTAATTGCTAAGTGCTTCATATAGATAAGATAGATAGATATGTTTATGCTTTGTGCTTATGATGAATCTGGATGCTAGATATAACATCTGTGAACTTGCTTAGTGCTTGAGTCTACTAGATCTGATCTAATCCTGTGTTCTAAGCGCTTATATACATTAGATCAGGGTGAATGTTGTGATGCTTTGTTTTATCTGCAAAGTAGATATTCAGTAAATAATAACGAACTGATGATGTTAAGTTCTCTATTAAGTATTATAATCGCAGATTTGTGTCCCAGCTAAGGTTTCAAACACCTAAGTCCTACAAACACCCCTGCCTCTACCTCAAGTGAGACTTCATATGCTTCGCAGGTGTTGCCAAAAGGGTCGGTAGTTAGGGTTTTGTTGGTGCATTGTTGTAGCATTGAACCCTAGGTCTGCCCCTGTGCCAACAAATGGTTCCATTGTTGGGACCTAAAACTGTGATTGCTGGGAACTGAGGAAGAAGAAGCTTTGTGCAAAGATCCGACCTGAAATTGTGAAATCTCTTTGTGTATATATGTTGCTCTAGTGCGCAGTAGTCTACTAGTTTGGAAAGCTCTGTGCTAAGGAAAAGAAGTCTAATCTGAAGAAAAGAGGTAAGATATGGAAGCTTTGTGCTCTAAGAAAGGTAAAAGTGAGAATTCTTGATTAAAAGAGGTAAGATATGAAAGATCTGTGCTCTGATAAAGGTAAGAATATTGAAAAGTCCTAGATCTGAAAGCTTTGTGCTCTACAGAAGTAAGATAAGTGGAAATTTTTGTTTCTAAAGCATGGATCTAGGTATATTTGATAGATCTTTTCCTAGCTTGAAAACTAGGGTATTCATAGATGACATAAGGTTTGATATGAATAGATCTAATAAGAATAGTGAAAAATATGTTATACCTATGCATTAAAAGAATGTTTGGACTAATAAGTGTATGCAGGATCCTAGAAAGATTTTTTTGCAGGTTATCTACCCTGATCCTAGTGCGCAATACATGAAAGGTTGGGGATCATTTAAAAGAAAGAGAGGATTAACCCTCTGTTATATTTGCAGAAGACCAGGACATCTTGCTAAGGAATGCCCTGGAAAAAGACCCAGTTGTCTTTGTTGTAAAGCTATGGACCATGAAGTATTGGATTGTCCTAGAATGATTGCTAAGATTGAAGGAATGAACATGAGACAAGAAAACCCTAAGTCAAATCCAGAAACTAAGATTATGACAGAATCCCAGGAAGAATCAGAGAAAGTATTACTACAGATAAAAGAAACCCTGAATGATCGTCGACATGTCAGATTATCAGGGATCTTTAAAGAAAAATAATACCTTGAAGCAAGAATAGGAGACTTCGACATTGACTATGTTCTAGATGAGGAAACATAGGTGAATATCATGACAGAGAGAATGTGGGAAGCTATAGGGAAGCCTGCTATGATTCCTTCACTAGGAGGAATTGGAATATTCAAAGGAAAGTTGATAAACCTATGTGGAAAGCTCACCCGGATACCTATGAATGCCAATGGAACTTCGACAGAGGAAGATTTTGAGATTATTAAATTTATTGAGAACAGTGCCCCATTTACCATGCTACTAAGAAAGCCTTGGATTGAAAGAGATCAGGCCAGAAGTCAAGCAGAGGAGGAATTTTTAGAACAAAAGAAGCAAGAGTTAAAATAATTTATGACTAGAAGGATCACACACTTGATTGAAGAACAGAAGAACAGATCAAAGCCATTTAACACTAGAGACCCAGATGTTGAAGTTGCAAGAACACTAGAATAACCATTGAAGATTGAAGTACCTATTCCAGATAAAGAAGAAGGATCACCCTTGCCTCTTAGGAAAGAATCTCAACAGTGCGAAGTACCTATGTCAAAAGAAGATAAGAATCGGAATGGAAAAAGGAATACCGAGACAAATCTCACTGGGAAGAAGGCTATAAATCTAAGCAAGAAGCGAGCTAATATTGAAAAGTTGTAGAAGGTCCCAGAGGAAACCTCGCAGAAGAAAAATTTGCAAAATTGGAGTTTCGTCGGGATATCAGAACAACGACATGTGGCACTTCACCATGGCGAAGCAATATAGTCGTTGGGGACATTATAACCGTTAGACCAATATTCCAAACAGGAAGAAAGATATTTATGGACAGACAGCTCACCATCCGACCATTGAGACCGCACCATAACGGACATAATAGAGTTAATGAAGGCTTCATACCCGTTGCAAGTGACCCGTTGCCGAGTTACCTACTTATCCTGCTGCGCCATGCACTGAGAACACTTTTTCCAACTGAGAGTTTGAGCCTGCAGACTAAGTTGATTTTATACAGTGATCATCGCACTCTTGTTGTCTATCCTATTACAGTGTCTAAGTTATTCCCTGAACCCGATATTGTTAACCCCAAGTGTGTATGTCGAACAAATTGAGTGCTATAGAGAAATTTGTTGAAGAATTTTTGATCGACCTCATGACTAAAAGAGTCATGTTGATGTCTACAGGTGTACAATCATTGTCGACAAGAGGACTACCGACCTCTCCATCCACTGCTCGTGAAGCCAAACCATCCCAACCATCTGATGAAAAACGAACCAAGAATAGGAATGATCTAGCGAATGCTAAATTGATCCTGAATATATTACCCGCCTATATTCCACCTTTGAGCAGCACAGTAAATTGAGACAGTGTGCCCAGAGATTTTGAGTACACCTTGGTTACGGCGTACCTCCCGAACGGGATACGCGCAATTCGAGAAGACCAAGATAATATTGTGGCGTTGAAGTTTAGCGACTTCAACCTCAGAGATCGCAAAGTTTACAACATGCTCACCCCACATTAGTACCTGATTTGAACTAAGGGGAAGAATTCAAAGATAATCCCCTAGTCGTGGACTATGAACCTCGCGCAGTCCACCCTGCTCAATGTCATGAAGATTCCTCACTTCAGACGACACCAGGAGGTGAATGCATGTGTCAAGTTGTTGTTGTATTGTTACCATGGCAGTTATTTGTGGCTAGACCATCGTATAACAATTGATCTGATGTTGATGAATCGGATCATGGGGTTGAGTATGCAACGACCCAATACACGAGAGTTTTACCCTAGAAAACCATGGATCGCGCTCTAGCACGGCGGATCAAGGACACTTATGGCGATGTCGAGAAGGGCACGCGAGGTTACAAAGTAGCTTCTATCCAGAGTGGCACAGTGTGCCTCGCCTGTTAGTTGATTGTAGGGAACTTAGTGCGAAAGAACCGACCCACCCAAGTCACCGGTTTTGCAGTCAATCTCGCAGGCAAGTGCATAGAAGGCCTTCAGATGAACTAGGCAAAGTACCTGGTGAACTAGTAGGAACTCGACTGCAGAGAGGCACAAGATCAAGGATATGAATTTCATTTCAGTTGTCTTTTGATACTGATATATTTTATTGCCTGGGATATGCCGAAAGGTATGACCTTCCAGGACATTGAGCCTTTTGAACCACTAGCCGCGAAGTTCAATACACTGTGGTACTCAAGCAACATGAATAAATAGTGGTATTCAAATGTTGTTTTTCATACCTACTGCAATGAGTTGAAGGTAGCCATCTAGTATGAGCCTCACATGACTCTGAACACTCTACATCAATTCAGGCCTCTAATGAAGTTCAACGTAGATCGGCATTTTACTTACATCACAACGCGCACTGACGAACACAAGCAATAGCTTCAGTCCTAGTACAAGCTAACGAAGGAGGACTTGGAGGAGATCACCAAGGACTGGTCGGTGGACCTCCTTGTTCCAGCATACCCTGCAGAGATATCCAAAACCGATAGCCCAGAAACTGCGCAGGATACACCCAGAGCTAGTGGGACAAAGAAAACTGAAGAGGTCCAAGAATTAGACAATGCATCTGTGAAGACTGCCTCCATCTCACCAGAGAAAGGAGGTGATGGCGAAGATTTAGGTGACAAAGAATTTGAATAGAAGAAAGGAGACAAGGTTGATCCCCTAAAGAAGAGAAAAGGTTCACCTCTGAAACCTTCCTCCTGAAAGAAAGTGAAGGCCACCATGACCAAGATGCAGACCATCCTCCCTCCGGTGACTTTGAATTTCTCATAGTAGCCCTAGAAGATGCTTCACTAGAAATAGAAGAGAAATAAGAATAAAATAAAGAGGAGCTTTATGATTGAATTAAGACTGAGCTCCGAGGGGTACAACAACCCCTACAGTCCAGTCGTGCAGTCTCCACTACGTCGGGAGAGCCAGAATTGGGAGATGAGCTAGCTCAAATCCATCACTTAGACGATACAGTCGAAGCTCGCCTTTGACGAGCACAGGAAGAAATAGTGCAAGCCACCTAAGCTTTGACATAAGTACAAGGGGTACTCGTAGAGAAACACAGTGTTGTAGAAAGGGAAAATCTTGCTCTCCAAGTGAATTTTGGTGAAGAAAAAGAACAACTACAACAAGAAAAGGAACAGTTGCTCACGGATCAACTTGAAGTAAAGGAAATGGTCAACATAGCACTTTTCTTTGTGACAATCGTAGAAGTAAAGGTCGAAGATCGAGTTCCACAACAAGTAGCGCAACTTGAAGAAGTGATCCAGTAGCTACAGTAACACATCGCAGACTTGGAACTATGCATAGTACTTGAGACCCCACAAGATGTAAGAGACCAAAGGGAAGCAACTGCCAGGAGTGTAGTTGAAAGGATCAAGGCTCTTACCTTGGAATGTAATCACCTCACTGATCTTACTACCCAGACCTATGAACAACTCATGTAGAACCCCGAATTGAAGGCACTAGAGTCGCAACTCCAAGAGGGGAAGTATCAAGCTGAAAAGATACAAGCGCAGCTAAAGTCCCTTTCCGCTATGGAAACAATGAAGCGCTCCCAAGAGCAACGCACTGCATAGCAACAAATCCATACTATCCAGAGCATATTTATGGAGGTAACTCAAAAAATCCAACCTATGCAAGATAAGGCCTATCAATTGTTTACAGAAGTAGAAGGCCAAGGAGTAGAACTAGAGCAAGTTGTCACTATAGATGAACAGCATCTAGAGGGACCGATCAACCTTGCAGTCATCCAGGAGTTTGCAGAATAGGAGGTTGTGGAATAGAAGCATGTCGAAGCAGCTCGAGGTGTTCCAAGTAGAACTAGTTAGACCATAGTGACTCAGGATGATTCACATGTGAGTGTTGGGGTCTTGTTGGCCCTTGACCAAGTTTTGGGAGATCCTTGGTCAAGTTTGACCTATTTTGGGACTTCAACAGCCTGTCAAAGATGGAGCGCAAGATGAAGCAGATATCGTGGGATCTTGACCCCTCTTTGGGTCCTTTTTTGGTATTTGGGAATATGTAACAGGAATGGGATGTTAGGCCATGGGTTTACCCATGTTTAGGCCTATTTTGTATGTATAAATAGAAGGCTAGGCAATGAAAGAAGAAGTTGAATAGTGTGCAAGAGTTGTGCAAGTTGGCTAAGTGCTAAGAGTTGGATCTGTGTGATCAAGAATTGTAAGGCTTCGTGCATACTGTGTGAGACTTGCAGAGCTAAGTGCAAGTCATTGTAAGAGACTATGAAGTCTTTGTGTTGTAACGCAAGGAAGGAGGATCTAGCGAGTTGCGTAGATCTCCTGTCCTATGCAGAGTAAGGGTTTTGTGGCTCTTTTCATGTAGATGACTAATTGAAGCTAATAAAGAAGAAGATTCTATGGATGTATCCCCAGGGTAGGGGTGAACCACGTAAATACTGTGTTATTCTTCTCTGTGTGATGTGTTGATGTATTTATGTGTTAATTGCTAAGTGCTTGATATAGATAAGATAGATAGATCTATTTATGCTTTGTGCTTATGATGAATCTGGATGCTAGATATGACATCTGTGAACTTTCTTAGTGCTTGAGTCTGCTAGATCTGATCTAATCATGTGTGCTAAGTTCTTATATACATTAGATCAGGGTGAATGTTGCGATGCTCTGTTTTATCTGCGAAGTAGATATTGGGTAAATAATAATGAACTGACGGTGTTAAGTGCTCTATTAAGTATTATAATCATAGATCTGTGTCCCAGCTAAGGTTACATACACCTGAGTCCTGCAACCACCCCTACCTCTACCTCGGGTGAGACTTCATATGCTTCACAAGTGTTGCTGAAAGGGCCGGTAGTTATGGTTTTTTTGGTGTGTTGTTGTAGCGTTGAACCCTAGGTCTGCCCCTGTGCCAACATTGTCTATGGTAAAACGAGCACATTCTAACAGGTTATGGGCCCACACCTCCTTAATTTCAGTCTAACCTCTTTGAGGGAGCATATCCATTAGCATACTAATATTATTGAAGAATTGTCTCTAGGTTTTACTAGCATAAGAAGCTTCCAAGACACTGTCGCTAGGGTTACTAGCAAGAGCAGTTGCAGAAACCCTAAAACCTTGATCCAACACCTTGTGATGGAACATCTCACTCAAGAAGAAGGTATTCAAGTGCTCCTTAGTCCAGCACATGTCTTGGCACTCTTAGAAGGCAGAAACGTCAAATTTGAATTTTTGGATCAAGGCATGACCAATCACCAATCAACTGAAGTCATGAGTGAAAAGACTAGTCATCTACACTACTCAACACTCACAGGAACGATTGAAGATGAAATGTGGATAATTGATAGTGGTGCTTCTAGGCATATGACGGGAGATCAAGCTAGACTCTCAAATCTAAATGAGAAAAATACATCATACAAGGTAGAGATTGGAGACAAAAGAACTTACCCAGTCGAAGGATTTGGACAAGCCTCTGTCAAGTTGAAAATGGGTAACAATGTTTATTTGAGAAATGTCTTATATGTACCTAGTTTACAAAAGAATCTTGTATCCATAGATTGCCTAGAAGACAAAGGAAATAGAATAGCTTTCCTAGATGGAAAAGTGTTATCTTGGCATAAAGACTCCATCATAGAGAATGCTAGGGTTATTGGAACCCATGAAGGAAACCTATAAAGACTACTAGAACAAAATAAAGAAGCTCTTGTACATGATGAAGTCAATCCCAATGAACTTTGGCACAGAAGGTACGCTCATATTAACTATCAAGCATTACCTTTTCTCAAAAATATGGTTGAAGGAATACCAGAATTGCAGTCTACACATGAAGTAATTTGCAAAGGATGTTCTCTTGGAAAGAATATCAAGAAACCATTCCCAAGAAGCAACAACAGATCTAAGGATATTCTAGATCTAATACACTCAAATGTTTGCGGTCTAATGCCAGTCAAATCTCTAGGAGGTTCTCTTTACTATGTAATATTCATAGATGATTACTCAAGAAAGACTTGTTTATATCTCCTGAAGACAAAGGATGAAGTATTCAACAAGTTTCAAGAATTCAAAGCAGAAATAGAGAACCTCACAAAAAAGAAAATCAAGACCATGAGAACAGATAATGGAGGAGAATACACATCAAAGGAATTCGTTGCCTTTTACAAATCGACAGGGATTAGATAGGGAGCTGACTGTTCCTCACAATCCTCAACAAAATGGTGTAGCGGAAAGGAAGAACAGATTTATTGAAGAAACCGTGAAGGCACTACTAAATGATCAAGGTTTATCTATGTTCTTATGGGGAGAAGCAGCCATGACAACAATATATGTTCAGAACAGAAGTCCTCACCGCATATTAAAGGATATTACTCCAAAATAAGCCTTCTCAGATAAGAAAACTAATGTGGAAAACCTAAGAATATTTGGATGTCCTGTTTATTCTCACATTCCCAAGGACAAGGAATGAATTAGAACCCTCTGGAAATAAGGGCATATTCATGGGATATAGTGAATCATCCAAGGCTTATAGAATCTATATCCTGAAACAACATAAGATTGAGGTTAGTCGAGACGTGACCTTCAATGAAAAGATGGATTTCAAGAAATCCATAGAAGAAACTATAGAAGAAGAAGAGTATGAAGAGCCTATTGAAGAAGGCACATGTCCTCCAGAAAACCAAAATGAAGAAAAGGAAAAACTTGATCATCCGATGCAACCATGTGAGACCATTGATTCAGAAATTGTACCTAAGACCAAGAAACGACTAGCTTGTCTTAAAGAAACCCTACAAGAAGCAGAAAGACTCGAGGCCCCAAGTGGGACCTTCAGAAAAAGTAAGAATCCCAAAAGATTCTCCAGCTATGCAGCATGTATGACAAAGCTTCTAGACGAAGAACCTACCACATTTGAAGAGGCAGTTCATAAGAAACAATGGAAAGAAGCCATGACAGAAGAACACCAATCCATCATGAAAAATGATATATGGGAAATTGTGCCTAGACCTAAAGAAAAATCAGTAGTAATTTCAAAATGGGTATATAATATCAAACATGCAGCAGACGGAAGCGTGGGTAAATATAAAGCAAGGTTCGTAGCTAGAGGGTTCTCTTAGAAGGAGGGAGAGGACTATGATGAAACATTTTCTCCAGTTTCCAAATATACTTCCATTAGAGCTATCATATCTCTTGTCTCTTCCATGGGACGGAGTTTACATCAGACGGATGTAAAGACAACTTTCCTCAATGGAGAAATCGAAGAAGAAGTATATATTGAACAAAATCAAGGGTTTGAAGTACATTCCAGAGACACTCATGTTTGTAGACTAAATAAATCTTTATATGGACTCAAGCAAGCTCCAAGAGCTTGGTATGCCAAAATAGATAGCTATCTAATGAGACTTGGTTTCTCCAAAAGTCATGCAGATCCAAATCTTTACTACAAAGTCATGAACAATGCACCTGTGATTCTACTACTATATGTCGACGATCTATTCCTAACAGGTGAAGAGTCTCTCATCATCCATTGCAAAAAGGAACTAGCTTCTAAGTTTGATATGAAAGATCTTGGCCTCATGCATTATTACTTGGGACTAGAAGTATGGAAGAAGAGTGGTGAAGTATTCCTTGGACAAGGAAAGTATGTAATAAGATTCTTCAGAAGTTTGGAATTATGGATTGCAAATCCATGGACACTCCTATGACCACAGATATAATAAAAATAAGATATTTGGATTCTGATCTAGTAGATCCATCACTATATCGACAATTGATTGGGTCATTGATGTATTTGGTAAATACTCGACCGGATATTTTCCTTGTCGTGAACACACTAAGACAGTTCTAGGTGGAACCTAGACATGAGCATTGGACAGCTGCAAAGCATGTTCTAAGGTATATACGTGGGACACTAAACTACGGTTTAAGATATACAACATCCAGTGATATACAGCTTCATGGATTCACAGATTCAGATTGGGCAGGAAGTGCAGAAGATAGAAAGAGTACTTCAGGGATGTGTTTCAGCTTGGGCTCCACTATGATATCTTGGGGTAGCAAGAAACAGAAATTTGTTGCACTCAGCACAGCTGAAACAGAATATATTGTAGCATGTGATGCATGTACATAAGCAATATGGATGAGAAATTTGATCTCTGATTTATTTGATCAGGTTCCAGATTTGACCATAATACACTGCGACAATCATAGTTGTATAAGGCTATCAGAAACCCAATATTTCATGAACGATCAAAACACATTGAGATAAAATACTACTTTATTCGAGATAAATTATAGGAAGGAGAAGTAAAGTTCCACTACATTCCCACAGATGAGCAGATAGCAGATATCCTGACAAATCCTTTGTCCATAATAAATTTTACATATTTCCGAGACAAATTGGGGATCATGGAAATAAATCCCTTAGATGAAAGGGAATACATGACTCTCCAGGTTGGGAAGGAACACTGACATATTATTGATTTGAGGAAATTCATTTTCAAGGTTGAAGAATGGTCCATCTTGGGCAGTTCCTTTCCAGTTCAGAAAGTGGTTTGAGATTTCTGACGGACAAGAATTTTCCAGTTCGGAAAATGGTCCAGATCGAATGGTCATTTTCATAATGAAAATGGTTTGATGGATTGTTGATGTACCATAGACAGTGATTTCCCATTGTGGTTAACATGGGTAATGGTCTAGGACAGTCTCTCTTCTTGACAGTCACTCTCAGTAGTGGTCAAGAAGACTGGTCTGCCTCACCGGACAGTCATTCTTTCAAAGCTCACAGTTGTGAGCATTTTGGAAGAATGATTTGTTTTGGAGGTTGGTGCAGGACAATCATTTCCTTAGGAAATGGTTTGGACAGTCATTCCCTAGGGAATATTCATTCTCTCTAGGTTGCACTTTGTTTAGTGTCGGAGGAATGGCCCAGATAGGTGAATGGTCCAGGTTCATCAATCAAGGACAGGCTTTCCCTAGGGAAGAATCATTCTCTCCAGGTTGCAATTTGTTTAGTGCCAGAGGAATGGCCTAGGATAGGGAATGGTCCAAGCTCAGAAATCAAGAAAGTTATTCTTCCTTGCTTGAGAAGAATACTCCAGCTATCCCATCATTGATGTTCTACTCCGAGGGAAGATACTCTTCTAGATCTCAGTGATGTGAGTGGAAGAATGGCCCAGATGACTCAATTTATATCACAACATTGTTTCTGTGCAGATTGATATCAGTTGACATAATGGAGACTGCATGTCTCCAGACAGTAGAGATATGCTATTGTGGTGGATATGGTCCATTGTTTGTGACTGTGTGTCACAGATTGAGTAGTTGTGTACTACTATGAATAAACACAGTTGTGTTCTGTCAGTTGACATTGTACCAGTTGTCATGGAGATTATCCAGCTGGATAATAATGACGATGCTCATGATGATATCAGTTGAATGGTTTGTTTGTGATCAAGACCATTATCAATTATACAACCCTAGCTAGGAGGGACTGTTAATATTACGGTAGCTTCAGGAGGTATCAACCTCCATTGTGACCCTTTGACAAGATTATAATATTCTGGAAGCAAGAAAAGAAGTGAATGTAACCCTAGAAGAGATGTCATCTAAGAGAGATAATTAATATGAATTAATTAGTACCCAGAATGAGAATTTGGCCCAGGTAGCCTGCCAGAGTCAGTATAAATACAGGGCGCAAGTTCTCACTTTACATAGAGCTCTCAGAATTACAGAGAGACACTTGTGCGCACTACAGTTTTTCAGTCTTGTGCACAAATTCTGGAGAAGGTGTTGCCGCCAGTTTTGAAGCCTATTGTTTTTATCTTTCTGGGTTGGACTCTCTGATCATCTTTGGTTACTTATTGCTTGGTGCATTAGCCTTGCTTGGCTATCGGTTGGCTACCATAATTCTTATCTTTGTCAAGGTCAAGGTACTCAGAGGTTGGCTTCATCCAATGGTTGGGTGACAATAGTGATATTGTCTATGGTAAAATGAGCACATTCTGACACCCACGATGGGGAAAAAAATTAAAAAAAAATGTGTCCTTACGGGAACATATCCTTTCCCTCTACGATTCCTAATTTGGGAAGTCTGGGACTCATCCCAACCCTCTGGTCAATATTCTTTGATTCTCTAAGTCAAACAAGACTTTGAGACCTGATAGTCTCACCTCCTAATCAAACACAGGCCCTTCTGGCTTCTGGTGCAGGTCTTATGATACCCCTCACCTTCTCCTTCGCGCTTCAGGGAAGACTCGGAGTTGGCGTTAGCCCCTTTTTTCTTGGCCCCTCCTCGGATGTGACCTTGGGTGATGACCTCACACAAACAAACAATTGTGGGCACGGCCAAAGGTGGCTTGAAACCAAACTACTTTTCATCCCACAATTCTCCTCGTGCCTCCAAGTGTCCTTTCTCCAAAACCTAGGTTTGGATTGCGGCCTACCCTCAAATTTTTAAAGTTAGCACACCTTCGATCCCCGCAATACTATGGGACCGTCAATCTCCCAATATTCATGGTACTGTCGGAACTGACAGTTCATATCTTCCCTTTTCAAATCCAAGGACCAGATCTGCCCCTCCTAAATCAATGGATGTGATCTCCTCCATAATTCTGGACTTCAGACTTTTCAAATCTCAAAACTTTCTTTCCTTCGTACATCAATATTCTAAAGTTGACGATCTGCAGACACCTGTCCTCCTAAATCAATGGCCCTGCTTCTACTTCAGGTGTTCGACCTTTCAACTAGATCAACAGTCTTGTGACCCTCTTCTCAATCAACGGTCGAGATCTCTTTCGGGTCTCCGGATTTCTAAGATCTCAAATCTCAAACTTCACCCTTTTTTCCCAATGGATTTTATTCGAAGGTTATAATCCACTGACGCATGTCCACTTGATCTGATGGTCAAGGATTACTTCAGGTCTTTACTCGGAGTCCACACATTTATGCGACGTCTCCTCTAGATCTGACGAATGACTATCAATTACTTTGGGACTTTACCCGGAGCTCACAAATCTAGGCCACGTCTATACTGAACTCCGATGACTCAGATTCACTTCGGGTGATATGATGCCTGAGATTTACTTCGGACGATATGATGATTCAGATTCACTATGGTTGATTGAACGATTGAGATTTACTTCAGATTTCCGGATCTCCAGGCTTCGAAAATCTCAAGTCTCAAAATTTCCTCCTCCTGAACTCACAGTATCTGATGGCTTAGATTCACTTGGGATATCTGAGGCTTGAGGTTTGCTTTAGACAATATGATGACTCAGATTTACTTCGGTTGATCAGACGATTGAGATTTTACTTTGGATTTTCGACTCTCCAGGCTTTGGAAATATCAAGTCTCAAACCTTGGTAAGTTCTCTCTCCTACGTGTGTGAAGCACTAAGGCTCATGCACCTTGCTCTGATCAGATGGTTGTTGATCCTTTGCACTGTGATCCAACAACCACTATCACTCCTCCTCCTGAGCTTCTGACTTGCTTGGACTTAGAATATTTTCTAAGTGCTCGAAGGATTCAACCTTTGCTCCTCCTACGGGCCCGTCTCATGGATTTCATCTGCACTTCTAAAAGGGCTATCTCTTCTGAGCTTGATCTCCTTGAATATTTCATTGTCCCATGCACTCCTTTCATTTCAGGGATCACATCAAACTCATATCGAAGGTAAACGGTGATCGACGGTTCACAAAAATTGTGGGGCCCCAACATGGTGCTCTTTACCAGAGAGTTTGACCTCTGCAATCTGGAAAGTGATCGCTCGATTCTAGTCTAAATGGGATCGTTGATCTTCCATCCCATTGAGATCAATAGAAAGAGTGAATTGTGGGCCATGAACTAGCATGTATTCTATTTTCACCTTTGTGCTTCGCAGTGATTCCCCACCCTCGATCTTCATTCATAGATCGACAGTTCGTAGCAATTGTGGGGTTCAACTTGACTATCGTGCAATTTGACATCTCGGAGCCTTGAGATCCAAGGTTCCTAGACCATAGTTACATGGATATTCATATAACTCTTGGGCTATGATCCCCACTCTTAGTTTGGTTTTTGGTTAAGGGAATAGGTGCTAGTTCAGAGTCTCCTAGACTATTGGTATGAAGGGAACACCTTCCCAACTCGCAGAGCTTTAAGATATGAATCAAGGCAAAGTAACTTATGAGGTTACCAAACGGTATCTATGCCTGGAGGTTTGCTCCGACTTCGAAACGGTGATGTAAATTCCTGGGGAAATTTCCTTAGAGTGATTAAACTGGGGCATATGGAAAATCAAACTAAAATATAGGTTCTCAAGGGAACAAATGCATACTCATAACTAAATCATTTAATACAAAGAAAGAACCCTTTATAGACATGTAAATACTCGCATGCATCCATTATTTACAATTCAAAGTATAAGGCAATAAAACACTTTTCAGAACCATAGAACGTGATGCCATTGCTGAAAGGGGTGCTCATTTCCACCTAACCATAGGTTCAGTAACTCCCAATGGATTTATCACTGGCCACCCCCGAGCTTAAGCCACGATGCTTTGATATTCAATCTCTTACTTCTAGCTCAACAGAAGTTAGGGACGAAAGTTACTCTCCTTCTCCCAATACAGAAATAGATAAGGATGAAGGTTACTCTCCTTCTCCTGGATCAATCTCTATTTTTTGTGATCATAACTCACTATTCCTCTTTCAGTCCTTCCTCGGACCCAAGAGTTTCTGCTCTTGTCTCTGAATTTTTCATAGGTTCTCCTCTGTCCACCACACTTCCTTCCTTGCCTTCCTCAACAACATTGTGTGTGGCTCGAATTCCCAATCTGTGGTCAGGTCTGGAAGCCTTACAGATGGCAGTCCTCCCCATCCCCTCATTAACTCTTGAGGAGGTCTTCCCACCTACCAGCCTGACTGTAATTCATTTTTGGGTCAAAGGGTTGTTCTGATCTGAGCAATTAATTCCAGCATGGTACTGGTTCGGTGGAGGTTAACACAACCATTTCGGGTCCCCTCCACCATAATTCATAGCATTTATGGTTTTCTCTTAGCACATCCCCTCTTTCAGCAGTCATGCAACACGTAACCATTTTCTATTAAAATAACAGAATTTACATTCATCGACCTTTTGTACAAAGGTCCATCAAATCAAATATTCACACTTTTAGGTTTTCCATAGTTCCTTAGCCAATATAGTCATATTTAAAAACTGGTGGAAACAGGGTGTTACAATTCCCTCCCCCTTAAAGGAACATCATCCTCAATGTTCTATCTATCAACATGATATGTATGCACAGAAGTAAACAAAATCATATATGCCTTTGTCATGGCATCTTCCATTTCCCATGTAGCCTCATCTGGGCCAAAGTGTTTCCATTGCATCTTGACCTATGCAATAGTTTGGTTCCTGAGTGAGGTTTCATTCCTGTCTAATATGCATTAGGGTTCTGGCAGGAATTCTCCCTTCAGTTCCACCTAGATCATAGACTAGTCAATTATATGATTGGCATCATGTATATGTTTCTTCAATAATGAAACATTGAAAGCATTATGTTCCTTTACTGTGGGAGGAAGTGTTATCCTATAATCTACAGGTCCCACTCTATCTAAGACTTCAAAGGGTCCACAATACCGAGGTGCCAACTTGGCACAAGCTCCCATTCTCAGGGAACTCTTCCTGGGTCTAACTCTGAGATAGACATGGTCTCCTATCTTGAACTCTCAGGGAATTATTTTTTCTGTCGGCATAACTTTTCTGTCTATACTGAGAAATCTTCAGATTTTGCTTTATCTGGATCACTTGTTGTTCCATTTCTTTCAGCATGTCGGGTCCGATTGTAATTTTTTCCATTGGATTATTCCATCTGATTGGAATCTTGCACTATCTACCATAAAGGGATTCAAAAGGACTCATCTTCAAGGATTCTTGATAACTGTTGTTGTAGGAAAACTCTACCAATGGTAGGTAGTCTTCCCACTTCTTAGGTTGATGCACTAACATGAATTCTTAGCATTTCTTCTACTATTTGGTTCACTCTTTAAGTATGCCCATTAGTTTGAGGGTGATAGGCTATGTTGAACAACAATTTAGTCTAAAAACCGTCCATTAGGGATTTCCAAAAGTTTCAAGTAAATTTGGTATCTATGTCAGATACAATTTCCTTGGGCATGCCATGCAGTCTGAATATCTCCTTCATGAATATGTTGGCAATATCTATCACCTTGCAAGTTGACTTGACAGGGATGAAATGAGCATACTTACTTAGTTTGTCCACCATGACCATGATAGCATTTTTTTTCTTAGTCGAACTTGGTAATCCGGTGATGAAGTCCAAGGAGATGCTTTCCCATTTCCATTCTGGGATTGGTAAGGGTTGTAACAATCTTGTTGGATGTTGGTGTTCTTCCTTAACTTGTTGGAATTCTAGACACTTAGAAAAATAGTTAGCTATGTATTTATTCAATCCAGGCCAATAGAATTGTTTCCTAGTGGTCATGATCATCTTCTGATATCCTGGGTGACCATTATATGGTCTCTTATGTAGTTTATCCATTATGAACCTCTTCAAGTTGTCACAGTTTGGAATATGCAATTTTTTTATGTAAGTTAGCAGCCCTTCCTCGAGCATCTAGTAGACTTCATACTTTATCCTTGTAGGATATTGCCTTAGGTATGAAGTCATGGTATTGAAGAATACATTTGTCTCTTGTGCATTTCTAGCTCTTTCCCTGACATATGTTTCATAAGTGCTTATTGTTGCTAGATGAATTGTTTTTATACTTATGCTAAGGGCATCATCCACCCTATTTTCCTTTCCTTTTATGTGTTTGATTTTGAAATCAAATTCACTTAGGAGAGCCATCCACCTAGCTTGCCTGGCATTGATTTTTGGTTGATCAAACAAGTGTCTCAATCCATGATGGTATGTCATAAGAAAAAATCTCCTACCCAGGAGGTAGTGCCCCCACATTTTTAAAGCATGTACAATGGCAGCCAACTCTAGGTCATGGGTCACATAATTGATCTCATGCTCATTTAATTTCCTGGATGTGTAGAAAATTACATGTCCCTCTTTCATAAGGACTCCTTCGAGTCCTTCCTTGAAGACATCTATACACACGAGGAAATCATTATCCGGGTCTGCAATATTTAGCATGGGTGCATGGGTCAGGAGGTATTTCAGTTCCTGAAAAATTTCTTCACATTTTGATGTCCAAATGAATTAATATTTTTGAAGGGTAGTGATTGGACAACCAATATTGGAAAACTCTTTTATGAGCCTTCTATAGTATCCTTCTAAGACCATGAAGGATCTAATATCGGATACATCCTTTGGGGTAGACCATTCCATAATTATATATGATCTTGTCGGGGTCTACTGCCACCCCTTCCTTAGATATGACATGGCCTAAGTAATGGACTTGATTCTGAAAGAAATCGCACTTGCTAAACTTAGCGTGGAGTTGATTCTCTCTTAGTACTTGAAGTACGAGTCTGAGATGTTCTTTGTGCTCGTCCCTATTCTTGGAGTAGATTAGGATATCATCAATGAAAACCAATACAAATTTTTCCAAGAATTTGTTGAGTACATTATTCATCAAGCACATAAAATTGGCAGGGGCATTGGTTACCCAAATGGCACCACCACGAATTCATAGTGACCATACCTCATCCCGAAGGTTTTTTTGTGGATGTATTCATCCTTAATCCAAACTTGGTGGTATCCATACCTTAAGTCGATCTTCGAGAATACATAAGCACCTCCCAATTGGTCAAACAGGTCATCGATTCTTGGTAAGGGGTACGCGTTCTTTATGGTTGTCTTATTGAGTTGTCTGTAATCTATGCACAGTTGAAGTGTGCCATCTTTCTTTTTCACAAACAAGATGGGTGCTCCCCACATAGATACACTAGGTTAGATGTAGCATTTTTTCATCATCTCCTTTAGTTGTAGCTTGATCTCAACCAGCTCTGGCGTGCTCATTCTATATGGTGTTCTAGATGCCGGTACCACTCCTGGTGTAAGTTCTATCAAGAAGTCGATGTCCCTTCTTGGAGGTAGACCTGGTACCTCTTCTAGGAACATGTCCTTGTATTCTCTCAACATGGGGTGGTCCTCTAGGTTTGGTTTGTCATTCTCAATAGATTCAAGTACCTGTATGGCATATAAGTAACACCCCATTATGCCCTACTTTTTCATTTGAAGGGATGATATTTGTCTCACTGAGATAGGCTTCAGAATCCCTTGGAGGGTCATTTTTCTCCCTTCTTCATTTACACATTCTAAAGTTTTATGATAAGAGTCCAATTTAGTTTTATAAGAATCCAACCAATCCATACCAATCAACAAGTCATAAGATCCCAAGGGAAGTATGTAAAGGGTCGCTCGGGTGGGAAATCCACCCATGATGAATTGACAGGCTGGTATGACCTCTGCCACCTTTCTTTTGGTCCCAGTGGATAATTGCACCAACCATGGTTTAACATGTCTAATTGGTTTCAGTTTACATTTATCAACATTCTGAGGGGCCACATAACTCAAATTAGAACCAGGGTCAATTAAAATAGAAACTAGATGGTTGGCGATCATACCTTCTAGCTCCACTACTGAAGCTTGGTGGTTGGTTTAATTATTGTCCAAGGCTGCATAGATTCATGGCATGCTCCTAGCCACATCATTGGCACTAGTAGCTTCTTGGATATTGTAGATTCTCTTACTATTCTGTTGTCTCTGTGTGTAGTCCCTCAATCGATGATCTTCTCCACAACCCTGACATTTTAAGGGTTCCTTCTTTAGGTTATAGATCTTTTTTGGGACTGTCTTAAAAGTTTTATTTCCACTTTGAGAGGGGAAATTTTTTTGATATACACTTCTAGTAGGAAGGATATTTCTAGAATATTTTCCATATTTCTTAAATCTTGAGGATTTAAACCCCTTCTTCTGGAATGCCAAACTACTCCTCTTCTTCTAGTCCTCATGAGGTCTTGTCTTACTCCCAAATTATTCATAACAATACCTCGCCTTCCAGATAGTTTCTTATAAGGTATTTGGTTCGTCGAACTCAATCTTGAGGTAACCCACTAATGAACCACTACATTTTTACTTTTTCATCTTTTATGTAGGGTACATACCTCAGTAGTTCAAGGAATTTATTGACAAATTCATCTATGGTGAGTTACCCCAGCCTGAGTTCATAGAATTCCTTAGTCTTCCCATCCATGTATCTCTCTGACAGATACTGCTTCCTGAAGTATTTCTCAAATTGTTTCCATGACAAGTCCTTCTCATGGTATCCTTTCACATTCCTAAGGTCTTCCCATAAAATGGAATCCTTTCCATTCAAGTTAAAGATGGCTATTTGAACCTTCAAGTTTTCAGAGTATTCATGGACTCTGAAGTATTTCTTTAAACCAAGAATCCAAACTTCAGCCTCTTCTCCCCTCCTAATCTCTCCATCGAAAGAGGGTGGTTTGGCTTTCTTGAATTCTTCAGGATCATGCTTTTTGGAACGCTTCCACTTCTTTCCTTTCCTTTGAGAATGTGAGTTTTCTCTACTACTAGAATATCCTTCGGATTTGTCAGCTTCCTTTCCAGAGGACTCTACCGATGAGTGTCCCCTGCCTCCAGGTTGGGCCTTCTTCGAGGCTCTTATCCCAGTGTGGTCACTTATGGAGTCATGTTTTCGGATCTCAGGTGGACTTTGACTTCTCTTCTTATGTCGTCGGTCCACATGACTGGTTGTAGGTTCATGCGGTAGTTTCCTCTGTATGTCAGACAAGATATACAACAAGACTGTGTTAATTTCTGTTTGTTTTTCTTGCTCCTTTATCAATATCTCGTTGTCATCCTTGAAACTTTGTAATTTGGCCATGAGGCTCCTTACAGTTTCAGCCAAATCATGAGGGGTTTCCACCACCCTCCTTTCGTCAGATTCTTCGTCTCTATTGTGGGAGCCATCCCCCACTTCATGAAATGTCACCATCCTTTATTATTGAAGTTTTCCTGTGATTTACTGACTGCTCGAGTGTTGAAAAAAACACTTATTGTTAGCTAACAGTCTATTAGTTCATGAACAATACACTGTTCAATTTCTTAAATGCACAGACACAGTAGAAAGTTTCATTATTTTCTTTGATAACATTTTTAACCCGACTTTTTAAGAAAGAGGTAAGGTAGAGTGTCACTCTTTTAAAAATACTCCAAATAGAGTTTTTAAGCGACTCGTCCATGAGCCCAAGCATGCCAAGTTTTGTAACCATGCTTTGATACCAATTTGTAACACACCCATGATGGGGAAAAAATAAAAATAAAAAGTTGTTCTCCTTACAAGAACAGATCCTTTCCCTCTACGATTCCTAATTTGGGAAGTCCAGGACACAACCCGACCCTCTGGTCAAGATTCTTCAATTCTCTAAGTCAAACGAGACTTTGAGACATGATAGTCTCACCTCCTAATCAAACACAGGCCCTTTCATCTTATGGTGTAGGTCTTATGATACCCGCGACCTTCTCCTTCATGCTTCAGCGAAGACTCGGAGTTGACATAAGCCCATTTTTTCTTGGCCCCTCCTTGGATGTGACCTTGGGTGATGACCTCACGCAAACACAAAATTGCAGGCGTGGCCAAAGGTGATTTGAAACCAAACTTGTTTTCGGCCCGTAGTTCTCCTCAAGCCTCCACGTGTCCTTTCTCCAAATCCAAGGTTTGGATTGCGTCCTGTCCTCAACTTTTTAAAGTCTGCACACCTCCAATCCCTGCAATGCTACGAGATCATTGATCTCCTGATCTTGATGGTACTGTCAAAATTGACAGTTCATATATTCCCTTTTCAAATCCACGTACCATATCTGCCCCTCCTAAATCAACGGATGTGATCTCCTTCATAATTCCAGACTTCAGACTTTTCACATCTCAAACCCTACTTTCCTCCGTACATCAATATTCCAGAGTTGACGATCTGCGGACACCTGTCCTCCTAAATCAACGACCCTACTTCTACTTCAGGTGTTTGAACTTTCAACTAGATCAATGGTCATGTGTCCCTCTTCTCGATCAACGGTCGATATCTCCTTCGGTTCAACGGACTTTTGAGATCTCAAATCTCAAAATTCACCCTTTTTTCCAAATGGATTTTATCTGAAGGTTATAATCCACTTATGCATGTCCACTTGATCTGACGATCAAGAATTACTTCAGGTATTTACTTGGAGTCCATAGATTTATGCCACATCTCCTCTAGATTTGACGACTATGAATTACTTTGGGACTTTACCTGGAGCACAGATCTAGGCCATGTCTCTACTGAAATCTGACGGCTCAAATTCACTTTGGGTGATCTGATGCCTGAGATTTACTTCGAATAATCTGACGATTCAGATTCACTTTGGTTGATCGGATGATTGAGATTTACTTTGAATTTTCATCTCTCCGGGCTTCGGAAATCTCAAGCCTCAAACTTGCCTCCTCCTGAACTCACAGTATCTGATGGCTTAGATTCACTTAGGCGATTCGATGCTTGAGGTTTACTTCAAATTATCTGATGATTAAGATTCACTCTGGCTAATCGGACGATTCAGATTTTACTTCAGATTTCCATCTCTCCGGGCTTCGAAAATCTCAAGTCTCAATCCTTGATAAGTTCTCTCTCCTGTGTGTGCGAAGCGCTAAGGCTCGTGTACCTTGCTCTGATCAGACAGTTGTTGATCCTTTTCACTGTGATCCAAAAGCCACTGTCACTCATCCTCATGAGCTTCTGCATTTCTCCGACTTAGAATATTTTCTAAGTGCTCGAAGGATTCGACCTTTTCTCCTTCTACGAGCCCATCTCCTGGATTTCGTCTACGCTCCTAAAAGTGTTATCTCTTCTGAGCTTGATCTCCATGAATATTTCGTCATCCCATGCACTCCTTGCATTTCAGGGATCGCGTCAAACTCGGATCAAAGGTCAACGACGATCGATGGTTCATAGAAATTGTGGGGCCCCAACATGTGTGCTCTTTACCAGAGAGTTTGACCTCCACAATATGGAAAGTTCTCACTCGATTCTAGTGTAACCAGGATCATTGATCTTCCAGCCCATCGAGATCAACGGAAAGGGTGAATTGTAGGCCACAAACTAGTGTGTCCTCTATTTTCACCTTCGCACTCTATAGTGATTCCCCACCCTCGATCTACGTTCATAGATCGACGGTTCATAGCAATTGCGAGCTTCAACTTGACTATCATGCAATTTGACATATCAGAGCCTCGAGCTCCAAGGTTCCTAGACCCAGGTTATGTGGATATTCATATAACTCTTGGGATACGATCCCCGCTCTTAGTTGGGTTTTTGGTTAAGGGAATAGGCGCTCGTTCAGAGTCTCCTGGACCACTGGTCTAAAGGGAACACCTTCCAAACTCGCAGAGCTTTAAGCTCTGAATCAAGGCAAAGTAACTTGTGAGGTTACCAAATGGTAGTTATGCCCGGAGGCTTGCTCCGACTCTGGAACGGTGATGTAAATTCCTGGGGAAAGTGCCTTCGAGTGATTAAACTAGGGCATTTGAAAAATCAAATTGAAATATAGGTTCTCAAGGGAACGAATGCATACTCATAACTTAATCATTTAATACAGATAAACAACACTTTATAGACATGTAAATACTCGCATGCATCCATTATTTACAATTCAAATCATAAGGAAAGAAAACACTTATCAGAACCATAGAGCATGATACGACTACTGAAAGGGGTGCTCATTTCCACCCAACCATAGGCTCAGTAAATCCCAATGGATTTATCACTGTCCACCCCTGAGCTTAAGCCACGATGCTTTGAGATTCAATATCTTACTTCCAGCTCAACGAAAGTTAGGGACGAAGGTTACTCTCCTTCTCCCAATACAGAAATAGATAAGGACAAAGGTTACTCTCCTTCTCCTAGCTCAATCTCTATTTTTTGTGATCATAACTCATTGTTCCTCTTTCATTCCTTCCTCGGACATGAGATTTTCCTCTCTCGTCTCTGCATTTTTCGCAGGTCCTCCTCTGCCCACCACACTTCCTTCCTTTCCTTCCTCAACAAGATTATGTGTGGCTCAAATTCCCAGTCCTTGGTTAGGTCTAGAAGCCTTACATATGGGTGGTCTACCCCATCCCCTCATTAACTCTTGAGGTCTTCCCACCTACCAGCCTGACTGTAATTCATTCCTAGGTCAGAGGGTTGTTCTGATCTGAGCAATTAATTCCAGCATGGTATTGGTTCGATGGAGGTTAACGCAACCATTTCGGGTCCCATCCACCACCTTTCATAGAATTCATGGTTTTCTCTTAGCACATCCCCTCTTTCATCATTCATGCAACACATAACCATTTTCTATTAAAATAACAGAATTTACATTCATCGACCTTTTGTATAAAGATCTATCAAATCAAACATTTACACTTTTAGGTTTTCCATAGTTCCTTGGTCAATATAGTTATATTTATAGACTGGGGGAAATAGGGTGTTACACAATTGGTATACACTTATATTTCAAGGCAATAGGATGGGGCAAGGAAAGGGGGTCATCGCCTCCTGTCGTTTGGTGTCAAAGAACACAGGGAGTTGGAGCTTCCTTCGGGTTGGAGCCTGAGAATCAAGGGGATGTAGACTCCTTTTGGTTGGATCCAAAGAATTCATGGAATTGTAGCTTCCTTGAGTTTGGATCCTATAAATAGGGGGTTGTATCCTCCTTCCAGTTTTAGCTAGAGAATTGGGAATTTGGTGCTTCCAATGAATGTATTCTTTTGATATATAAGAAAAGAATTATGTGGTTTTCTCCCATTTGGGTTTCCGCATAAATTTTGGTGTACTGTGTATTTGATTTGATAAGTATGATGTGATGTTACTTATGATGATATATTAAATGATAATGATAAACTATTGAATATTGTTGAATAATATGCATTGTGGTTAAAAGTAAGAAAAGTATTAATACCGATTCACCCCCCCCCCCCTCAATATTCCAACCACCCTTACAAAGACGATGGTAAAAATATTCCCTTAATTCAACCTTAGTTATGTCAATAGGCCTGCATTAAGAAAAAATTAATTCATAAGTTGTAGAGAATTTTTCCACTTTGACAACAGTCCTCCAAAACTACCATTAAATTCCAAAGTTAAGAACATCCAATGTTTGAGAAAGGAGGAAGGAATTCCTACTTCTTTGGATCCTTCACACATTTTTTCTTAGAACATGATGAACTCCAATTTATATTGGTTTAACTTGTTGTTGAGGTTAGTTTTTTGTGAGGACCTCCCACCTTACTAAGGTTTAGGGTTAGAAAATTTATCATTTCTTCAAACTCCCTAAGGGAATCCCTGCTCTAAGGTCCCCCTTAATGTTTTGTTGTATACCTTCTATGATTTCCTTTTCTTCTACTATTTTTCTTAGGTTAGAAAAAAAACTCTACCCACAATAGTATTATGTCTAGGGTCTAAGGCCAACTCTCCTTATACACTTCATTCATTCATCAAAATTTCACTCTTCCTATACCTCAATTATTAATTATGTTTTTTGTTATGTTTTCAACATTGGAAAATAGTGTTGATAAACTAGGTTCAATGCTTCTAGATTATTTAGGACTAACCTCTTAAACGCAACCTCTAGTTGGTTGCTAACTAGAGGAACCACGGGTTGGGATTAAGTAGTAGTATAAAAGGAACTAAGCATTCAAGGGACCTCACTAGAAGACTTAGAAACCTCCATCTCCTCTAAATCCATTGAATTGAACAAATAAGCTCAATGTTTATTATGTATATTGAATCATCTATTATAGGGTTAAGGTTTTGAGAAAGTGAGTAAGAAATCAACATACATTCTAATTGAGAAACCAAATCCTTTTTCAACTACTCTATCCCAACTTTTATATCCTTCTTTGACCCAAGTTCTATTGAATGCTTTGACTAATCTCCTTGTTGCCTCCTCCATCCTTCCAACTTCTCCTACTACAATAATAATTCATGAACAAAAGTATGTACAAAATCCTCAAGTTTCCTTAAAAGTGTACCCTTTTCCAGTAGTGTAAAATCCCCGCTATAATACCCAGTTAATTAATGCTTAATGTAGATATAATATGTGGCTACAACTAAGTGATGTAATATGTGAATTGTATTTCTATGTTTTAATAATAAAATGTGATGTCAATTGTTAAGGGGACATGGACAGATATGGGGGTAGAATTAATCCACAAGAGAGGGGAGGATTTAAGTGAATTCCTAAGAGAGAGGTCCAAGGGATAATTACCCATGTCTATTAATTCAACCCATGTTCTCGAATTTTATCATAATTATGTACTAAACTCTATTTTTCTATTGAGTGTCCCCAAAGCCAAGCATTGAATTCATGTAAGAGGATGTGTGAGAAGTGACATCCCATATTTATTTGGAGCATGGGGGATGAATACAATCAGCTTTGGGAAGTGTGTGAGTCAAGAAAGTAAGCCAAAGAGAGGAAATTTGTATGGGAAGCTACAATAGTTTTTGGACATTCATGTTTTTGCATGAATAGCAAGTTGAGAGCAGAAAAAGTTGGAGCAGCCATGGAAGGTGAATTTTGAAGCATGAATGATCATTTCTGGAGTGTATTTGGAGAAGGAAACTGAAGATCCAAGTTGTTAGGCTTGAAGAGTTGACTCTTGTGTGAGTTGCATTGTAATAACAAGTGTTTTTTGTTTTTTATTGGTAGTTTTTCCTAGTAGCGGGTTCCCTTGAGTTCCCAACAAATATATTCGTGGTTACTTGTGCCAAAGACCCCAGTAAATGAATGGGATACTTGAGAGATAGAGATCAGTGAAGGGGTACATTGTAAGGTACCATATCTATTACAATAACTGAAAACAGAAACATTGCAGAGAATAACAACGGAACAACACAATAGATGAAACCATAGCACCAAAATAATACCTTTATTGATAGAAAACAATGTTCACTTGCCTATTCGAGGGGAAAACCTCCAGTAGAGTAGTGCTCTATTACAATAATTCTCAATACAAACTATCCAATACCTCCTACAATTATTTATACTAATTATATCTTCTAATGAAACTTCTAGAGAAGGATATTTCTAGAAGCGGAAACTTCTATTAGGTATTCTTACATTGACTTATGCTCCTCTATTTAATAGGCATTATTAACTAATATCTTCATTTATTACATAGAAAACATATCATACTAACTTATGATCCATGAATAGGGGTTAGGATTTGTTATTGGATAAATCAGTGAATGTGAACATAAACTAATCTCCCTAGATCCACCTGGATCTAGAACAAAACAAGACAGGACATGACACTTTCCCTAAGTTGCTACCATTGAATTTACTACCAAAGAAGGAATAGATGACATACCTTTAGATATCGCTTCCTTATATCTCTGTTGTCCCTACTTCGCTCCAGTTCTCTTATGAGATCAGATCTGCAATGACACAAACCAACCAAAGTGAAAGAAACAATTATAGATTCAATGGAGAACTAAACATGTGATCAAGGAGTCATGTAATAAAACACTAATGATTTTATGGGAAAGAAACATGTCACCGTATCATATTAAGTAAAAGTGGAAGATACAACCAAATTGCCTTAATGTCGCAAGTTCCCTTCTGGTGGTCCTTTGTTCCAACACACACATACACTTGCTCTGACTTTGTATGAAGATGGTCCACAAAATCTTGATGGACAAATGGAGGCTTCAAGCATTAGTTGTAAAAGGATCCTTCACATAGTCTTCATCCTATTCTTTCAGCAATTCTTTTTTCAATCTTGCTTAACCTTTTCCATGAGAAATCCATTATTATATAGGAGAAGGTGAAGTGGTTACAAGGATGAGGATGATCCCACCAAATTAGAGAAGCCAGTAGGATCACAACCATACGGACGCCACCTCACATTCTAGAAGCTTCTCCTTCTAGAAACTTCATGAAACCTTTTCCTTTCCTTAGCTTCAAACACCGCCACACCCTACCTATATAGCAGCATGCGGAAATCCTACGAGCCAATCATAGAGAAGCCTGTGGAAATCAAGGATTTTTGCACTGTGTACCACTGTCCGCCTGTGGCGTCATTCTAAAAATATGCCTTGTAGGGGAAGAACTTAGTCATTTTTCTCATGTAAAAGATTGTTTTGAGAGCTATAACACATGCCTATAGAGTCATCATCAGAGTGACCAAAATAATGTGTAATAGAATGCCCCCCAAAGTATGAGGCTGGAACTTGTGAAAACCGAAATACTTTGTAAAATGTGTGTGTGTGTGTGTGTCTTAGGAACAAGGAGCGCACCAATTGGGAACCTGAAAACAATCAAGCATCTGCATAAAATTATACCATTGTTGAGGTAGGAATTCCCATGCTCAGACTACAAGTGATTTAAGTCATGGCCACCAATTATACACCGTGGATCCATGTCATCAAGATTCTACATAGCCACCAGAAATACACTGTGGATCTATGTATTAGAAAGCTTAAGTTCAGACAAAACAACGAGACATACAAAGTGGATCTGTGTGTCAAATACAAATCATAAATACTCCATCGCAACCTGGACCAAAATGATGAGATCCATGGTCTTCAACCCTATCATCCGTAAGTACGAATATAACCATGTGATTACAGGTGTTGAATTCGAACATGGTAGAAACCACTTGATTACCGATCATTGATGAGAACCGTTAACAAGTGCGAGGGAAATCACCATTGATGTCAATGACTCCCAAGGTACCTTATTACAATCCAATGAATGTGAATAAATGAGTTGAAGTTTAACACTCGTTGAAATCTCTCGATCAGGGACCGATGATGGGAATCCACTATTGAATGCGAAGAAACCTGTCATTGAGGCATGCAGGCTCTAAGGTACTAAACGATTTCTAAGTCTCGTTCCCAGATGATGAGTTGAAGTCGACAGGAAAAGACTCATCACAGGAGGGCCTTGATGTATCCCCCATCAATGACAGGAAATAAGTAACAGATTTAGGGTGGATCAAAGTATAAAAATGATTTGAAACTGACACAGGGAAGGCTGACATGGTAAGAATTAACAATTCCATATGGTTGACTCGATGGAGGGATTGTTTGGACTTCTCTTGAAAATATGAATGACATGACAATGGTCTTGGCACAATTGACTCAAAAACGAACCAAGATATGGACTTACGGAGGGCCATATGAGAGACAAATGGATTTCCCAACCCGGATTCAAATGATGAAGGTGGGTGTCATGTTCAAGAGAGACTAGTACTGCCACTAACATGGGTACAAAGACACATTTCTTTCCAAAATTTTCCCCCACCATTTTTGGCGACTACCTCTTTATTTTTACGCAAGCTTGAGGAGGATAACATATTATTTTGAATGTAAGCTCATCCTTCGAATGAGTCCCTCAGAGTATTTTTAATGAACCCTAAGAAGGAATGATTCAGTCCCATGTGGGTCTTTCGATGCTTGTTTAACGAGTCCAAAGATAGAAAACTCAGGGGTTTTTCATATTTAGAGAGTCTGAAAAACACTTAAAGAGAACTCTCTCAATTCCTTTTTCGTAAATTAGTTCGATGGGACCGAAAAAGTGATAAACTATTGCCCATAAAACATTGTCTTCAGATACTTTTACGAGCGTGAAAAGAACAAGGTCGCTCAGTAATATTTTCATTTTTAAGGAGTGTGAAAAGAGATTAAAGGATACTCCATGGGTTTCGCTTTTCATGTTTCCATAACGAGTACGAAAAAATGACAAAAGTATACTCAGTTGCATTCTCATTAATTTTTTAGCACGAGAACGAACAAAGATTAGGCTCGAGGTTTTACTAAAAAACCCTAAAAAGTATTGATATATGTAACAAACAGAAAAATGAATCAAGAAAAATCATCCATACGACATTGTTCAGGGATTTAGTCTTCACATCTGTGAGAAACAATAGACTCACATGACCATTAGACCATTAGGTTATGATAAAATGCATTAAAATAATATAAAATATTATTAGGAAAAGCAAAAATAGACATAAAAACGGGATAAGACCTCTTATTGCTATTTCATTTGCATTTCATTCAAAACTTGTCCAAAAACCCTGTTTTACCTCATATTTTGGTTGTTGATTGCGAGAAGCACAGGCGATCATTCAACAAATGGTCTCCGTGAACACGGTAAGCTCATCATCCTCTTCTTTTTTATTGGATTGAAATTCATTTATTTTGGTGAAAAAGTAGTTTTTGGATGAGTTTTTGGGTCAGTAGGCTCGTGTTGAGGCCGTCGCGGGTGGCTAGTATTGGGACCTGTGAAAATCGATGATTTCCGCAGGTGCCCTATGGCTCACTTGTGAAAACCCTTCACTGTAATAAAAGTTCTTCTGCAGCGGCCGAAAACCCAAAAAATTACGCATGCGTTTGTCCAAAAAGAATTTCAAAATCAATGTTTTGAAGATGCTAACTTCTTTTCCTCGTCTCCATGCAGGCATTTGATTTCCAAAATGTTGGAATGGAGAGAATGGGAACACGAAGATGATGACTTCATGGCCTTGAATGATCTCAGCACCGTTAATGCCCTTCGACAGTGCAGATTGTTAAAAAAAATTAAAATCCAAGGCATGAGAGCCCAGTTGAGGCTATTAGAATACCTGGTCCACATGTGGGACATAGACCAATAGGTGTTTCATGTAGGTGTCATGTTTCTTTGGACATCAAAGATATTTACTTATTGACAGGGCTATCCCATCGTGAAGCACATGTGACCTTAACAGGGGGTTGAGGTGGTGGCCTACCGATGAGCGAATACATACGTCGGTACTGTGAACCCGAGGCCGAGAGATGTAAAGGTAAGGTAGCCATCAGTGGTGTTTGGGATTTAACTCTCTGGACCATCCTTTTTACCATTGTGTGCATGGCGGGAAGTGCATCTCCGCACATGGCCCTCCAAAGTTATTTTCAGTATGTCGTGGAATGCATGGAACCTCATGTGTTCAACTGGTGTGATGGTCTTCTTCGCAGTATGAAGACACAGTTGACCAAAAGCATGAACGGGGACCTGAAGCAATTTAGGTATGGATCCATTTTGGTGTCTTTATTTCTAGAAAGAGTCCCTCATTTATGCCTACAGGTAGAGCGGGGTATACCAGCGCCACGAGATCCGCAAATGAAACGGTGGTGTGATCTTATGGCCTGACATGTAGTGGGCCCCATTATTAAATATAACAATTCATTTTTTGATTGGTTGAGGCCACATATATTGATGATAGATGATTACGCATATGTTGGCCTAGACTTTCGCAATGATCCCGACTTGGTTTTACCTAAGGGTTCTCAGTGGGGGGACCTAGGTAAGAAAAACATTTTGTTTTTATGGTTTTTTTTTTAAGATTTTAGAATATAAGATGTTTTTATATATGATCTCTATCCAATGACTAATAAAAAAAATTGACCATGCATATGTAGGGCCACACCGGCCTCCGGGAAATTCCCCCACTTAGAGGCGAGGGGAAGCAACGATAGTAGAAAGATGGGATACTGACGATTATGAAGCAGTCGAGCAGAATCTAGAGGGTTTGACAGCAGACATCTTGGATATCTCGATCAATGAGATTCTGAGGCATCATCAGTGCCACACCGTAGGCGTGTCTAGTTCACTCAGTCGATTACTTCGGAGAGTAGCACGAGAAGTAGTATGCTACCATTAGCAGCGTCCATGATGCTATTTTGTAGAAGTTGTGGGATTCATATTTTGATATTTTGGTCTTTTGAACGGAAAACACTTTTTGCAAAACATTTTATTGTTATATATATACATGAGGCTTCTACCGGCTTACTTTTCTTTATATACAACATGTGATGTATGGTTGTATTTACAAATGTCTCAAATGTTTGTCTAACACATAATTAGTTAATGCATGGGTTAACGTATTTAGACATATAGGAATGTGTTGATACTCAATATAATCAAAATAACGCTCCAAGAGGCGAATTCGCAAATATACCCATAACAATGTAGGACTTTGTATATCATAGACATTACTTAATTGTAGTACTACTATCTATGAATCAAGTCATACAACCAGGTGACGGATTCCAAGCGAAATAGCATCGGTCAACAATTCAATGACTACACTAGTTGCACGACCGAGGCAAACATTGTGTAGACTGATTAACTCATCCGTAGGTGCATATATTGCCCAAGCATCGGATGCTAAGTTTTGAGTACTACAACTAGCGTGATCGGCGAAGCCAATGTGGGGTAGCGAAGACATCAACATCTGGAAACCAAGCACAATGCAAGGTAAACAGCTAGGGGTTGAAACCAAATAACGAAAAAAAAATAGTAGCACACAAAAGTATGATACAGTAAAAATACAAGCACGTATGCAAAGATAACCTAGGCATAGTATTTCTTCAAGTAAATCCCATTTCTCGGTTCACTCAAAGGAATACCATCATAGTCGACTAACTCATAGGATCCTTTCTCCAACACTTGTTTAATGACATAAGGGTCGCACCACATAGCCTCAAATTTTCCATCCCCTAGTAAATCATGATCTTATTGTATTGGTTTAACATGATTGTCGTATTGGGATTTTACATGTTTCTTCTGGGTTTCAATTACTAGGGTGGCATCACGACGGGTTTAGTCTAATCGCATTAGATACAATAGACACTCTTCTTCAGTAGAGGTGTTGGGGAGAAGTTAAACATCTAGCTTCAATGATAGTATCTCACATTCAATCAACAGAACAACTTTGATACCATACACTAGCTGAAAAGGTGTAAATCCTGTGGCGGACTTCACGGATGTTTGATAGGCCCACAATGTTGAAAACAACATCGTGTGCCAACTTGTCTTATGAATTCCTATTATTCGTCGAAGCATTTTGATAAGAACCTTGTTTATTGATTCAACTTTGCCATTGGCCTATGGATAGTAGGGGGTTGAGTTTTCATGTCGAAGACCCAACTTTTTAGTAAGCTCAAACATCATGAAATTTCAAAAATTACTAATGTGATCAATAACAATAGCTTGCGGGATTCTGAATCATGTGATGATATGATTGAATATGAATAGGGATGCAGTTTTTCCGGTATTGTCGAATGTAGGCATCGCCTCAGCCCACTTTGTGAAATAATCCATGGCTACGATGATGTATCCATTCCCCCCAACCGAGTGAGGGTTACATGTCATATCAATGCCCCATTTCGCGAAAGTTCCAACGGAAACTACAGGGTGTAACGGATCAGGATGCAATATGATTTTGTTGTTATATGTTTGGCAGGCATGGCATTTTTGGATGACAATAATACAGTCTTTGAACAAAGAAGGCCAAAAATACCCGACTCGTAAGATCTTTTGGGTAGTAGCATACCTAGACATATGACCACCACATGCTCTAGAATGGAAATCATTCAAATCTTTCTCATCCTCATCATAGGTGACACATCGTCGAAAAACAGAGTCAACCCCACGGTGATAGAGAGTGTCACCGAGGATAATATACTGACAGGCTTAGTAACGTATATGGTGATGATCAGTGCTAGACAAATCGGGCCGGAAAGTCTGAGTCTGGAGATAAATAATGATATCTCCATACCAAAGGTCATTGGAACTGATCAAAAAGAGGGATTCGTCAGGTAAATAATCTGCTGCTACATTTTTTGTCTCAGTGCAGAGAAGGTCACATATCAGTTCAAAAAACACCAAGGATTTCTTAGACTTAGCGCGTTCAAACTCTAAGTCAAACTCATGGAGAAATTGGCGTGTAAGAATGTGTTGCATAGGGTTGCAATCGGAAATTACAGTGGTCTTGCGTAATAGAATGTAGTGATGGAAACGTTGGGCAGCTTGAACAGCTGCCAGGGCCAGTTTTTCAACATGTAAGTATTTGGATTTGGTAGTCGTGAGACTCCGACTCAAATAATAAATGACATGTTCTTCGTGTGAATCATCTTCTTGGACTAGAACCATGGCGATGGTAGAGTCTAAGGCAGTGAGATAAAGGAAGTAATATCGACTATAATCGAGTGGGAAAATTAGTGGGGTACGGGTTAAATTCAGTTTCAAATCCTCAAAATATTTTTTGGCAGTGGTATCCCATACGAACTCAGATCCTTTCTTTAGCAGTCGAGTAAATCCGAGTGTTAATTGAGCATAGTTTGGGATGAAACGACGTAAAATGTTTGCCTTCCCTTACAAACTTTGAAGATGGCGAAGTGAAAAAGTAGGAGGGAGATTGAGGATTGCCTCGACCTTCAAAGGATCTACCCTGATCCCTTGACGTGATACAATAAAGCCCAGAAGTCGGTCAGACTCCACACAGAAAACACATTTGTGTGGTTTTAAGCATATACGATAGAACCGACAACGAAGGAAAATGGCTCGGAGGTGTGTCGTATGGTCACTACGATGCATGGAATGCGCCGGTAGGTCATCTAGATATGGTTGTACAATGTGCTTGATATCATGAAAATCATAATACATGGCACGTTGAAAATTCGTAATGGCATTCTTTAAATCGAAGGGTATTTTCCGGTAGGCGAAGTTTCCCCAAGGACAAATAAAAGCGGTTTTGTGTTGATCCACAGGCAAGATTTTAATTTGATTATAGACAGAGAAACCATCCATTAAAGAGAATATTTCACTCCCGGTGCAATCGTTGACGATATGGTCAATGAAGGGGGTGGGAAAGTTGTCCTTAGGACAAGCTTGATTGATATCCCTATAATCGACGTAGACACGGATCATACCTTGTTTCTTGTTAACCGAAACTAGATTGGATACCCAATCAGTTAAAGCTACGGGATAAATAAAGCCATCTTTAAGAAGTTTTTTGACTTCAAGCTTGATAGCAGTTGCTTTATGGGGGTGTACCGGATGAAGTCTCTACCGAACGGGTTTAGCGCTCGGGTACATCTTAATTTCGTGTACAACAATATCGGGGTCAATACCCGACATCTCTTCATAGCTCCAAGCAAAGATGTCACGAAATTATTGAAAAAGGGACTTATATGTGACAACCTCATCGGTGGAACACGAAGCTCTGATGTGAACATTTTTGACGACTCCAGGTTTTATGGATATGTCAAGGGGGATGGTGGGTGAAATGTTACTCAAGTTCCATTCATATAACACATCGTGTGTAGACTCAGGAACATAAGATATGACAACAAGAGTCGGCGGAGTCGAGATCCATTGGTAAATCTCTAAGGTGTGATGTTCTAGGAAGAGGATGGAATGATGATGCCCATCATCCCATGGGGTGTCTTCCATGGACATAACCGATATGATCATCTTGTCTGTAGGAAAAATAACGTGGAAAGGATCAGGAGATAAATCACCAAAAGAGGGAGTGGAAGGTTTTGTTGATTGAATGGCTCGATAAGTGGATTCAACCGGACTTAAAGGTGTATGGTCTCCATAGCGAAGATAATCACTAGGTGCGTGTACTATCCACGGGTCAAAAGACGTGGGGGTTTCGTGAATGGAGGTGGAAATCATGTTGATCAAGGCAACCAAAGGGGGTGCAACATCGGGTGGTGGGATTGGGAAAGTACCCATCAGAATCGAATCTTTTAATAGACCCACACTAACATTCTCAACCCAGGGGGTGTCTTTGAAATGAAGGGTACATTGCTAGTACGAGCATCAGAGTTTAAAAAGGCCAGTTGGTCTACTGTAACAACTTTTCCCTGGTGTGGAAAACGTATGACATGGAAACAAGTAGATACAACTGCATGCATGGAATCAATCTAGCTACATCCAAGTACGAGGTTGTAATCAAGAGGTGCATCAAAGACCTCAACTTCAACATTGACCCATTTTCCTTCTAATGTAATAGGAAAAGAGGGGAGGACACCGTAGGGTTTAAATCCAAATCCATTGAAGGCTTTGAGCATGTTGTGCAATTCAGTTAAGGGAGGAGAGCCAATGGATTTCCAACAAGAAACAAACATTACACACTTCAAGGAACCCTCGTCAATAACGGTTCTACAAATTTTCTTGTCTGCGACAACAAATTGTATCTGAAATACGAGTTGAGGGGGTAGCCTTGGAATTCCACCAATAGATTTTAACAGTGCCTTTCGTTGAGTAGGGAAACTTTGAAGGACTTCAAGATATGACATTGCAGAAGGTGCTTGCGCCAGATCTTCTACAATATTGTAGTTCTGAGTAGCACGTGCATGAGGGTTGAAGGAAAACTTTTGAACAACACCCTTTGGGGGAGGGAGAAGAATTGTATCAAGACTCGGTCGTTTGAGATGAAGAGGACCGTTGGGAGGTGAATTTGAGGGAGACTGTTGAACCAATGGAGGTGGTATATCATCAAATTTCTCCTTTGAGGAAGAGCAATCTTTGGCCTGAGTGGTAAGTGTAATGTCATTTTTTTTTTAATCACCCGTGCACATAAGTACATAAGAAGTAGTGGAGGGAGAGGGTTGGTCGTGAATGACCAATTGGGCCTATTGTTGGGAAGGGAAAGGTTGGGACAAAATGGCAGGTGTGGGAGGTTTCACGGTCCCTTGAAGGAACTTAGTAACCTATGCCCATCTTGGACAATCTTTTGTGTAGTGATCATCACCATAGATAAGGAAAGGGTATCGGGGTTTGAGTTTATCCTTATCATCAGCAGGTTTTGTTTTGGCTTTCTCAGATTGCAGGTTATTTTTATCCTCCTTATTCTTACCCTTCCCTTTCTTAGATTTATTTTTCCCGGCAGGGGTAGATTGAACGGAGTTCACCTCAGAGGTTTTGTCAGTGGAAGAAGTAGGAGACGAAGAATTTTGAACATTAGATGCAGTAGACTTGGGATTGGTGGGAGAGGCTTGTGCATATTGAGGTTGAGCATGGAAATTGTCAATCACACCATCAGCTACATGAGAAGAAGCAGGGGTAGTTGAGGTAGTGGTGGTATAAGGACGAGGTGCATCAGGGAGAAAATCGTAAAGAGTACCTGTTTGTGAATAAATGAGGTTGAGGTATTGAGCGCGACTGATCGCATGTTCTTCTGTGACAACTCCACCCATCGCAATGTCATGAGAGATTTTATTCATGAAGGATTTCTTGAAACATTCCTCCAATAACTGATCGAGAAGATCGAGTTTGATCAAACGTCATCTTCGTCTCCACTCATGAATGTGATCGGAGATATGAGTCGCCTTGTTTTTCTTGAAGGAACTTAAAATCTCAGTTCCCATTTCATAACGGATTGGAAACTGGTAGTGGGTGAGGAAATCCATGGCTAGGGTATTAAAGTCGGTGAATAAGCCTCGTGGTAATTCTATATACCACTTTGCAGCCAAACACGTGAGAGTTCGTTGGAAGAGTCATAACCGAATGGAATCGTCCATCAAAGAGTTGGACGAACACCAAAGGTGAAAAGTCATGACATGGTTGTTTGGATCTTCTCCCGGTTTGCCATCAAATTTTGGAATATCGGATGGTAGATTGGCCGGTATAACAGGCCAATGGGGATAATGCAGGATGGGGTCATTCAAGATTCTAGATAAGTCAGGAAGATCCAAAGTGGATAAAAAGGGTAACTGTCTATTCACATGAGGATATTGGTGACTTTGGGGAGGAAGTCTTGTTGGTATACCAGTAGAACTGAAAGCAATCTGCATGTGAGGTGAAGGTCCTGACAGATTCGAACGTGAATGTGGAGGCATGTAGCCCATAGGGTTGTACTGATTAGGGATGTTCCCCTGAAAAGGGACACTAGATTGAATGTTCGAACTACAAATGGGATTGGAAGAACCGAGATATGACTGGCCCGAACTAGGGGGTATGAAAGAGATAACATGAGGTTGTTTCCCCCCAAACAATTATGGATTTCCTTGGATGATAAGGTTCCAATACTGGGCTAACGATCCTGGAATGTTCTATCCATAAGGTGGGGTAGGACTTCCAAGCGGGGGTTGTGTTCCAATTTGGTTGTGACCTCCAAATTCAATTTTCCCCCAGTGTTATATTTTCCTCCAACGGGAATCTAAAAACTAGAAGTGAATGATGGAGTAGAGCCCCCAATAGGATTGGATCCACTCGGTCCAAATCCTCCCATAAAAGGCAGATAAGACCCTCCGAAGGGGACCTGAGAAGGTTCCGGAATGAAACCGACAACAACATTGTATCCAGGAGGGGTAAAAATTCTAGAAACTCTGGACAGAACTTGGGTAGGAATGGGGATGGAAGTATTTAAATCATGGTACCCATGAGGAAGGGATGGGATATGTCTAGACGAAAGTGGTGTACCGATGGGAGCTTGGGTAACCATCATATTCCCAATGGGAATAGTTGTAGTGTTTGGGACCATTGTAGAATGGGCCATCTGAAGAGGGGTGGTCGAGCTAGGACCAACCGATGGTGTCTCTGAACCAGTGAAGAAATAGCAAGTTGTATTGTTAAAGTGATCTAAAGGTATCGTAAATGTAACAGATGTCTCAGGTGGTTCAGAGATGACAAGTATATCAACACCTACCTTTGAGTTGGGAGGGTTCCGCCCAGAAGTCGGAGTTCGAAATATGTTAGTGGTCCAAAATGGATCCTCATTTTTAGGGCCAGTAAGAAGTCCGGTTGGTATTCCATAAGTGTCAACAACAAGTTCCCCGGAGGAATTCAGTCAGAGAATATGTCTCTCGTATCCAGGAGGTATTTGGAAAGCATCTAGAGAATCAGAAACAATTTGATAATTGTCTAGAGAATTAGTTCTTTCCACTTGAGATGGTATATTGTCCTGGACCTCACTCTGTTGAGAAGAGCCCTCCGGTGGGTTAGGAAGCAAGGGTTCGGAAACTTCTGGATCTTCTGGAGGTAGTCCTTGCATCCTACATGAACGACGTGGAGGGTCAATGTTGGTTGAACCAAAAATTTTACGGAAAAAATATATGGCGATCTATGAAAACAAACAACACTCACTAATAAAATCTAGGAATCAGACTAGCCAAACAAAACCTTCTTATTTCAAAGTCACTAGTTGGTGATGAAATCCAACGTTGTGAAGTCAAGACAATAAGGGGCTAGGACAAATCGGGTGGAAAAATTACATTGACGACCTACTTAACGGACTTACACCTTGGTGCAAGCTCCCACACATAATCGTGGGTATACCCTCCAAGGAGACCGAGTGATTCTGGCCAACGTCAATTCCAGGTACCGTGAAGACTTTCCCCTCCACAGTCACCTCATGTAAGACCCTAATAATATAGGCAACTAAGGCTACCAAGAACAACAGTGATGCCTAGGGAAACAGTCGACAGTCTAATCCACGTGCAAAGGCAGGGTATCTAGCTTGAATCAACTTGAGAGGCATCCACTCATCATTGTGGGTATACCTTCAAGTGACCCCCATAATACATGCAATCTCTATACTGAGATCAACAAAGCAAGGTGAGTAACTCTGTTAATCTCAATGCAACCTCAGGTTTGACCCTTGTGTGAGAAGGGCTTCCCAGGACAAAACTTTGCAAATGGAATTAAACACTCCCTATCACAAGATGCTATTGTGTGTTTTGTACTTTGGAGAGTGTGTCTCACAGCCAATTCCAAAGCTCTAGCCTAGATAATGTTGGTGTAAAAGAGCCCTAGAAAATAAGAGTTACTAATTGATTTTTAGATTTCGCAATGTTTTTTAAGAGATGTTGTTACTCAAGATGGAGACGGGAATGAAACCAATGTTGTGTAGGACCTTCACCCAATAATGTGCAAATAAAAATGAATGATGCAAATTTTCGTTCAATGAATTCTATCTACAGCAGGGAGAAGGTATTTCTCGAATGATGTAAGCTATGAAATATACTTTCTTTTTCTTAAATGGACACAAATGCAAACAACCAAAAAACAATGCAGTTTCTCAATGTTCTCTTCTTTTGGATGCAATAAATTTTCCTTATATATGATTACTTGAAAGAGTAAGTGACTTTAAATTCTTCCTTCCTAAAACTAGATGAGGGGCATGACGAAGAAAGGACAAGTAATGCAATAAAGATTATACACTCAACAAGCTCCCAAATCAAACTTTCAATGAAGATAAAAGTAAAAAATGACAAGAAAGTATTTCTCCAAATGCAAATGAAAAAATGACCTCTCAACCATCAATCAATCCAGAATATGTAATCAATCCAAAACTTCAAATCCAATCAAATACTTTTGATTGAACAAGCACTCAGATACTAGCTCAGAGATTATACCCGTGTCGATAAAAATCAAAAACAAAAGACTGGAAAAACTAAAAAGAGGTGTTTGATCTCCGAAATCACCCAACAGCAAGTTAAACTTCTAGAAAACAATCAAGGGCTGACATCAAAAGTCCCTCCCAGCTGATCAAAGAAAAACTGGGATTAACTAAGGCTAAAACCGAACTCAAAAATTTCACAGGCGTCGTCACAGTCTAATAGCACATTACAGTGCAGAAATCAAGAGTTTTCGCACGCCAAAAACAGATAGGGTGCGGAAAGTCTGCACTGAAGCAAACCGCTAGGGCATGGAAATTGAAGGTTTTCGTAGGATATATATAGGGTATAGTGTGGAAGTGTCTGTAAATCAAGAAATTTTGAGAAGAGGGTAAAGGATCTAAGTGGACTTTTAAATCCAGAGAGTCTGAGTGGATCTCCCACAGACTCAGAGACTGATTTCAAGTAAAAATGATAGGTTAAAAGCAAATGGCCAACAAAAAACCACAATCAAGTCGTATCCCCAGTGGAGTGACCAATTTTGTTATTGGATAAATCGGTGAATGCAGACATAAACTAATCTCCCTAGATCCACCTGGATATAGAACAAAACAAGACAGGACATGATGCTTTCCCTAAGTTTCTACCATTGAATTTACTACCAAAGAAGGAATAGATGACATACCTTTAGATATCGCTTCCTTATATCTTTGTTGTCCCTGCTTCACTCCAGTGCTCTTGTGAGATCAGATCTGCAATGACACAAACCAACCAAAGTGAAAGAAACAATTATAGATTCAATGGAGTCCTAAACATGTGATCAAGGAATCATGTAATAAAATACTAATGATTTTATGGGAAAGAAACATGTCACTGTATCATATTAAGTAAAAGTGGAAGATACAATCAAATTGCCCTGATGTCGCAAGTTCCCTTTCGGTGGTCCTTTGTTCCAACACACACATACACTTGCTCTGAATTTGTACGAAGATGGTCCACAAAATCTTGATGGACAAATGGAGGCTTCAAGCATCAGTTGTAATAGGATCCTTCACACATTATTCAACCTAGTCTTTCAGCAATTATTTTCTCAATCTTGCTTAACCTTTTCCATGAGAAATCCATTATTATATAGGATAAGGTGAAGTGGTTACAAGGATGAGGATGATCCCACCAAATCAGAGAAGCCAGTAGGATCACAACCATACAGACGCCACCTCACATTCTAGAAGATTCTCCTTCTATAAACTTCGTGAAACTTCTTCCTTTCCTTAGCTTCAAACATTGTCTCACCCTGCCTATATAGCAGCATGCGGAAATCCCGTGAGCCAGGCATAGAGCAGCCTACGGAAATCAAGGATTTATGCACTATGTACCACTGTCTGCCTGCAGCGTCATTCTAAAAATATGCCCTGTAGGGGAAGAATTTAGTCATTTTTCTCATGTAAAATATTGTTTTGGGAGCCTGAACACATTCCTGTAGAGTCATCATCACAGTGACCAAAATAATGTGTAACAGGATTGGATCCTAACATGCCCTCCCCCTTCAAAAGAGGCATTGTCCTCAAGGCTGAAGATGTGGAAATTATCGGATTATGGCCGATGGTTACCAAGTTGCATCATATGGAGATGTGTCCTTCCAATTGATCAGCACTTCCTTGATATCCTTGCCATGCAATCAACATTCTCATGCATTGATTTTTTCTTCTGGTTGGAGGCAAACGGAGCCTTATTCATATAATTTGGGAAGGATGGTTTGGACCCTGCAATTATGCCCCACCAATTTCTTCAAACAGGAAACATGGAACATTGCATGGATTTTGGAAGTAGTTGGAAGGGCCAATTTGTAGGACATTGAACCAATATTATTGATGATCTGGTTGGGCCCATAAAATTTGGGTGCCAACTTGTGATTTCCCTGGGCTTTGAGATATGTTTTTTTGTAAGTTTGGAGTCTGAGAAACACCTAATCACCTTCCTAAAAAACCCTTTTTCAAACGTTGTTGGACTGCCTGTTGGTTCATATGATTTTGAGCCATGTGGAGGTTATCCTTAAGATCCACGAGGGTGGTTGTTTGACCTTGCAACATTGTATCAATATATTGGACCTTTGATGTTCCTGGAAGATAGGTAGTGACTGTAGGTGGTTGGTGGCCATACATTGCTTCATATGGGATCATTTTAGTGGTTGTGTGATATGAAGTATTGTACCACCATTAATCCAATGGAATTCATTGCACCCACTGGTGTTGTTTGTTAGAATAAAAACACCACAAGTAGGTTTCCAAACATTTGTTGACCACTTATGTTCGACCGTCGGACTAGGGGTGATAGGCGGTGCTCATTTTCAGTTGGGTTCCCTACAATTTAAATAACTCTTGCGAAAATGTGTTGGTGAAAGTCGGGTCAAGATCAGACACAATAGACGTGGTCATGCCATGAAAATTGAAAATCCGATCAAGGAAAACTTGTGTTACTAGTTTCATTGTGAAAGGGTGGGGTAATTCACAAAAATGAGCATACTTGGAGAGGTGATCAACCACCACCATGATGACTAACTTTTTTCCAACTTTGGGGAGGCCCACTATAAAGTCCATGGAGATGTCCATCCACATAGAAGCTAGAATGGGTAGGAGTTGTAGAGATCCTGGAGACTTGATGGTTTCACCTTTATTGTGTTGGCACACCTCACATTCAGTGATAAAATGAAGGATGTCCTTCTTCATGCCTTCCCCAAAAAAATAATGATGGGCATGAGAATAGGTATTTTGGAAGCCAGAGTGACCCACAATAGCAGATGAGTGCAACTCATTTAAGAGCCTCAGCTTGAGTGATGAATATAGTGATAGAACTAAGAGATCCTTATACCTGATAATATTGTCTTTCCAAGTGTATCCTGGGGGAGGATTAGGGTCCTCCTGAAGTATATGAATTAGACTAGACATAGTCGGGTGTGTTAGCCACTCTTGTTAGAATTCTTCAATCCAATCTGAAACAAGAAAGGATAAGGAAAAGAGGGAGCCATCCTCCTCATGTTGTCTTGACAATGCATCCTCCATGATATTGTATTTTCCCTTTTTATATATGATTTCATAATCATAACCCAACATTTTGGTCAACCACTTGTTTTGTTCAGGGGAGGACAATCGTTTCTCTAAAAAATAATTCAGACTATGGTGATATGTTTTTATCTGAAAATGGCATCCCAAAAGATATGGTCTCCATGTGTGCACCGCATGGAGAATGTCCATCATTTATTTTTCATACATAGATCTGCCCAAATTACGTCCACTCAATGAATGGCTAGTAAAGTTGAGAGTTTGACCATCTTCTATGAGCATTGTGCCAAGACCAATGTTGGAATCATCCAATTCTAGCATAAAAGTTTTCTTGAAGTTAGGAGCTGCTAAGACTAGAGTAGTGCACATGGCCCACTTTAAATCTGTGAAGGCTTGCTCGACTGAAGGTGTCCAATTAAATGCATTATTCTTAAGAGGGTCGATCAAGGGATTAGCAATTTTTCCATAATGGTGGAAAATTTCCTATAATATTCTATGAGGCCGAGGAAACCTCGTAGGTGCTTTAAGGTCATGGGTTGTAGCCAATCCTACATAGCTTGGATCTTTTTGGAGTCCACTCTTACCCCTTCTCGACCCACAATGTGTCCCAAGTATTCCACTTTGTTGGCCCCAAAAGAACATATGGTATTTTTGACAAACAATTGGTTGTCCTGCAACAAATGAAGGACTTTGTCCACATGGAAAAGGTGGGTATCCCAAGTGCGGTTGTAAATGAGGTTTCCATCAAAGAAAATTAGGACAAACTTCCAAAGGTAAGGTTTCAATATTTTATTCATGAGACTTTGGAAGGTGGGTGGGGCATTGCAAAGGGAAAAAGGCATGATCAAGAATTCATAATGACCTTCATGAGTTCTAAAGGATGTCTTCAGAATATATTCCTCCTTCATCCGGATCTAGTGATAGCTAAAGCACAGGTCTAATTTTGTGAAGAAACGGGCACCCTGGAGTTCATCCAACAAATCATCAATGACAAGAATGGGAAACGTATCCTTGATGGTCAATTTATTCATGGCATGAAAATATGGACACATGCACCAAGCACCTTCTTTCTTTAATACCATCACTACTGGGGAAGAATATGGGTTGGTAATGGGCCGAATTAACCCTGCCTCCAGTAATTCTTGTACTATCTTTTCTATTTCATTTTTTGAGAAAAAGGATACATGTAGGGACGTACATTGGGGGGTTGACTTCCTATAAGGAGAGGGATGTTATGATCATTCTCACCCTTGGAGGGATGTAATTCTGTTGGAACCTCAAAGACCCTGGGGTACTTTTCCAAGATTAGTTTCAGGGTGGGAGGAACTTCAGGAGAGGCCTGATCAGTGAACTAGATGGCATGAAATTGAGAAATCACACCATGGTGGCCTTTCTTCAACAATTTTTCCATCCTATGAGAGATGAGGAGCCATATTGGAGGCCTCATAAGGTATAGGTGTGAGCCTCTTATGTGAAGCTCATATATAAATATTGATAATCCATTGTAATCGGTCCCAAATTGTGAAACCATTCCAAACCCAATACACTATTACAGTCAGCCATGGAAATAAAGAACATGTGGGTTTTCAGATGATAATTACCCATTTGGAGTTTGAAATTCTCACAATGGCCCCCACACTTCATCGTACCACCATTTGCGATGAGGATTTGAAAATTAGAAATTGGGCGGACAAAGCAATGGAGATCCTCAGCAAGTCAGTGGTGAATAAAATTATGGGTGCTACCATTATCAATCAACATCACAACCAATCTATGTTTGATGTAGCCCTTGATCTTCAATGTCTTTGGGGCTGAAATACCCAAGAGGGAATGAAGAGATATGAAAGGTTCATCTGGGTCCATAGGAGTTGAAAATGAATCGTCAGGGTGGACACTGAATTGTGCGTCCACTTGGTCAGGAGCCTCATCTGATGGTATGTTTGGATGGGAATTGGAATCTAATGCATCAATCTGGAAGAAATTTTGTTCCCGACATTTATGTCTCGATGAATGCTTTTCATCACAGTAATATCAAAGTCCTTGCTTGTGACGTTCTGTCATTTCTGCAAGAGATACCTTTTGGACCTTCAAGGTTTTTGTCGGAGCTGGGCTAGACCCTGGGTGAGGATAGGTCGTGAATGCATTCCTTGTGGGTGGGGCCTAAAGAATGTTCTCTGGTTCTGGTGCTAATTGGCATGCCTACAATGAGGTAGTAGGATTATGCATGCTCACATGAGCTCGGATGGCGTCCTTTAATCCATTGAGAAACAATTCAAGATAAAATTCATCAGATAAGCCCTCAATTCGGATAGCCAACTGTTTGAATGTTATGATGAATTCTGATACTAGGACAGTTTGGCACAACTTAATGAGCCTTCCCAAAAAATGAGATTCCCAATCAAAATGGGAAAAAACTGCTTTTTGAACATGTTACAAGTGGGTGGTCATGGATATTCCACTGCCACCACTACCAGCATTCTTGATCCAAGTACATAACCCCTACATGGATTTTGGTCTCACCATCCTGAATATCATGGAGGGATAAGTATTGTTCCATTTGAGAAACCCACCATGTTGGGTTGGATCCATCAAATTTATGCATGTCAACTTTTGGAACCTTACTCCAAGAATGTGGAGAACCTCAAGGAGAGCATGAAGAATGAGTATGCTCATAATGGGAAGAGTGAGGGGCCTCTAGAGTGGGCTCAACATTCTTACCCTTGAAGATTTGTGCAATATCCTTGAATTTTTTGTTGAGGGCATCTTGGACGTTTGTGTGGAGGGAGACAATTTTTTGTTCTAGGTTGGACACCTTAGTCTCCAAGTATTCTTGGTTATGAGAGTGGGTAGTAGGAATGGTGGAGGCCTAGGGAGTATATGAGGTGTCGGGACGAATAGTTGGGTGGGAACACACAAAAAATGGTTATGGGTGAAGAGTATCACGATGATTAGGGTGATGAGGAGAATCCAATGGGGTAATTCAAAAATAAGGTGGTTGAAAGGGGTTTGGGTCCATGGGAAACAAATTGTCTGAAAAATGATAGGTATGATTGCGATCAGGGAAAAAAGAGGAATCCAATGTGATAGGGATCAAATAATGGTGTAGGAAGGATCTAGACTTTTTTTTTTTTACTCTTGTGGAGTTATACTCCAATCTGAAGAATAGTACATTGTTGAAAGGCCCAAATTATGAACATGAACAAATCTGTAGTAATTTCCCAACCATAATGTAGGAGGTAAAGTTACACAACAATAGATCTTGTCTTTTTTGTTTTTGTTTCCATCACAAGGGTTAGGGTATTCATTGTTTCTATAAACAAGGGTTTGCCTTTTTCTATAGATCTTTGATATATGTGTGGGGTCCAACAGTATTACTCAACCCAATATCTCAGAGCACTAACTAAGGAGGCTAGACCATGCCCTTATCTGTACTTCCTGACTACCCAGGTACTAGAGAGTATCTTCTCAAGTGTTTTTCTCGGTGGCACTATAGCAGTTAGGCAGCCAATCAGTTTATCTATAGAGGGTTTCAGGATATTTAGGTCGATCCATATACAGGTGTTGTCTGATGCGCTACCACTTGAAGGGGTACCAATAGGGGTTACAAGGGTGCCCAACAATGTGCACTTAAGTACCACCCATAGTTCTTGCATGTATGCTTCCCTAACTGCGGATTTATGCATTGAACGACATATATCTATAGATTTAAGACGTCAGAATACGTCTCTACCCTGGAAAAAAATAACCCACAATTTTTTTCCAAGGAAAGTGCTTTGATACCACTTGTAAGGTACCATATCTATTATAATAACTGAAAACAAAAATATTGCAGAGAATGACATCTAAACAACACAATAGATGAAACCACAACACCAAAATAATACCTTTATTGATAGGAAATAATGTTCACTTTCCTCTTCAAGGGGGAAACCTCCAACAAAGCAGTGCTCTATTAAAATAATTTTCAAGACAAACTATCCAATACCTCCTACTATTATTTATACTAATTCTATCTTCTAAGGAAACTTCTAGAGGAAGATCTTTCTAGAAGCGGAAGCTTCTATAGGATATTCTTACATTGACTTATTCTCCTTTATTTAATAGGCCTTGTTATCCCCAATATCTAGGGATAACTAGGAGATCATGTCTCGAGGCCCACATGTCCTAGACATGAAGTACCGAGAGCAGGATTGACCTGAGCATGGCCCTGGAGGGCCCATCCTTCTTTGTCTTTGCCAGACTTGTCCTGTCAGCAGCAGCAGCATCCATCACCATCATCTTGGACTTGCATCGGAGAAGACTCTTTATCCATGAGGTAATTGGTCCAAGGTATCATGGTATGTGTCATGTTTGATCATTATAACCTTCTTATAAATGCATTAGGTCCCTTTCATTTCTGATAACTGCTTGGATCTTACACTGATCCACTTGACCATTGTTGGGATGATTAACGGGGTGACTTAGCAAGCTTGTATTCATGGGTTTTGGTTAGTCTCTAGGGGAGATTTGCAGATCCATCGTCCGCTCCCACCATTCTATCACTTTACATCTTATCTCCCATACATCCATCCCACTCCCCTAGTCCGGCCATTAGGATGACCTTTGAGGGTTACACTTTGTCTTGTGGGAAGAAGGGGGTAAAGGCCCAGGGGGTAAAAGCAGATGGTAAAAGATAAAATCCATAGGAAATGAAACCTAGAGATGCTTCGCCCAGGGATCCCCGAGAAGGCAATAAAAGGCCTCTCGATAAAAAACAAAAGGGACCCTAAGAAAAATAATAAAACAAGATCTAACCAAGAGGATGGGAGGTCTCATCACGAGTCGGCCCATTATGTTCATAGGTATCTAACAGTATGACATTGCCATCATCTGGTCACCACGCCAGGGCAGTGACCTTTGGTTGCATGGCCAAGGGAAAGGGGGTCTCATCACGAGCCAGCATTATCATTTCTGCGAAAATACCAGTGGGTAACACTGTCAGCTCTGGTCACCACGCCAAGGCAGTGTCCTCTGGTCATACCTTGAAGTAAAAATAAAGAAAAGCAATAAATAAAAATAAAGGCAATAAAAGGGGCCTGGAAAAAGTGCATCCATGACGGGTACATCTCGCCTCCTACAAAGGCACCCACAGACAACACCTTCCCTTGGTCTTACTATGACTGGACATCCCTAGACCATATCGCTTCATAAACATGGCTTGAATGATCTTCTGAGGAAACTTTCATTTTCTTGTGGGTATTAGCCCAATAGGTTATTCCGTTGGTTTCTTCATCTTTGTATAGTATATATGTGTAATGTCTATGATCTCTTAGATAATATGCTAGGGATTTCATGCATTTATTTGATAAATTTAATGATGAAATATGATTGACATTGCTATGATCTCGAGGACTGATGAGCCCATGGAGGGCATAGTTTTTGATGTGCAGGACCATGCCCGGTGGACAGGTACCAGCGGACCGGTACACATGGGGATATGATTAGCTCGGACCTCCATGGGGTTGAAGAGCCCATCAGATGGTTGTTGGGATGGAAGAGACAGGACAGCGTTGTGATGATCCTTTGCACAAGAAGACAGAAGGACGTTCCACCAGGAAACTGTGGAAGAGCTCGGCCTAGGGGTATCACCCACTGCAGATAGAGCATTTTCTTTTGATGGACAGGACATCACCTGAGGCAATTGGACGTTGTCTAGAGCGTGTGGCAGTGTGCTGGGGACATTTGGCACATGTGGCAGCTTAGAGGATCCCTATAAGGGCCAACGTTTTGCTTCCTGGATGCTGAGCTTACCCAAAAAGGGCCAACGTCTCCCTCAGAAGGGCTTGACGTCCTTCTTTCAGCTCATATTATGCCATTTTTTAGCATTTAGTGTAAAAACAGTGTGAATTTTAAAGGTCATCCTTGTCGGCTGTTTTAATGACCTATTTTTAATTAAAGGTCATAAGATTGGTATAAATAGAGGACGTTGGACCTCATTTTAAACATAACATAACTCACTCTCTTGTGAGAGATCATTTTTAGTCTTTTGTCTTGGTATTTTGGCTCTTGGAAGTGAGGCGCAACTCTTGTTGGAGGATTTTCTTGGCATGTTATGGTGTTTCTCTCATTGGAAGGTTTACAACTAGGGTTTGATAAGCACTCTTCATGATTTGTAAGTGTATTTTTCATGCAAAACTTCTTGAATGAATGGTTGTAGGTTAAATCTCTTGCATTTATTGCTATTATATTCCTTAATCATGAAACCCTAGGTAGCAAGCACACAAGTAGGTCCTTGCTATATGTCCCCATGATTGACAAACTTGTTTTAGCCATTGATTAAGGAGGATTTAGCCTAGCCGTTTCTACACTAGTCATCCTTTTTCTGAGTTAGCTTTTGAACATAAGTTGAAGAAAGAAGACGTCCTAGGCCTAGTTGACTCTACACCTAGGGTTTTGAATTTTAGGGTTTGAAGGGCCTTGCTCTTGCAACACTTTTCATCCCTAGATTTGCGTTTTAAAGCTAGCCGTTTTGCTAAGAATATTTAAAGAAAGAGGGAGGAGCATGAGGCCTTGCTTAAGCAACATCGGAATGAGCCTCCTCCCCTTAGGGTTTTGATTCTAGGGCCCTACCATTGCAGCACCATAGAACCTAACTCTTTAGTCTTTAGATTTTGATCCTCCCGAGATATTTCCCTTTTTTTTGACTCCATAATACCCTAAGGCACTAGTCTATCTCTCCAACGTTGAGCTTGTTGTGCCAAAACAACCTTTCAAAACTCTTAAATTTGAAAACCTAACTAACCCTAACGTCTGCTAACCCTCAGATTAATGATGACGTCATGCCTTATTTGAGCCTCTGGTTGATAGAAAACATTGTGGCTTAGTCATCTAATGATAGACATTGATGTATTGATAGTTTTCATTGGCTAAAAAAACAAAACGTTGACCTCCTTGTCTATTATACTAACCCTAATGATAGTTGACGTCATCTCTAGCCTAGTGATGTAGCAAGTCTGTTATATATGAGCATTTAATGATATTTAATGCATTGTGTTAATTCAAGGATTAATCATTTCTATTGGATGCTATATCATTCTGGTATTTATTGAGAAGTAATATTATAAGCCATTGTCATTATTGCAAACATTGACTTCGTCAATATTTACTGTTTTCTATGCTCATATATGTTGAGTGTTGATAGTCATTAACCTATGAAGTACTAACCACTACTGCATGTATTAGTTTTATTGTTTCCTTGTCTCGCAAATAGGTGCCTTCTTCCGTGGTGTATCTTCATTTTGACTATCTTCTTGGCGGTAATCTGTGAAAGGGAAAATTTGCCCTGATCATTTAACCCTCTGCCTTTCAAAACCCCAGATTTCCAGGGACGTCTCCCTTGGGTTTAGACACCCTAAATAGAAAGAGCCCCCCATCGAGGTGACAGTGGGTGGGGAAGCTCCTGTTACGCCAGTTTGACCCTTACCTTTCAGCTACTTGACATGAACTACAAACTGAGCGATAACAGACCTTATTAACTAATGTCGGAATTTATTACATAGAAAACATATCATACTAACTAATGATCCACGGAGAGGGGGTAGGATCATATCCTAACATACATTCCTTGGGTTGGGCAGCTCGAGAGGAAGAGAGCTAGTGGAAAATTGAGATAGTTGTAGGAGAATACTAGTGGGTTGTGGGTTTTATGAGTTGTGAGTGGAAAGTGAGAGACCACCCTCTTTTGTGGATTGCTATCCCCAGCTAGAGGTTGACTTGTTGTTGAGATTTGGAACAAGAAGTCTATGGTTGGGTGGAACGTATGTGCCAAGCAGCTATTTGCACAATTGTTTCTAAAAGATAAGTGTTGTATCTTGTTATGTTTGCATTATGAGATTATTTGTTGTGCATTAATTGTATAATTGAGAATGATTTATATGTTTTTGTAATAAGATATTTACTACAATCATGTGTGATTTTAGCATGTTGTAGATGCATCTAAATAATGGTAGCAATTATTAGCAGTTAAAATTTTGTTGTAATTCGTAGTTGATAAGCTACAGAAAACTAGATAGCTTTAAATTTTTCATTTTTATGAGTAATTTGCACGTAATGGACCTCAGTTTGGTTGGGAAATGTTACATTATGGTATAAGAGCTTCTAGTTCAAACATCATGCATGTATGGTCCAAGATGGGTGTGAATTGAGAAAATTTGTTGTTGTATATTTCGGTCTTTGCGAATTTGGGGGAAAAAGGAGAAAATTAGAGTGAAACCCCCAAATTCATGAGTAAATTCGAGTGAAATTGACACAGAACCCTATAAGAGATTATATGGGGCATTGATCTGCAAAGTTACAGAGTTAAATTTGACTTGTAAGGTCAAATTTCATGTTTCAATGGTCATTGAAGGAGCTGAGAGAGTTCAGTGAATCAACGGTCGAGATCACGTTTTTTCTCATGATCAACGGCCTAGATTCACTTTAATAAATTTAAAAATTTATAAGGTTTCGTTCGTTTGGAAGGTTGAGCATATCAATGGTCAAAATTCATTTTCGGAAGTTGGGAAAATGAGACAGACCGATGGTATAGATTCATTTTGGTTGTTGGAAGGTTGGATTCAATAGACGGTTAAGATCATCTTGGCTTGGAGATCGACGGACTAGATTCATCCGAGTTTCAGTCAAAAAATTTCTAAGTGTTGGAGTTGGCCAAAGGAAATCATCGACAACAGATGGTAGGATCGACCGATTTGGAAAAGTGTTTTAGTCACCAACCAAAATCGTCGATGACTGATAGTCGAGTGTTAGTCAATTCATAAAAATGTTTTTTATCGAGAAAGAGAAAGTGTCGATGGTCGATAATCGATGGTCGGGTGTCAGCCAATTCGGCAAGGTTTTAGTTCATCCAAGAGAAATGGTCGATGGTCGATGAACAAAATAGGGTGATGACGTATCATGCCATGTCAGGATCCACATTAGCCAAAGTGCCATGTTAGAGTCTATGTTTCATTCCATGTTATCAGTTGCCACTCCACCCAAGAATTGGTCGATGGTCGATGGTCAAGTCAATCGAATTGGAGAATTGTTTTCGTCAATCAACAGGGATGGTTGATGGTAGGTTCGGTCGAATTGGCAAGGTGTTTCATTCGGCCAATCATCAATGTTTGAGTCAACCAGTTCAGATATGTTTTGCAAGTGGTTGTTAAGATAAATGACAGATGGTCGATGTTCGATCATCGGGGAGATTCACGAGCAATTTCATTTTTCCAAAGAGAATTTTTGACCGACCGATCGCCAATGGAGCTCAGATCAACAGTCCAGATTGCTTCGAGTTGGAGATATATGATGGGGATTCATCTACAGGAATGGGAAGGTTTGGCGGATCAACAGTTTATTTTTCTTTCGATTTCGAGATCAACGGTGCAGAATAAAGGGTTTGTTATAACAGTGAAACAATCAGTTTTATATGAAATTTTATGATTTGTTTGTATTTTTAAATGTCATTAACTTGCATGGATATTTGAGGCCCTAAAATATGTTTTTAGACAATCAAAACCCATGAGAACAAAGTGTACCAAGGTACATTATGTCTCTGTATCTCAAATAAAATAACTTGGAGAGAGTTATCCAATGAGCTACTATAGGCACAAAATAGAGCTTGTATGAGAAAGTTACAGCCAAAACAGTAAGGGTAAAAATTTTGGCATCATTTTATTTCCAAAGGGAATAATTCATTGCTCAGAAGTCCATTTGGGACTCAGAAGCATCCTATGGAAATATTATGAACTGTAGAAGACAGCTACGAAGCCAGATTTGGATTCTAGGTATGTAAAAATGTGCAGGAAGAAAAAGAAGACATGTGTAGCATACAAGGATAAATTAAGAAAATCAGTCTAAACCTCTCTGGACCATAACTTTCATCTTGGAGCTCAGATTTGAGAAAAAGAATATTTGTTGGAAAGGTCTTGAGGAGGAGGATATATCTATCCACCCAAAATTTTGAATTGGGTGTTAAACTTTCTCATAAAGTAATAAAGGATTTTTTGAGGCAGTAAATGAGTGGAAATTGCAACTTGTAAATTTTGTAACTTTTCATTCATAACTCAGAATGAGGCATGAGTACAGTCGTTGGAAATATGTTTCAAAGAGGAATGAATTTAAGGAATCGTATTTTGAATTAATTCATTCTATCCTTCATAAATTGGTATAATAATATTTTGTATCTAATTGATTAAGTGTTTTATGTTATGCATGTTCTAATAATAATTATCACATGCACATTTCTTGCAGAATTAGAGGCACGAGAAAACAAAATTGGTTCTTATATGAGAAATATAATTTTGAAAGATGTCCAGGGATATTACATCCATGAGGAAGAGATCAAATTTATGCATGTCAGCATGGGAAATGTTGATACAAAGTTTGATAGCAGAAGAGATGGGAAAGAGCTTGTAACTATGAGAATCTTGCATAGGGTAGTGTAGAGATATAGAGAATATAATGAAAGGATTATGAAGGCTCGGGAAGATATAATTCAAAGTATAAATATGTTGCATAATAAATTTAATAAGGAATTTGGCACCAATCAAGAATCTAGTTCTAGATGAGTGACAACATCTAGGTCCCATAGAAAAAGGGATGTTCATGGGAATGACAACTAGTCAAGAAGCCTCAGCAGGTGCCATCATTCTCTAAAGAAATCCACTATAACAACTCATGCAAGTTTAGGGTCATGGATCATCCCAAGTGTGTCTCTTATTAGGAGGCAAAGGAGAAGGCCTGAGGTAGACATCTTCCAAGGTGAACTTAGGAAAATCAAGCCACCAAATTTCAATGGTGAGCATAGGAAAGGAGAAGAGGTTGAGGCTTGGTTGTTGGAAATGAAGAAGTATTTCCATCTGCATGATTATCCCTCAAGGGTAGAAGATAGAATTGCAACATACCACTTGCAAGGAAAGGAAACAATGTGGTGGGATCAACTTAAGCAATCCAAGCACCTTGATGAGAAGAGGATCTCATGGAGGCAATTCAAAGGATATTTCCAAGAGAAATATTTTTCCTAACATTGTTATGAAAGAAAGATGAAGGAGTTATTTGAACGTAAGTTTCGAAGCAAGACAATGGAGGAATCTGAGAAGCGGTTCTTTGAATTGTTTAAGTATGTGGACTTCATAAATGATGAGAAGGTAAATATCCAAAGTTTTCTAAGTGGGTTACCCTTCTTCTATAGTGACAATATCCAATATGATAACCCCAAGACTTTGGACGGAGCCATAAGGAGAGCAAAGCATGCTTATGAACAGAGCAAAGGAAGGTTAGTTTTCTAAAAATCTTGGAATGACAAGATGAAAGGGAAAAAGGATCAAAGGAAGAAATGTTTTAAGCCAACCTTTTTCAAGAAAAAATTTCAAGCAAATCAGCAAGGTCAATCAACCCAAAATGAGCACAAGATTGTAGATTCATTTGGGAGAAGGCCAAGGAAGAAACTTGTACAATGTTGGGGATGTGAGGGAAATCACTTATATAGGGACTTCCCTTACAAAGGATAAAGAATCAGGACTATCCACAACATTCAAGAGGATGAAATAGTGGGGGACATGGGAAGAAACATGCCAAGGATTTATGTATCCTTGTACAACAAGAAAGTGGAATATCAATCCACCATGATTGAAGTGGAAGGTAAGATTGATAACTATCCCATAGAAATTTTAATTGATTATAGAGCTAGCCATAGTTACATAAACTCTAACATTGTTTAAATATTTCACTTGCAAAGGAGTAAGCATAAGAAATCTTGGTTAGTTCAATTAGCCACAGGGGCTAAGAGGAAGATCAACGAGTTACTTAAATATTGTCCAATAGACATTAATGGACTCAACGCAAAGGTACATGTGAACATCATTCCATTGGATTCATATGATTGTCTAATTGGCATGGATTGGTAGGAAAAATACCATGTTGTCCTAGATTGTTACAATAAGACAATTGTATGTCTTGATGAAGAAGGGAATCAAGGCAAGGTACAAGGAATTCCAAGTGTTGTAGTTGTTAGAGAAATTTCAGCTATGCAGTTGAAAAAGAGATTCATAAAAGGATGTCATATTTTTGCAGCCCATATGGAAGAGGCAACATGAGATAAAGTGGAAAGTATTGAAGACCATCCAGTCTTGAGGGATTTTGAAGATGTTTTAGGGGAAATTCCAAGATTTCCACCAAAGAGAGACATTAATTTCTCCATTGATTTGGTGCCAAGAGTTTCCCCAGTGTCCAAGACACATTACATAATGGGCAGACTAGAATTGAAGGAGTTGCAGATGCATCTTGAAGAGTTGTTAAGGAAGGTGTATATACATCCAAGTGTGTCACCTTGGAGAGCCCCAGTTCTTTTCGTGAAAAATAAATATGGAACCTTAAGGTTGTGTATTGATTCCATACTCTTGAATAAGGTCACCATAAAAAATATATATCCTTTGCCAAGGATTGATGATCTATTTGATCAGCTGAAAGGTGCAAGAATCTTTTCCAAGATTGACTTGAGATCAAGTTATCATCAAGTGAGGATAAAGGAAGAAGATATCAGCAAGATAGCATTTAGGAAAAGATATGGGCATTGTGAATTCACAGTAGTATCATTTGGACTATCAAATTCCCCAATTGTTTGTATGTGCTTGATGAATGGAGTGTTCAGGGAATACCTGGACAAGTTCGTAATTTTTTTTCTAGATGATATACTCATCTACTCTAAGTCAGAAGAGGAACATGAGAAATATTTAATAATGGTGCTAAAAGTTTTAAGAGATCATAAGTTGTATGCTAAGCTAACTAAGTGCATCTTTTATCAAAAGAATAATCACTACTTGGGGCATATTATTTCAGTGAAAGGAATAGCAATGGATCTTGAGAAGATAGAGGCCATTAGAGGATATATAGTGCTAATAAATGTCATAGAAGTCTGGTAATTCAAGGGTCTTGTTGGTTATTACCGTAGATTCATAAAAGGATTCTCAAAGATTGCAAGCCCAATCACTTCTTTGCAAAAGAATGGAGTGAAATTTGAATGGACTTCCAAGTCTAAAGAAAGTTTTCAGCGGGTGAAAGACATATTGACAAGTGCACCAATATTGAATATTGTAGATCCAAATGAATATTTTTTTGTGTGCATTGATGCATGAAAGGAATGGATTGGTGGATTTATCAATCAAAAATATCATGTGGTATGCTATGAGTCTAGAAAATTAAAAGAGCATGAGAGGAATTATACTACCCATGAGATAGAGTTAGCAACAATTGTACATGCATTGAAATGTGGAGATATTACCTCATGGGGAAGAAATTTGAGCTAAGGATAGACCATTGTGGTCTGAAACATTTGTTTGGACATCCAAAATTAAATGTTAGACAAACTAAATGGATGGAATTCCTTAGTGAATATGAATTTGAAACAAAGCATATAAAAGGTAAGGAAAATCATGTGGTTGATGCACTCAACAGAAGAGCTCATGAAGTGCTTATTACATCTATTAGCATGTATAGGATTGATCTGAAATATAAAATTATTGAAACAGCAAATTCAGATAAGAAATATCTAAAAATAAAATATACATTACAACAAGGTAATTTTCAACATAAATTTGATTACTATGAGTTGAAAGAAGATGGAATTCTCATGTAAAAATGAAAAGAATATGTGTCAAATTCCAATGAGCTAAAAAATGCAGTGCCAAAAGAAGTGCATGATGTGCCATATGTTGGGAACCCAGGATATCATAAGATAATTGCAGCTATAAGAAGCCAATAATTTTGGCTTGGAATGAATAAAGAAGTGGCTAATCACATAGCCAGATGTCTAGAGTGTCAGAAGGTAAAGATAGAACATAGACATCCAGTGGGGTTATTGCAGCCATTTTCCATTCAAAATGGAAGTGGGAAGTGGTTACAGTTGATTTTATTACAAAGCTTCCTGGAATAGTGAAGCAGCATGATTCCATCATGGTGGTGGTAAATAAATTTGGTAAATAAATTAACTAAGGAAAAACATTTTATTCATGTGAAGACTACACACAAGGTAGAAAATATTCCAGAGATTTACATGAAAGAAGTTGTCAGGGTACATGGAGTGCCTAAGGAAATTGTTTCAAACAAATATCCAAAATTTACTTTCAATTTTTGGAAGGGTTTGTTCATAGGCTTTGGGACAAATTTAATTCTTAGTACAACATATAACCAAGAGTCACATGGGAAAACAGAGAGGACTAACAGAATAATTGAGGATATGCTTAGAATGTATGTGATGGACCAGCCATCAAAGTGAGAGGATTATATTCATTTAGTTGAATTTTATTACAATAATGGGTATCAGACCTCGTTAAAAATGAGTCGGTTTGAAGCATTGTATAGCAGGAAGAGTAACACACCAATGGGTTGGGATAATCCAGTAGAAAGAGTTGTTATTGGACCATATTTGTTAAAGGAAATGGAAGAGTCGATTGCAAAGATCAAGCAGAACTTAAAGGCTTCCCAGGATAGGTAGAAACATTATGCAGACAAGAATAGAGTGTTTAGATATTTTAAATTGGGTGAACATGTATTTTTAAAATTGAAGGTGAAAAGAAGTTCGTTAAGATTAGGAAGTTGTCCAAAGTTGGCAGCAAGATATAGTGGACCTTTTGAAATCTTAGAAAAGATAGGGCCAATTGCATACATGATATCATTTCATGCATCCATGAGAGTTCATAATGTATTTCATGTATCATTATTAAATAAATATGTGCCTAACCCTAACCACATAATTGATTGGACTATGATCCAGGTGGAGCACGAAGGGGATTTCCGAGTGGAACTGGTATGCATCCTAGACCATAAAGTAAAAGTGCTCAGTAACAAAACCATAGGGTTGGTAAAGGTTCAATGGAACTAATACAGTCTAGAAGATGGTACATGGGAGAAATAAGAAGACACACGGTAAGAATACCCACAACGTTTTGACAATTTTGAAGAAAACAAAATGCAAGACTCCATTTTGAGCAGCTAGAGTTTTGGAACCACGTCTCACAGTCCTAGCCAAATAAACTAGAAGACTTGATAAAATAATGGCACATTCCTTTGTTTTCCCCTGATAAATGAATGGTGCATTCCTTGGGTTAAACCTAATAAATGAATAGTGCATTCCTTGGGTCAGCGGTTTGAGAGGAATAGGAGTTTATGGTTGGAACTGTTGCTGGAATTGTAAAATTGCATAATTTTATTGTGATGTAAATTTGTGTATTAATGTATATCGGAATAGTGTGCACCGAGGAAGGCACACAATTTTAGGGGATAGGGAATGTAACATCCCTTCTATAATCCCCGGTTAATTAATGCTTACTGTAGATATAATACATGTCTAGAGCTAAGCGATGTAATATGTGAATTTGTATTTATATGTTTTAATAATAAAATGTGATGTCAGTTTCTAAGGGGACATGGACAGAGATGGGGGATGAATTAACCCACAATAGAGGGGAGGGTCCAAGTAAATTCCTAAGAGAGGGGTCCAATGGGGAATTACCCATGTCTATTAATTCAACCCACATTTCTGAATTTTATTATAATTATGTATTAAACTCTATTTTCTAATTAATTGTCCCCAAAGCCAATCATTGAATTCATGTAAGAGGGTGAGTGTGAGAAGTCACATCCCATAGTTATTGGGAGCATGGGGGCTCAGCACAATCATCTTGGGCAAGTGTGTGAGTCAAGCAAGTAAGCTAAAGAGGGGAAATTCAAATGGGAAGCTAAAGCAGTTTTTGGACATTCATGTTTTTGTATTAACACCAAGAAGAGAGAAGAAAACGGAGCTTGGAGCTAGAGCATCCATAGAGGGTGAATTATAAAGCATGTTGGAGAATTTATGGAGAAAATTTGGAGAAGGAAACTAAATAGCTAGGTTCTAAGGCTTGGAGAGTGGACTCGTGTGTGATTTGTACGGTAACATCAAGTGTTTTTTGTTCTTTACTATTAGTTTTTCCTAGCAGCGAGTTCCCTTGAGTTCTCAGTAGAGATATTCTTGGATACCTATGCCATAGAGATCCTGGTAAACTAATGGGATGCCTGAGAGACTGATATCAGTAAAGGGGTACATTCATTGGGTTGGGCAGGTCAGGAGGAAGAGAGATGGTCGAAAATTGGGATAGTTGTAGGAGAATATTAGTGGGTTGTGGGTTTTCTGAGTTATGAGTGGATAGTGAGAGACTGCCCTCTTTTGTGGATTTCTAGCCCCATCTCTGGGGTGAATTTCTGTTGAAATTTGGAACAAGTCTATGGTTGGGTGGAACATTCATTATAAGCAGTTGGCTGCACAATTGTTTCTAAAAGATAAGCGTTTTATCTTGTTCTATTTTCATTATGAGTTTATTTTCTATGCATTAACTTTGTAATTGAGAATGATTTATATGTTGTTGTAATAAGATATTTATTGCAATCATGTGTGATTTTAGCATGTTGTAGATGAATCTAAATAATGGTAACAGTTAGTAGTTAAAATATGGTTGTAATTTGTAGTTGATAAGCTACAGGAAATTAGATAGCTTTAAATTTTTCATTTTTATGAGTATTATGCACGTAATCGACCCCAACTGGGTTGGGGAACGTTACAAGTGGGTTTACCTTCTCCTCATCATCGCAATAAGTGTCACCATACCTCTTTTCAACTTTTTAACCTTGTTCAATTCTTGAGAGGTCCTCAAGACTTATTTAAATACCTTCTGTAAAGAACCCAATACCAGTAAACTCAAAAATTTGCTCTCGTGCAAATAAAACTTACAGCAAACAATATGTTTATTTACTCATGCATCTAACAACATATATGAAAACCCATGAATTCATACATTCAAGAAAACATGGAATTCATATAGAACCATTTACATAGTATAAATAAACATGATAAAGATTTAAAAAATATTGTATTTTAATGGTTGAACCAACTAGTTGTGTACAGAGGATGTTCCTCCTAGCCATAGGCATTGTTTTTCCATTATTTAAAAAAAAAAAGGCACACATGAGTTGAGGCTATGATTCCACAAGGAGTTATATCCCCCTTGGATTTCCACTCTCCACATTTAGCGGCCCAAAAAACCAGGTTCTACTCCAACAACATTTCCAATCCACTAGCTCCCTTCCCCTCAACCTACATAGCCCAAGGAATGGGATCCCCCTTCTCTGCCACATAGTCCCTCAAGACTTTCCAATTCCCTCCAGGGCTCTAGTGCATTCAATTGGATAGGAATCTCATAGTTGGGGACTCCAGGAACTCTTATCTACTCCAGGAGTGCTCAAAACATCCTTCTCAAGGCTCTTCTCTCTTTTTCTTTATGTTCTCTCCTCTTCTTTTCCTTTCTTTCTATTTATCTTCTTCCCTTTTATTTTCTTCATTTCCTTTATAGGTGAGCTCTTGTATTTTCCCTTCACTGACATTTTGGCGCTATAATCTATTTTCCTCATCAATTTTTCGGTGTTGGAATGTCTTTTCCTTGTCGGCATTTCAGCACGGGATCTTATTTTCTCATCAATGTATTGGTGACTTGGGAATATCTTCCTTTTGTTGGAATATTTACAGACAGAATATGCAGGCAACGTGTTTTTCATTGATGGCGAGATTAGCACGATCAACAGCACAATGAATTAATGGTGAGATCAGCACAATCAGCAACGCAACGATGATGGCATGGAAAGATTAATAGTGAAGATCAACAGTGATCATTGGATCACCCACTCAGAATTCCCGATGACCTTCATATCTGAATACATATAGGAGGAATGTGCAAAAGAGGAGAACAAATTTCAGACGTTGGATCTGAGCGCGAGGATCGACCATCATTGGATCTAGAAGAAGGAGCATGATCTTTAGGTGCAAGATGAAGTGGGCTTACAAAGTCCCAAAAGCAGGAGGACTGTCCATCATCGAGGAGGACACATGGCGGGCGATTAGAATTTTGCTGACTTGCACATTGGATGATTCAACAGAGCTTGGTGTGGAAACTCGCGATATGTGAAACAGTGACTTAATATGAGCCATCTATCAAAGGGAGAGTATGGACTGTTGATCTGGCTCCATTTCGAAGTTTCATATATCGGGAGTTGGAGGAGTCAAGGAGACTCACCGTCGATGGTCATGAGAAGGGAAGGAGCCAGTCCAGTGAAGCTCCATTTCGGCGATTGCGACATAAAGAGTCGAGACTCTTCATCACAGGAGTCCTGAAGTTGCGAATCGTGAAGCGCTTTGTGGATAAGTGCCAGGTCACCGCCGATGGTCACAAGAAGGGAAGGAGCTAGTCCAACTAAGATCTTTTCTTTTCAGAGTTTCAGAGATCACTACATGGAGTGTCGAGAAATCCCATCACAAGAATACCAAACTGTGAAATCGTGAAATCAACACGATACCCTGCGCTTGTAATCCAACGGTGTTGGATACTTGGAAATCTGATCGAAGGGATACTATTTCTCTTCATGATTAATTATTCAGTTACGATTCAGTTAGCTGAACTGAATCATGATTCTTGAACGGTTGGTGATTCATTTGCTGAGGCATTTTTTCCCTAGGAGATTCGAGGTGTAATTGAAGAGGGAGTAGGCATAAAAATGATATGCCATGACTGTGCGGGGTTAGTTGTTCTAAGTGAAAAAGGAGTTAAACTGTAATAAAGGTAGAAACTCATAAATGTGAAACAGATGTTGAAAACATAGAAGCAAGAGCAGAATTGCAAAACAGTTTGAAGCAGAGAAGAATTGTAGAACAGATAGAAGAAGAGAATAACTGTAGAACAGAGAAGAAGGGGTAAGAAGTGAGACACCTGTATTTTTTGTTATTCAATCATTTATTCTTAACCAGGGAGGTAGGGTGGTGCTAGGGAGGATTGTCATCCTCTGATATTCAATTTTGTGCTTGAATATTGGAAGTTGTATCTTCCATCTAGTTGTGGCTAGAAAACAGGGTGGCAGGGTGGTGCTCGGGAAAACACAGAGTTTTATGTATGCAAGTTGGTGCTTGTATAATTCCAGTTGGTGCTGGAACATTTAGGGAGTTGATGCTTCCTTCTAGTGGGTGCTAGAGAAACCAGAGATTTGGTGCTCTCAACAAGTTGGAGCTTGTAAAACAGAGGTAGTATCCTCACTTTGAGTTGGTTCTCAAACATAGATGATGTACAGAACTTAAAAGACTTCCTATCATTCGAAGAAGAAGAGGTTTTCTCCCTTTATGGGTTTCCTCATGAAAATATGTCTCTGTGTATATCTTATGTGTGACTGATGTTCATTATTCATGTTGTTCATATGTTGTATATTATTGATGGTCACTTGGAAGAGATTAAAAATTGTTTGAATAATCATAAATTGTTTAAGCAAAGTAACAACTAATTCACCCCCCACCCTCTCATTTTTCTTAGTATTTTCAACACCTTCGTCAATAACATAATGCATCAGTATATTTTTCCCAAGAAAAAACATACTTTATATTCTAGCTAAAACAAAGTACAATCAGAAGGTGCATTCCACACATCCATGTGATAAAATATTCCTTAATAGGATTTTTTTTTTATCTTAATAAGGGATATTATGCTCGTTACCTATTATCACTATGATAAAAACTTCAAAAAAGAAATTGTATATGCACATAAACAACAAAAAAACTTCTTTCAGAAATACATAAAAAAAAAATATTTGTTGCTTGAGAAGTGTCAATTTCAATACATCAAAAGAGTGTCTAGCCTACAAAATGTCATGGACTCAGAACTATCCTTGTGAGAAATCATCTGATATGAAACTGTTGGAAAAATTAAACCCTCCTTAGACAATGTATCATCCATCATGTTGTGTTCTCTATAAACGTGGAGGAAAACCAGCTAGTCGAAAAGGGATGAAATTTATTTAACCTAATGGGAAATATCCATAAGATTTATATTTTTCACCTGAATTTCATCCTTTATACTCCTTATCACCAGATTTGAATATCCCATCACTTGCAAAAAATGAATGTTCTTGGAACTGGAAAATTACAAGAGATAAAACAAGGATAAAAACTAAACTCTATTATCTGTCCCCATCCCCCCATTATCTTTAAAAGAGTAGTAAATTCTCTCAAATACAAATACCAAAAAATCAAGGCCAAAAATGTGAGAATCCCCTTGACAATCCCTATCAATGAAATCCCATGGGTGACATTGATCAATAACTAAGGGAGCCACCTGACGCACAGGGGGAGATTTGTATGTCATTAAAAATTCCTTGAAGATATTTTTTTCTTTCAGCACCACTACCTCAGGTGGTGAGGATATTCCTTTGAAAATAGCCAAGTTGTGAGCATACCAAATACTCTAGTTCATTATGGTAGGGAGGGTTCTAAAATGCTTCCACTCCCAAATTGTAAATAAGTCCTGGAAAAATAGGGAAACACTTTCCTTATCCCAAACCCCCCAAATTTGTAGATAATTTATCACCACCAACCAGAAATTTGTAGTAAACTTACATGGAATGAAAATATATTGAATGTATTCATTGTGTTCCTTACAGAGTGAACAAAAACCAAGACCATGGAAGTTTTTCTTCTGAAGGACATCCCACATCAAAACCTTTCCATTGAGCACTAACCACATCAGGACAATACATTTATTAGGGGCCTTAAGTTTCCAAAGTGACTTTCACCACCACACCAAGTCAAGAATATGGTCCTTGACTAGAGAAAGGTATCCATATTTTGTAGTGTAATAGTTTCCCACGGTTTTATAAACCCAAACCAACTCATCTCTTTGCTTAGTTACTCGATTATGAGAACTTACCAAAGTGTTGTTGAATCTCTCCTAGTTCGACCTCTAACCCTATGGAATTCCCAACCTATTTGAGAAAAAAAAACCATGCCTACATATATTCATGGAAATGGGGTCTACAATCCTAGAGAGGGTAGAAAATCCCCATTGATCTAGAAAAAGTGACAATTCTTCTAAGAGAAATATATCATCATTGCAACCCATAATAGCATCGGCTCCTAACCTGATATATGCACTTGATCCAACCTTCCATGTGAGATATATTTCGATAAACGGAAAGGATTTAGTGAGATCTTTTCACTGGTTATACATCCTTAGGGTACTCTTGTTTCTCTTTTTGACCCAATCATTAATAAAGTCAGGGGAAATGTATTTATCAATAAGAATGGCCCTCTAAAGGATGGGTTTAGTAATGAAATTACAAAGGGATCTTATTGCAAGTGACTTCCCAAAGAGATGAATTTCCTTAAGACCCCAACCTCCCCACCTTTTTGGAAGATAAATCCTCTTCCATCTAGCCAAATTCAAACCTTTTTATTCACCACTACCTCTCTAGAGGTAATTGAAACATAAATTGAAAATATACTATGGGATCCCTTTCATAATATGGGCCAATAGATGCCAATAGAAAATAATGGCCTCCAACACTGCTTTAACGAAGATAAACCTACATGCTCTGGACAACTTCCCATTACACCAAAAATGGATCCTCTTTTCAGGACGGAAAACCAACCACTACCAATCCGTTATCCTATACTTATTGGGCTTGATAATAAAAAAATGAGATATTGTATACCTTCATCAATATTCCCCCTTGCAAAGGTAAGAAGAGTGACCAACTGAGCCTTAATTTGATCCTCCATGGCATAAGAATAATAAACCTACTTATGTCTTTTCACCCCCATACCTATCCCTGGGAAATAGAGGTTTAATATGTCCAAAACTTTTCAAATATCCCTTTCACTTCCATAATAAAAGAGAAAAATGTCATCAACAAATAAGAGGTGAGTTAGAGATAAGTGTCTGTCAAATTGTACACCTTGTACCATCTGACGTGCCCTCACATCCAACAACCACCTACTTAAACCCTTAGCCACCATGAAAAATGGATAAGGGGATAAAGGAAAACCCTGCCACAGTCCTCACGTAGATTTGAAAAAGGAAGATGGTGATCCATTGATTAAGACTTATGTATGCAAGGACGTAACACAACCCATGATCCACTATCAAAGATAAACCAATATAAGGTAGCATTATATGGAGGAATGTCCAAGACACTGTGTAAAGCATCTTTTGAAACATTGATTGCCTCATGTATGTTTCTCCCTTCCAAAAATCCAAATTTCTCCATTGAAATTAACCGAAAGAGAATAAGATTAATTCTTGCTTCAATCACCTTCAAAATCATCTTGTATACCACATTACACAATGAGATCGATTTGAAGTCATTAAAGGATTCTGGATGGTCTACTTTCATAATTAAGGTAGGAAAGGTTGAGTTAATGTTTTCCTGCACTCTTCCTACTTCACACACTTCCTTGACCACTTTGAGTATATCTGCTCCTAGAAATTCAAAAAATCCAATACAAAAACTTGGCATTCCAAACATCAGGTCCTAAGCTCATGTCCTTCTAAAAAGTGTTCATGAATGAGATGAATTCATCCAAAGAGACCTCTTGGAATATCTCCTCATTCTCATATTCCTCTACTAAATGAGGATACTAGTTGATCAAGATCATAATCTCCCCAAGAAGAAAAACCTCATGTTGTTTATAAATAATGTCAAAATGTGACACACTCATATCTATGAAATCCTAAAAATACATGTATTCCCTAACATCCTCCGCTAGTAGCTCTGAAATGATATTTTTAGATCTTCTATAGTTTGCAAAATAATGAAAATACTTTGTATTTTGATCCCTTCATGAGATCCAAGTGGAACATATCTTAATTAACCACTCTTTCTCTTCATCAAGAATAAATTTAGATGGTTGACTCTCCAATCTATTTAGTTTATGAAAGCTATCCTTGTCCAAAATTCAACCAACATTTCCTTAGACAATCCCTTCCATTTTAACATCAAGCTCTCTCATCGAATCCCCCGCATCCTATGTTTCTAGGCTGACCAGTCCACCACCAACTCCTTGATGGTCTTCAATGCTGACAAAAACTGGCTATAGGTTGATTCTTATAATAGAGAATTGTAATGCTTCCAATGAGTAGAAACTATTTCTTTAAATTCATTGTCCTCCGGACATGATGGATTAAATTTGAAGGGATCCTTTGGCTTGTCCAATTTCTCACCCAAATCCAAGATAATCCGGAAGTGATCCGAAAATATGACTTGACTCACCTAGGTTTTGAACCTATCCACCATAACACACAAATAATCATGCAAAAGGAACCTATCCAACCTTTCGGACACATCCACTACCTCGGAATGGTTGTTCACCCAGGTAGTTCTTATATCCACCGAAGCAACATCCACAAAACTAGCCCTCTCCGAGGAGGCTCCAAAAAAAGAGTTTAAAGGATCAAGATGAGAAACAATTCCCCATATCTCATCCCTACTTAAAGTAAAATTTAGGTCCCTACCAATGATTAAATTTGGCACCATTAGAAAAGGGGAGTTGAAAATATTCTCTCAATATTTGACTTTCCCCTAATATGGCCCATAAATGTTGAGTATACAAAAATTATTCCCCATATTCCAGCTCTCCATCTCTATAAATAAAATGGAAGTGATGGAAAATGAGTTAATACGATGAATTTTGTCACACCAACCAATAAGAACCCCTTTTGAGCTACCAAAAGAATCAAGAAACATGAAATCCCATCCCTTAAGAAAATATTTTAAAGCATCATATATAGTGTCCTCCATACCCATGTTTTCATGAAATAAGACTACATCCAAATCAAAATTCTTGATGGTATGCTTCAGAGCCATTTTATTGGCCTGGCTCCCTAGTCCCCTTGCATTCAAAGAAAAAATCTTCATTTCAAAACTGAGGAGGAGGATTTTGGTACTCTAAGGACCCTAGTGATTAATGCTTGATAACTTTAAAAATCTTCACGAGAATATTTCTCTTGTCCATTTCTTTGTTTAGATTTTCTCCCAGCACCCCCAAAAGTAGACATCCCTCCAGGGTCCTCATCCAAACCCCAAAAAATTGTGGATACATCCCAAGGCTTCCACAATCTGAAATCATAGGGACCCACCCCTCTCAAACTCTTGATCTTGAAGAAATGGATCCTTCCACACTATTGGAATATGGAATCCCTTTCGATGGGGCCCTAAAAGGTTCTTCCCCAGGTCCTTCATAGACCCACACACCCACATCAAAGGTAGATGGGTGATGAGTTGGATCAGAAACAACTCTTCGGGGCTCAATAAGAAAAGTTGACAACTGCAGAAAAAACCCTCCAATATTCAACAATCCCATCTTAACCTCCCTAGAAGAATATACAGAGTCGTCAAGTGGGAAAGTAAAAAACAAACCTCAACTCTTAGAGAGAGGCGTCAATCCATTGGGTCTATATTCAAATTTGAGTCAGAATGGATCAAGGTGTTCCTTAATAGAAGTTGGTTGGAGAACAGAATGGTCTCATCATCCCTCAATAATCTAGATCAAAAGTTCCACATCATTTCTCTTGCTTCATAAATTTGACAGTAGGACCTCCCCTTCTCCTCGATTTTCAGTGGCTCAAATATTCTCAGGGTCGTATTCCACAACCTTTTATGTCGCTTGTAGGTCCTTAAAATGGGAAGTGGATTCCTTCGTGGACTTAAGAACCCATTTTTTATTTAAATTAGGAGCCCCAAATTGCACCATAACATGACCAAACCTATGGAATATAACACATTTGAAAGGAACATTTACATAATCGAGGGTCTACACAAACTTTAAAGATCCCAACACCAAATCAATAGACTCAAAAAATACCCCCTCTCACCTCTGTATCCACTAAAACTTAATCCATAGAACGTCGAGGCAAATCTATGAAGTTTTCATCTACATTTAGGGTTTTTCTTATTTTATTCTCGATCCCCCAGAGACCTGAAATAGTCCACCATTCGAGAGGAAGTCCTAGAAAATTGACACAAATGACAGATTTATCCAGCACAAAATCCCTCGGACAAAAGAGGGGATGCCATGGTTTGAGGCATAAGAATGTCAAATATCAATACCAGAAACCTTTCAAAATAGATTTTGCATCTTTCCTCTCCTTGAAGATAAAACCAAGACAACCCCTAGATAAATTATGAAACCCTAGCAAATGCCATGTATGAGGCTTCCAATTTCGACCAATCCAAGTCCCGAGCGTGTCCATAGAGATAAGGCAGCCCATAAATTTACCAACCAATGGACAACCATTGAGATCCATGATCTCTTCCAGTCCAATATCCTCTCCATCTACCACGGAAATGTTCCTGTTATCTCTCAGTTTGTAGGATAGGTTTAGTAGCTTGAAGGTAAGAGTCAAACTGGCGTAACAGGAGCTTCCCCACCCACTGTCACCTCGATGGGGAGCTCTTTCTATTCAGGGTGGCTAATCCCAAGGGAGACATCCCTAGTAATCTGGGGTATTGAAGGGGAAAAAGATCAAGAGGTTAAGGCTCAAAAGGTCAAAGTAGGTTTTCCCCCCTCACAGATTACTCCCAAGAAAGATTGTCAGAAAGAAGGTATTCCACAGAATAGGCACCTGTTTGCGAGACAAGGCAACAATAAAGCTAAAATATGCCACAGTGGTTAGTACTTCAATTGTTAATGACTATCTTTAATATACATGAGAAATAATAAATGTAATTATTGGCGAAGTCAATGATTGCAATAAAGGCAATGGCTTATAATATTACTTCTTCAATAAATACAAAATGATACTGGCATTCAATGTACAAAATCAATCCTTGTATTATCACAATGCATTAAATGTGCTCATATATATATATATATATTGTTGCTGCGTCACTATACTACTAAGGGTGACGTCAGCCCTATTCTAGGTTAGTTTAACTAGACAATGAAGTGAACGTTTTGCTAGATAAGCCAACGAAAATATTCAACACTTCTATGTCTATTATTAGATGACCCAGCCACAATTTTAATACCAAGCAAAAGTTCAAACAAGGCAAGACGTCATCATGGAGTTAGGGTTAGTAAGTCGCTAGGGTTAGTTAGGGTTTCAAGTTTTGGAAGATAGAAAGGTTGTTTTGACACAAAAATCTCAACGTTGTATTGTTAGACTAGTTCCTTAGGGTAAATGGAGTCAAAGAGTGAGGCTAAAGGCTTGGAAGGATCTAAATCTAAAGATGGGAGAGTTAGGCTTAATGGTGTTGCAATAGCAGGGCCATGAAGTCAAAACCCTAAGGGGAGGAGGCTCATTACGGTGTTGCTTAAGCAAGGCCTCATGCTCCTCCCTCTTTCCTTAAAACTCTTTGGCAAAAATGGCTAGCTTGAAAACATAAATCTAGGGATGAAAAGTGTTGTAGGGCCAAGGCTCTTCAAACCCTAAGAGTCAAACCCTAGGTGTAAAGTTAATTAGGCCTAGGACGTCTTCTTTCCTCAATTTATGTTTCAAACTAACTCAATAATAAGGAGAATTAGTGTAGCAATGTCTAGGCTATATTCTTCTTAATCAAATGGCTAAACAAGTTTTTATCATGGGTACATGAAGCAATGACCTACTTGTGTGCTTGCTCCCTAGGGTTTCAATGATTAAGCAAATAGCAACAATATAACCATAAAAGTAAGATATTTAACCTACAACCATTCAATCAAGAAGTTTTGCATGCAAAATATACTTACAAATCATAGAAGAGCTAATCAAACCCTAGTTGTAAACCTTCCAATGATAAAAACACCATGAACATGCCAAAGATTATCCTCCTCAAGTGTAGTGCCTCAACTCTAAGAGCCAATACCAAGACAAAAGACTAAAAAGTATCTCTCTCACAAGAGAGTGAGTTGTGTTTTTTTAAATGAGGCTCAATGTCCTCTATTTATATCATCCAAATGACCTTTAATTACAAAAATAGGTCATTAAAACAGCCGACAAGGATGACTTAACAATATTACATTATTTGTCACATTAAATGCTAAAATGTCAAAATTATGAGCTAAAAAGGGAGACGTCAGGCCCCTCTGAGGGAGACGTTGGCCCTTTTTGGGAAATATCAGCATCCAAAAGGAAAAACGTTGCCCCTTCTAGGGCTCCTGCAAGCTGCCACACGTGCCAAGTGATCCCAGCACAATGCCACATCCTCCAGAAAATTTACAGCCTGCCCTGGGTGGCATCCTGTCCATCAAAACCATCATCTCATCTGCAGCGGGTGATCCCCCTAGGTCGGGCTCTGCCAAAGCACCCTGGGTGAGGACGTCCTTCTTCTTCTTCATGCAAGGGATCATCACAACGTTGTCCTACCCCTGCCATCCCAGCAACCATCTGATGGGCTCTTCATCCCCATGGAGGTCCGAACTAATCATATCCCCATGTGTATCGGTCCGCTGGTACCTGTCCGTCGGGTATGGTCCTCCACATCAAAGACTACGCCCTCCATGGGCTCATCAGTCCTCAGGATCATAGCAATGCAAATCATATTTCATCATTAAAGTTATCAAATATATGCATGAAATCCCTAACATATCATCTAAGAGCTCAAAGAAATTACACAGATCTATTATACAAAGATGAAGAAACCGACAAAATAACCTATTGGGCTATTACCCACAAGATAAGGAAAGTTTCCTTAGAATATTATTCAAGCCATGTTTTATGAGGTGATATGGTTTTTAGGGATGTCCAGTAACAGTAAGACCAAGGGCAGGTGTTGTCTGTGGGTGCCTTTGTAGGAGGCGAGTTGTACCTGTCATGGATGCATTTTTTTCGAGCCCTTTATTGCCTTTATTTTTCTTTTTATTGATTTTCTTTCTTTTTTACTTCAAGTTCTGACCAGAGGACACTGCCTTGGCTTGGTGGCCAGAGCTGACAATGTTACCCACTGGTATCTTTGTGGAGATGATAAGGTTGGCTCGTGATGAGACCCCCTTTCCCTTGGCCATGCAACCAAAGGTCACTGCCCTGGCGTGGTGACCAGATGATGGCAATGTCATACCGTTGGATACCTATGAACATAATGGGCCGGCTCGTGATGAGACCTCCCATCCTCTTGGTTAGGTCTTGTTTTATTATTTTTCTTAGGGTCCCTTTAGTTTCTTATCGAGAGGCATTTTATTGCCTTCTCGGGGCTCCCCTGGGCGAAGCATCTCTAGGTTTTATTTCCTATGGCTTTTATCTTTTACCAGCTACTTTCACCCCCTGGGCCTTTAGCCCCTTCTTCCCACAAGACAAAGTGTAAACCTAAAAGTTCATCCTAATGGTCAGACTAGGTGAATGGGATAGATGTGCGGGGTATAAGATGTAAAATGACAAAAATGGTGGGAGCGGACGATGGCTCTGCAAATCCCCTTTGGTGGCTAACCAAAACCCATGAATATCAACTTGATAAGTCACCCCATCAATCACCCCAACAATGGTCAAGTGGATTAGTGTAAGATCCAAGCAGTCATCAGAAATGAAAGGAACCTAATGCATATATAAGAGAGTTATAATGATCAAATATGACACATACCATGATACCTTGGACCAATTACCTCA